>OU015503.1:21108247-21708247 GCA_907164885.2 Dolomedes plantarius
TATATATATATATATGTATGCATATATATAGATATATATATATATATATATATATGCATAATATATATATATATATGTATATATATGCATATATATATATATATGCATATATATATATATATATATATATATATTCATTCTTGGGTCCGTATTCTTGGGATACATGCTATCCCACCCCGTAAGGAAAAGGTTAATAAAAGAAATCCGTTTAGTAGTTAGTGGATTGTACTATTAAATGCCATTACCAATTTTAATAGTTTTCGTTCTCCAGATGTAAGTTCAAATTTATCTATGTGAAATGTGCATTGCTAGGGATACGTAAATTTCGTAAGAAAAATGATTCAAGATTTTCAGCTAAGCTTAGGCCTTTTTGTAATTTTTCAGTGTTTAAGGCTGCTATGTACTAACCCCACTGGATTCGCTCACCTCAATGTTAACCTCTGGAGAAAATTTGTCCACGGATTGCCGACTTCGATTCAAAGATTTTTTAAAAGAAATTTTACATTTGTGCACATTTTAGTTTAAAAAAAAATGCAATAATATTTTAAAATTTAAATTATTCGGGAAAAAATCTGGTATAGTGTGTTTTAAACGCTCATAAATTCCTTCGGTGGACGAAATTTATAAAATGAATCCTATAGCGCTTTTCAGAAAAGTTCAGGCTATCATCAGTTTTGACAATACCAATTTATGTGATTATCAGCATTTATGTACCTGTAAATAATTGACAAAAATATTTTTTAAATTAAAAATTTGGGGGCAGCGCTTAACCCCCTATAGAGAGAGAGCCATTACAATCCCTCAAAATGTCAATCCTAAAGGGGGGTAGAATTCTCAAACTGTCAACTGGACTCCTCCCACCACAAGAGTCTGCAAAAAGAGGAAAAGGGAATACGATTTTTTTTCTTAGTACATAGAAGCCTTAAATTATTAACTTCGGAATATTCATCGGTGCTATTGATCTCAGAATCGATTAGATTTACAGCTTCGGATGCAATTTCCATCAAATCTACCTCGTCAACTTCTTCCACTCATAAATCTTGAACGTCCTCAATAGCCGTATCCACAAAACCTTCACCTCTAATCAAATCAAAGCTTCTCACAAAGAGATCAAAATGTACATCTAATCTAAGCAAAGTAAAATGTGCATCTGCCGACGTCATCAGCACTAATTCGAACGACGCAGCGTTCGTCGACGAGGTGGTATTACATCACACATATAACTGTTTATGACGGTTTCCGCTGTGACGTAGAAATAGAGTTATAAATTAATAAATTATAATTTGTTTATACATTTTCATGTAAAGCCACTAATATTACATTCAAGATTTTTAGCTAAGCTTAGGCCTTTTTGTAATTTTTCAGTGTTAAATAATTAACTTCAGAATATTCATCGGTGCTATTGACCTCAGAATCGATTAGATTTACAGCTTCGGATGCAATTTCCATCAAATCTACCTCGTCAACTTCTTCCACTCATAAATCTTGAACGTCCTCAATAGCCGTATCCACAAAACCTTCACCTCTAATCAAATCAAAGCTTCTCACAAAGAGATCAAAATGTACATCTAATCTAAGCAAAGTAAAATGTGCATCTGCCGACGTCATCAGCACTAATTCGAACGACGCAGCGTTCGTCCACGAGGTGGTATTACATCACACATATAAACTGTTTATGACGGTTTCCGCTGTGACGTAGAAATAGAGTTATAAATTAATAAATTATAATTTGTTTATACATTTTCATGTAAAGCCACTATAGTTCATTATACCTTCCCGTCATTATTTAAGGTAATTTAGTTTTTAAATATGTTAAACAAAAATCATGTTATCTAGTGCTGTAAAAGTACAGTGTTGTACAAAGGGTTTCGCTGTTTTTTTATATCGTGTTAGAGCGAAACCGTGTTACAGGCTGCAGTGTTATACGAGGGTTCCCAAAATTTATCCTAGCGTGTTAGAGCGAAACAGTGTTGTAAGATGCCGTGTTGTAGGAGGGATACCTGAACATAAAATTCGCATTTATTCGCAAAAAAAGGAAATATAAATTCAAAATCTTCGTATTTATTAAAAAAATTTACAATTTTACTTACTTTGTTACGTACGTATCAAAATTCTTAGTTAACAACTAACATAGTAGTAGTCTCCACTTTATGTTCTATAAGTCTTTGCCATCTGTCAATAATAACTATGTTGTACATACTAACATATGTCAGCATCTACTCTGTTAACGGAACTATAGACGCTTTGTATAGCTGCCTTTGCAAAGTTAAGCCCGTCTGCACACGGAGCAACTCAAAAGAAACTGATAACCGACTCAAATCACAAACCATACCGTGATGAGTCGCAACCTATGTAATTGAATGGAGCCACGCACACGGCGCAACTGGTTACAAACCCGTCCGACGGGTTGCAACTATAAATTAGCAAATGATATACCTAGAACCAAATCTTCAGTTCATTACATTCTTAATATTTTAAAAAACATACCGTAAAATTTTGACTATACTACGCACATGTGTATAATACGCATGCTTGATTTTGCGCGAAATTTTCAGAAAAAATTAAAATTCGACTATAATACGCACCCATAACTTTTCAATATTTTATTTGAAAATTGTAATAAAAATTTATGAACATAAATAAAATGTGGACTAAAAATAAACAAAAGTGTCAAATTCGGTAGAAAAAAAACTTAAATTTTCAATTCAAAACAAACAAAACTGTGAAATTATCATTGTTAATCACTATCGCTACAATACAGCTCCTCTATTGTTTGTCATTTATTCAATGTTTAAAACTACGTTTCTTGTAAACGAGTATAATACGCTACCTCATTTTTTCGGGCTAAAATGTGAAAAAAAAGGGCGTATTATACTCAAGATTTTACGGTACGTGAAAAATTTCATAGATAGAGTGGAACCTCGATGTATCGAACGTCAAGGGGAACGAGAGAACTTCGAATAATCGCGGATTTCGAAATACCGAGGTTCGATTTATCAAGGTGATTTGACTGACTTCGATATATAGAGGTTTTCCCCCAAAAAAATGAACTCAGGTTCGTCTAAATGCTACTGATTTTATAAAAAAAAACTTCGATATGTAGAGTTTTTCCAATAAAAACGTCGATATATAGAGATTTTTCAATAAAAATTTCGATATATAGAGGTTTTCCCCCAAAAAATGAACTCAGGTTCGTCTAAATGCTACTGATTTTATCAAAAAAACTTCGATATATAGAGTTTTTCCAATAAAAACGTCGATATATAGAGATTTTTCAATAAAAACTTCGATATATAGAGGTTTTCCCCCCAAAAATGAACTCAGGTTCGTCTAAATGCTACTGATTTTATCAAAAAAACTTCGATATATAGAGTTTTTCCATAAAACGTCGATATATAGAGATTTTTCAATAAAAACTTCAATATATAGAGGTGCGGTGCCAAGCCAAGCAAACTAAAAATTAGAAATATCGAGGTCTTCTTGACCAGTCCTTCGATATGTAGAGGTAAAAATAACATGGGAGTGGAAAAACTTCGATTTATCAAGGATTTGATTATATCGAGGCTCCACTGCATATCATGGTTAGAATTTGAGTTCTCAAAATCGTCGTTTACATTTTTGACGAAAAATAAGTTCTTGAGAAAACACAAAGTTTTCATCTTGTATTGAAATTGATATCTACTGCTGATCTTTGAATCGCTTTCATTTCATTTCTAATGATCGTACAGAAAAAAAATTAAAGCAGGCTTAGAAACAGAAATTCACATTTAAAAAGAACAAAAAAAGAATAAGGCAATTTCTTAAATTCTGTGCTCAGATGGCAAAATGTTACAAGTCACTTTTTTTTTTTTTAATTTTACGTGAGAGCAATTCTAAGATTCAAGATGTCATGAAAAATCAGTAATTTGTTTTATATGTGTATTATATTTTATTTGTGTATGTATTATTAGTTGGTTATTACTTACAGTAGTTACAGTAAATAGAAAATATCGGCGAACTAAAATCCGGAATATGAAAAACTGAATTTTTTTAAGAAAAGTGACTTCTAACATTTGAGCACAGAATTAAACTAGAACTATTTTTCTTATACGATAATGCCATTAGGTTGATAATCTGCTAATGGCGAGTATAAATCAAAATATTTTATTACATTCTGACGCCAACGTATTCAGATGTTATGTGACTTTTAGTAGTGACTTCACGAAATAGCCAAAAATAGTCCGCGCGTAGGTTAAGATATGTGCAAAATACGCCGCTTATAAGGAGATTTTGACACCATGCCATGTTATGAAATTCTGAAATAATTATCTTCCCATTCATTGAATCATAATGAGGATTTTTTTGTTTTTTGTTGGGTAGAGTAAAACTGGGAGTATTTAAAAATTACTTTATCATGTTGTGCAGTGGTACTCAAACTTCTTTCGACCATGACCCACTTTCATTAAATACAAAATCACTCAACCCCCAAATAAAGAATAAATTTTGGTGGTAGCAATTTTTGAACGAACTTTTTTCGAACGCGACCCACTTTTTTAAAATACAAAATCGCTCGACCCTCAAATGAAAAATTTTTGGTGATAGCAAGTTTTTGAACAATTTTTTTTTCGACCACGACCCACTTTTTTTAAATACAAAATCGCTCGACCCCCAAATAAAAATGTTTGGGTAACAATTTTTTTAGCAAACTTTTTTCGACCGCAGCCCCCCTTACTTTATATACAAAATCGCTCGACCCCCAAATGAAAAGTTTTTGGGGTAGCAATTTTCTGAACAAACTTTTTTCGACTGCGACCCACTTTTTTAAATACAAAATCGCTCGGCCCCCAAATGAAAAATTTTTGGTGGTAGCAATTTTTTGAACAAACTTTTTTCGACCGCAGCCCACTTATTTTTAAATACAAAATCGCTCCACCCCCCCAAATAAAAATGTTTTGGTAACAATTTTTTGAGTAAACTTTTTTCGACCGCGGCCCCCTTTCTTTAAATTCAAAATTCGTCGATCCCCAAATGAAAAATTTTTTGGGATAGCAATTTTTAAACTTTTTTCTACCGCGACCCACTTTCTTTAATTACAAAATCACTCGACCCCCAAATGAAAAATTTTTGGTGGTAGCAAATTTTTTTTTTTTAATTAGGAAAATGCTAACAATAAATAGGGTAAGAAATCAAATGTTGACAAATTATTTTATTGGGCTTTTGTTGACTATTGTATCGTTTGACACCTTATTTAACAATATCATATCATAAATATTTTTTAACATATAAAACGTATCAATTAAAAAAAATTAAAATATGTAATTATAGATAATTTAAAGTATATCTTTAATTAAATAATCTAACAGTAATAGTAAGGATAATTCATATCATCCTTAATAGTAAGGATGATATGAATTTACTTTAAACTCTTCCCCCCGCCCTTTGTGGGTCGTGACTCACAGTTTGAGCACCACTGATGTAGTGCTCCGATTCTCAACCGATGTACCGCTGCACTTTAGGGTGCCGTGAGATTTTTTTTAGGGCGGGGGATAAAAAATTATCTGTAGCGCCCACTAAAAATAAATATTAAGTTGAATTAGTGTCACAACCGACTCATTGTGACACTTATCGATTTAATCGTCGCCGAGGATGTATTAGCTACTCTCATATCCACAACTGTTAGGCATCATATCAAACATTGTGCTCTTAGCATTAATCACAAGTCTCACATTAAACTCTTTTAAGCAATTTCCATTGTGGTCCTCTAGGGCAGGGGGTCTCCAAACTGCGGCCCGCGAGCACCACCAATTCGGGACGCTGTAGCCGGCCGAACATGCCCGGTATCCGGCCCGCCCTAGTTTATTTTGATTACATAGTAAAATTTACAATGTACGTAAACCATACAAAACTAGCTGAAAACCCTCACTTCGGTACGGAGTACATTCAAATTATATACAACGGTCAATGTATGCAATTAATGTAAAAAAAATTATATATATATATATATATATATATATATATATATATATATATATATATATATATAATAATATGACTATCAATGTATGCAATTGATATAAATAATAACAAAATATATATTTATAAAAAATCGTAATGGATATTTTTATAGACAAAATAATGTAGAATAAAATATTCAAATTAAATCTAATAGGACATACTAAAGAATATAGTACAGTTAATATAGTATAGTTTGAGGAACATATCTTTTACTGTATTTTAATATTTTTTGGATAATGTCCAATCGTCTGCCGCATTAGCAAGAAAAAAAAAATTTTTTTGTCTATTTAGTTGTTATGCACGTGATGATAAATTTATTTAAAGTACCAGAAAAAGAAATCACGTGATCAGCATTTAATAAATTAAATTCTAAAAATTTATCTTTAAAAATTCACCAAAAATCAGAAAAGGGAGGTAAAGATTCGAAAAAGATTACATTTTAAAGGAATTTTTATGATCTTTCTCATGATATAAGTTTTATAACCCTCAGATTATTATTTTAGATGCAAACTTTAAAAAAAGTTACAAAAACAGCTTAAAAATTTAATTTTAAAAAATCTAAGAATTATTTTTCAAAAATATTTCTTAGTGCACAGCTACACTATAAGAAGAATCGCCATGCAAAATTTCAGCCCTTTAGGTCTTAGCGGTTTGGTCTGTGCGTTGTATGTCAGTCAGTCGGTCAGTGAGTCAGTCAGTTACGGAACTGTTTTATATATATAGATAATAATCAGATGTTTTTATTTAACGACCAATTAAGAAACACAATAAATGACACACGTAATGAAATTGAACATTTTAACTGTGATTGATGTGAGATTTATCCTAAAAACTTACAATAAGTGACATACATAGGTAATTTACATAATGAAATTAAACATAATTGTCATTAATGAGATTTATGTAGCTGTAACTTTCCACTGACAATTGTTTGCAGTTGTGGATCAAGTTTACTAGTAGAAATGTTTACTAGCCCCGAAATGAAAATTTGCGCGTAATTCAAAACTACAATATGTCGGTATGATGAGCTACCTAGGTAGGTCTTTGCTCTTGGGACTTAGTGGAGGAGACTTAGTGTGGCCCTTAGGCTAAAAAGTCTGGAGACCCCTTCTCTAGTGCTATGGCGTCAGTGGCGTAGCGAGAGGGGGGCAAGGGGGTCTATCATGCCCCTGGCGCCACTCGCAGAGGGGCGCCAAATGGTCCCGAAATAGCTAATTATATATTATATTACTATATGTTTTCCCGGGGGGGGGGAGGGGCGTCAAAAAGGTATTGTGCCCGGGTGCCAGTTATGCTCGCTACGTCACTGTATGGCGTGCAAACTTTTTAGATCGCGACTCAGTTTCTTTAAATAAAAGATCACCCCCCCCCCCCAAGTGAAAGTTTTTGGTAGTATCAATTTGGTAGTAGAAAAGCTCTTATCATTTGATGACTGATGTCGTATGAACGTAACACACACACACAAACCCGATACATTTAAAATAGGGTCTTCATTCAGAAATAGGGTTCACCTTCGTCTCTAGAACCATTAATACCCCGCTTGACCAGTTCATATCATTTTAGGTGATAATTGGTGTTAAAATTGGCCAAAATGTCTTAAGGCAGCTAGTAATAGAATGCACGAGTGTATAAAGGTGTTACCTCACAATTTTTCAATTTTTTTCATCATGAATGAAGGTGTTATGTGCCTATCTCTCGCATAGTATCATTTAATATCGATTAATAAATCTTGAGAACCATTATACTTATTAGATATTCAATAATGCTATGTGAGAATGATAGAGACATCATCATTCAACATCCAGTGATAAATCTTTAGAGCCATTATACCTATTAGATATTCAATAAGAACTTAATGCATGTGGAAATGAAACGTTTAGCGGCAAGTTGCATTCGACACCTTATAAGTGTGATATATTTAGCACATCTTAACCAAGGTGCCGCGGGATACTTTTTGGATATTTCATGAAGTGCACTAGACACGACCAAAAGTCACATGACATTTGAAGCTGTCGGCGGAATTTAATAAATACTCGGAAGTTAGCAGAAATTTCAATATATTGACATCAGTACATTAAAAAACTTTTAGCTAAGTTTTAAAATTAAATAATTTAATTAAAGTAAATGTTATATGAGGGACTAGCTGAAAACCTGTACTTCGCTACGGAGTACATTCGAATTAAATACAACGGTCAATGTATGCAATTAATGTATAAAAAACGAAAGAATATATTTATAAAAAAATCGTAACGGATATTTTTATACACAAAATAATGTAGAAGAAAATATTCAAATTAAATCTAATAGAACATACCAAAGAATATAGTACAGTTTGAGGAACATGTCTTTTACTGTATTTTAATATTTTTTTGATAATGTCCAATCGTCTGCCGCATTAGCAAGAAAAAAAATATTTTTTGTCTATTTTGTTGCAATGAATGTGACGATAAATTAATTTAAAGTACCAGAAAAAGAAATCACGTGATCAGCATTTAATAAATTAAATTCGAAAAATTAATATTTAAAAATTCACCAAAAATCAGAAAATGGAGGTAAAGATTCGAAAAAGATATCATTTTAAAGGAATTTTTAGTATCTTTCTCGTGATATAAATTTTATAACCCTCAAATTATTATTTTAAATGCAAACTTAAAAAAAGTTACAAAAACAACTTAAAAGTTTAATTTTAAAAAATCTTTCTTAGTGCACCCCTACACTATAAGAAGAATCGCCATGCAAAATTTCAGCCCTTTAGATCCAGGGGTTCGGTCTGTGCGTTGACTGTCTGTCAGTCAGTCAGTCAGTCTGTCAGTTACGGAACTGTTATATATATATATATATATATATATATACAGCATCATCGTATCTTGAATTTACTCTCTTAAGGCTGTTGTGTACTTACCCTATTGGATTATCTCACCTCAAAGTTAACCTATGGATAAAATGTGTCCAAGGATTGCCGACTTGGATTGAAAGATTTTTTTTAAATTGTACTCCGTAATAGAGAAAGAGATATTACACCTTGGGGTATTTTTAGTTGCGTTTTTTAAATTTTAAATATTTTAAAATTTAAATTCGGAAAAAAATCTGGTCTAGTGTGTTTTAAACGCTCATCAATTCCTTTGGTAGACGCAATTCATAAAATGAATCCTGTTGCAAGTTGCAGGAGAGTTCAATCTATCTGAAAATACCACTTTATAGGATTATCAGCATTTATGTAGCTGTTAATAGTAGACACATTTTCTCCATAGGTTGGCATTGAGGTGAGCGAATTCAATAGGGTTTTAGTACACAGCAGCCTTAAAATGCTAATTTGTCATTTAATCGGTCTTATTTGTCCTCAATTCCATCGCTATTCGTATATGTGAGAAGATCGTTGCGTATTACATTCTTTCGCAGTGACTTTTTGGTTTGGTTTGGAGCGCTGTGGTAAATTTTCGCTACACGAGAGCTAATTAGACCAGAACCTGCTGCTTAAAGTCGATTCCAAACGGCTACAAACGTCCATACCAACAGTAGGACACAAACCTACAGTCTGTGCTATGGAATGCCAGAGCTCTATCCATTTAGCCATCGTCTTGCAGTAACTATTTGAATCCTTTAGTAGTGACAAAATTACCCTTAGGCGGCCAACGGAAAATTCCGTTTTTGCTTCGCCTGGGCGTTTTCTGGGTGTCGGGATAATTTCATCCGCTTAAAACTAAATTGTTTATGTGCGATGCGTTCCAAATCGGTTATTCACTTTATTTGAATTATTTTATATTTTTAAAGTGAACTAGAATTACCTTTTACGTAATGGTGCAGGTAATTTGAGACTACAGATAACAGTGAGCGTAAATTAAGAAAAAATTAATTCTGACGGTGAACTAGAATTACCTTTTACATTACGATTCTAGTAAATTGAAACTGCAGATAATAGTGAGCGTAAATTTAAAAAAATTAATTCTGACGGTGAACTAGAATTACCGTAGATTGGGGTTACTTGGACCCAAAGAGTGAAGATTTTTTTTACATTTCTTACCCAACGATAGCCTTAGAAACATATTTGTACTGATAACCAGATTTGAACAACTTATTTGAAGATTCCCCAGGATTTTAGGTCTTTTTCAAACCAAAATTTTAATTATATATATATTTAATAAATTATTGAAATTTGGGTTCAAGTAACCCCCTGATTGGGGTTACTTGGACCCAACCTACATTTTACATGAAATATACAATTCAAATAGGTAGTGGGCTGAAGTAGCACCTAGGATCTTGAAATAAAAATAGAGGCTAATGTATGAAAAATTTATTTTACATTAAAACAGAAAACAAACCCATTTTTATTTGCAAATCTGATTGTTAACAGTGGATGCGTCTTCAAAACTAATTTTACCCTGTCACGCCGACGGGGTTTGTTTTGGAAACATTTCACTGATCTTTCATGCATTGCAAGGTTAGACTTGACAATAAATCGAAAGTCGAGTTCGTCTATGGGAAATCCAAAATCACAAATTTTGCCTAAATGACTGGCACAGTCCAACGCTTCTTTACTAGTAACTATGATTGGATGTCCAGGTTTGTTCAATAAACCATTCTTCAATCTCCTTTTTATAGTGGACCGACTAATTTTATAGTGGGTTGAGGCATCTCTCCGAGACATTTCTCCTGACCTCACAGCATTTAAACATTCTCGAATTTTTCAGCTGTAAAAATCCTCATACTTTCTGCTCCCAGGAGAGCTCTTGTAATTTTAGGGCATTTTTGTATCAGATTTGCGAATTAATGCGCATGAACCGGTTTAACCATTTAAAATAAGGAACCCGACATGAAGTAATGATATTAACTATTTTTGCAATGAAATTTGAGAATGTCTAATCAAAAATGTGACTAGGGGTTAATTGGTAGGTTAATTGGTTGACTAGGGGTTAATTCCTTGCTTGGGTCCAAGTAACCCCATTTTTAGTTTACCAGCACACTAGTTAATACTTATAAATTTTACTGGGTTAATTGATTCTCTAGCCATCTAAAACTATTGTTATATTCTTAAAGACTGTATTTAAAATGTAAATTTATCCTTACCTAATGTGGGACTGTAGTGTATAAAGAAGTGAAAGTGGAAGTTATACGGTCACAAAAATTCGTGTTTTTATCACAAAGCAACATAACCTGAACTAAAAAAAGGTAGGAACAGCGGGGACGTGGTAAAGTACCTCAGGACCTAGATAATGCTCATATCTGTTAGAGGGATTGTGAATTATATCTATATTTTATTGATAAGAGACCTAGGTGTAATTTAAAACACTTTTTCGGTTTGGGTCCAAGTAACCCCCTAGGGTCTAAGTAGCCTCAACTTACGGTACGTTTTACATTATGATACTAGTAAACTGAAACTGTAGATAATGGTGAGTGTACATTTTAAAAAAATTAATTCTAGCGACATTTTAAAATGTCATGTGACTTTTTATCAGTGTGTAGTGTATTTCACGAATTCTCAAAGAGTACCCGCGGCACCTAGGATAAGATATGCTGAATCCCCCTCCCCCTTTTTTAAGATGTTAAATGTAACTTGTCGCAAAACTGTTTATTGCTACATGAATAAAGTTCTTATTTCTGGGAACGAGGATGAAAGATATACCGAACCTGAATTGACTCTTAACATGTTGTGATTTTACATTGAACATAAATGAAAGAGTCGAACCTGAATTGACTCTTAACATGTTGTGAATTTACATTGAACATAAATGAAAAACTGAAACACGCTTCTGTCAGAAAAACATATGGACACTTTGAAAATCGTGGATTACCTGTTTTAGTCAGATAAAAATGCCATAATTTCTCATCCCCAAGTAAATATCCTTTCACATAGAACCTTGCTTCAATGTGAGCACTCTGTCGACAGGAAATTTGTCTCGCAATATAGTTTTACTTAGGTGCTGAATTTTTTGTTTCATAAAATACAAAGTATACTACACATGAACATGCTGACGATAGTTCATCCGACTGATGTTTGGACCACGTTAGCTTACAAATTTATTGACGTGGCCCTTTGATTTGAAAGATTACACTGTATATATTGTAAAATTAGATTCTGGGTATCTGTAATTGCATTTGATCATTAAAGTATTGGGGTATCAAAATTTTGTGTTTAACAATGATGCCTGGAGTGGGCAGATGAATGATTTCATGTTCATGTAAATGATCAGATGTTACTATTATAAATTAAGTAAAAGCATATCTACGAAATTTCATTTTATTTATCGGTGTTACAAAACTAGCTCTCATAAACTTGAGGACATGTATAGCGGGAAAAGAAAGACTAGTAACAGGGCTGTATCTCAAAAGATTGCATTTTTTGTCCTAGTGTTTAAAAAAACCCATAGGTGCAAAATTATAAGAGGGTGGGTGACCCCCTTTTTTTTAGAAGAATTAAGAGAACCACCTGGCTTCCAAGACAACGAATTTTCACAATTTTGGTATCACTGCTTCAGTTACGAGGAGGTACGATAGATAGAATTTTAGGGAGATGCACATTTCGATTGAAATTTTCCTTTACAGTGTTTTGTTAAAATACACTGTTTTCGCAGAGGAGAAAGAAGTTTGAAAAGTACTTCAAACTTTGAAGTAAACTGGCAGTAACCGTCTGTCTGTTCACATGAAAATCTAGTCCATAGGATTAAATTTCCAGAGCTCAGAAATTTTTTATTCCCTATGGACTGTTTTAATACCTGTATGCATTTATCATTTTAAAGTTAGGACACTTTCTGTGGGGAGAACACCTCTTTCAAATACTTGAAAGGGGTTATAGCGGTTAGAGGTTAAGAGGAACATTCCTTAGATGGTTTCTCCTCGAAATATTGGTCAAAATTTTAACCCTCAAAGGCTTTATAATTGAACTAAAACAAAGAATTCCCTTTTTTTAGCCTCCTAAATGAAATCGAAGAGCTTTCGCATGATAGCCTGATATGTAGAATTGACCAAACCAAAACATTTGCATTTAAAGCCTGAAAAATTAAGCCAAAATATTTGTATTATGGCCTGAAATTAAATTGAACCAAACTATTGGTATTATAGCCTGAGAATTGAATTAACAGAACCAAAATATTTGTTTTGGAGCCTGAAAAACTAAATTAAACGAAAACATTTGCGTTATAGCTCGAAAAACGAAACCAAAACATTTGTGCTGTAGCCCGAAAAATTGAATTAAATTAAAACATTCACTTTTTAACCTGCGAAATTTGACCACAGCGAAACATTTGCAATACAGCCTTTGTTGAAACTAAACCAAACTATACGCATTGTAGCCTGAAAAACTAATCGAACCAAACCATTTCCATTTTACCCCGTAAAATCAATTTAAACGAAAACATTTGCGTTATAGCTTAAAAAATGAAACCAAAGCATTTCTGATATAGCCTGAAATATTAAGTTAAAGCATTCACGTTTTAGCCTGCGAAATTCAACCAAACCACAGCGAAACATTCGCATTACAGCCTTTTTTGATGGGAACACTAAAATCTGAGGCTGAATGGGACAGACTTGTTCGCTTTCTGGAGAGACTAGGACAAAACGCTAAATTACTGAGCCTATCTGTCTTCGTCTGCGGTTTTGTTTCGGAAAAAAATAATGAGGGTTTGTGGAACTGAAATTAATGCCTAAAATCGAGAATGACCTTGATTCCAAGCCTTTACAAAGAAAAAACTGGTCGTATGAGCGAAGGGAGGGGGTGGGGCCTAAATACTGTGTGGGGATTTGAAAAATATTCCTTTATAGTGTAATCTTGCCGCCATCCATTAAGAAATGTTTGTTTATGATTCTTTTTTGAGCGCTGAGTTCAGTGCGGTAGAATATTTTGCCCCTCGACCCCTTTCTTGGTATTTGACAGTTTTCTACTAGTTAAGTACCTATAAATGCAATTAAGATTCGAATGTATTCACATGTAATCGAAATTCAAAGGCTTACAAACACGACTAATATCCTATGCACCATACATTAAGCAATGTTTGTTTAAGATTCATTTTGCGCGCTTAATTCTGTGCGGTGCAGTATTTTGCTCCTCGACCCCTCTCTTGGTATTTGCCAGTTTTCTGCTTGTTAAATACCTGTAAATGCAATGAAGTTTGGAATGTATACCAATGTAATCGGAATACGAATGCCTACAAACAATAACATACCATGCTCCATCCGTTAAGCAATGCTTGTTTAAAATCCAATTTTGTTCGCTGAATTCAGTGCGGCAGTGTTCTGCTCCTCGACTCCTCTCTTGGTATTTGACAGTTTTATACTAGTTACCTGTAAATGCAATGAAGAATAGAATGTATACAAATGCTTACAAACACGAACATACCATGCTCCCTCCATTAAATAATGTTTGTTAAAAATCCATTTTTGCTCCTTGAATTCACTGCGGTAGAGTGTGTTGCTCCTCGATTCCTCTCTTGGTATTTGACAGTTTTCTACTAGTTAAATACCTGTAAATGCAATGAAGATTCGAATGTATATCAATGTAATCGGAATGCTTACAAACATGACTGGATATCCCATGCTCATTTAGGCATGTCGCGGGCAAATTTTCGTGTATCAGATTTTCGTGTATCTGTAGAGTTGTCGGCGAAGGGAATATTAAAATCTGCAAGCGTTTGATTGTCAGATATACTTGAGGAAAAACTTCATCAATAAGTACAACTTTAGATTAAAAAATTAAACGGGCATGTTTCTGTAATTTTACGAGAGAAGACCGCCGGCTGCCCAGTGGATATAAAATGTTAGTTTAGCAAAATAAGAGATTTGCATGACCATGAAAACGATATTAGCTCATGTTTGCAGAGAAAAATTTAAGAATTTCATATTTATCGGTGATATTCTCAAGATTCTGAACAATGTTATTTTTAATACGATTTTTCTAACCTCTGTAATAAACCTGTTTAGGATTCCTATCAATTATAAATTTCCTTTAATAGTTATAATGGTATTATTGTTGATATTGTTATTCCAAGAATTAGAAATTTGATTTCTTGATGTGGTAGGGTTCTTGGAAATTTCAAGAAATCAAATTTCCAAGAATTAGAAATTTGATTTCTTGAAATTTTCAACACTATATATATACATTTGTAATTTGTTTGATGATTTTTCTGGCACATATTCTATGTGTTATGGGCGTATCTATATTTTGATAATGCTATTTTTTAGATTACAGTAAAAATGAGGAGTTCTCATTATCTAATTTATTAATTAATAACAATATGAATGACTACGGTTCACGAAGAGTTGTTGCTCAATCGTAGATATCTGTAAAATCTGCACAATTAGTTTTAAATTTAAGAATTTTCTGACCCATAGTATTGAAGGATTTTTATAGGGTTAAAATCAAAATATTATCGCGTCGAATATTAAAACTATTTACATTAATAGATCTGTGATAAAGCGCTTGATTACACAAATGTTCTAGATATTTTACATACCTTTTTGACTTGAAATGCGACATTGAAATGCAACAGTTGAAATCGCATTTTACTCTACTTTGAATCCTTTGGGATATTAATGATCTCTGGTTGAATATTTTTTTAACAAAAGCTTAGTCACTCTCTATGTAGATTATTACTGCTGAACTCTGTTAGACATTGCTGTGTGGTAAGAGTCAATTTTATGAATATTTCAATTCACAACACTTAGAAAATAAAACAATCATAAAATTAATGTCATGTAATGTATAGACATTACTGTGTGGTAAGGGGTCAGTTTTAGGAATATTTTAATTGAGAATACGTAGAAAATAAGACATAATCAGAAAATTAAAGCCGCATGATGTGTATTGCAACAGTTCACAAACGTACACGACTTATTTACTATAGAAGGGTAAAGTGGAGTTGTAAAATTAACACTTTATCGTTGTCTCTGGCTACTCCGAAATCTTACAGCTTCCCTATTTAAGGCTGCTATGTACTAAGAAAAAAATAGTATTTCCCTTTTCCTCTTCTTGCAGATTCTTGTGGTGGGAGGAGTCCAGTTGACAGTTCTAGAATTCCACCCTCCCTTAGGATGGACATTTTGAGGGATTGTAATGGTTCTCTCTCTAAAGGGGGGGTTAAGCGCTGCCCCCAAATTTTTTATTTAAAATATATTTTTGTCACCTATTTACAGGTACATAAATGCTGATAATCCAATAAAATTGGTATTGTCAGATAGCCTGAACTTTTCTGCAAAGCGCTACCGGATTCATTTTATAAATTTCGTCCACCGAAGGAATTTATGAGCGTTTAAAACACACTATACCAGATTTTTTCCCGAATAATTTAAATTTTAAAATATTAATTTCATTTTTTTTAAAAAAACGAAAAAGGTACACAAATGTAAAATTTCTTTCTCTATGATGGAGTACAATTTTTTAAAAAAAATCTTTGATTCCAAGTCGGCAATCCGTGGACAAATTTTCTCCATAGGTTAACATTGAGGTGAGCGAATCCAATAGGATTTGTACATAGCAGCCTTAACCTGTAAACTTCTCCTAATTTGTAACTTTTCAATATCAGTTTGAAATAGCGTCGTGTTTTGGACTGGTGATAAAAGATAGCAGCTATTTGCCTAACTGGATATGTATTTAAAATTACCCAGTAACAGAACTGTGTGTGCACACAGTGGAGACGTGTGCCCTTATCCTTTTTTAAGAAGAAATACCGCGGTCATGAGAGAACGGAAGTCACGTAATGCTTCGTATTTGCATTTTATAAAGATAAGTTATCCGACTAGGGCTTGTACAATTAGGGAAAAGCCTATTCTCCTGTGTGATCAGTTGTGGATGAAGCCTGAAGCTATTTTGACATCTATCTGTTCTATGAAAGCTGATTTTTTAAGGCTTCTACGCTGCTCTACCTAAAGCAGGTTCCCAACCTGTGTGTCGCGACCCACACGCAGTGTTTTCTGGAGATTCGAGAGGGGTTCAATCTATGTATTTAAGTTGCTAAGTCGATCCGGTACTTTTCCGTTAGCAGGGCGCATTTGGCATTTGCCCTAACAAGTATCACCACTGGCGAGAATGCAAAGTCGCCAACCTAATAACCCTACAAAAACTGTCTAATAGGTAATAGATAGGCTAAATTTTGAAAAAGCAATGTCACACACGAAACGTTAGAAGAAGTTGGCAGATTAACGGGTATGAATCATGTAAGAGAACATGATTAAGTCCAGAGACCCAGTTAAATAACCCCGAAATTCACATGAATAAAAACTGGAAACTAATTAACCACGAACTGTACTTGTGTCCTTCACAATTGCACAAAAGATTCAGCAAATGTGATGAAGCACCAAATGTAGCTATAATAAACATTGTGGAACGTCAGCCACCATTTGCGATCGTATTAGCTGAATTTCTGTCACGACGACAAAAAAAAGGGGTCCTTTTGAAGACATCTTGAAGGGCATTAAAGATTTTTGGCCATTTAACTAAATATTTACTTAATGAATGAAATTCATATTTACTTATATATATATATATTGTTCATTCACGCACACGTATCACGCGAGTTACAATTAATTAAACAAAACAGCTAAAAAGTACCGTCGATTCTTTGGGCAGTCCGTGAGAGAAAATTTCTGCATCCATTTGCTTCAGTTTGGTCTGAAAATTTTTTAATCTAGAGATCTGTCAAATTTGGTTTTTGTAACTGCAATTTCTATTAATTAGCGATCATTGACAATTAAAAAAATTGCTTTCTGCGCATGCTCAATGACATGTTTAACCCTTCAGTGAGCGCACCCGTGTACAGAGTGTAACATTTTCGTAATTTTAAATGGTTTGTTTTTAAATGTAAGATTTGAATGGTCTAAGCAGTTTTTATTTATAGCTACACCCTTTCTTATGGAGGTCTGATTTTCTAGCCCTTGTATTCCTTTCCATTCATTGGTAGTCGTGATTTAACTGTGGTAAACTATTGATTGTACTGGATTACAGTACGAAAAAAGCAGGAGTTGATGTACTCGATCAAATGTGCAGCTATTTCACGGTGTCCCGCATATCTTTGACAATAAGATGGACAATCTCGTTATTTTTAGGATTTTGGACATAATAGGAATACATTCGCAAATTGTCCTTTAATCCAATTAATCGGACAGTTTTGAAATAAGGCGATTGTATCTGCATTCTTCGGCCTTTAATTATAAATATATCTCAACATTATCAACATTTTATATCTTGTCATAAGACGCAGAATTATTATTTTCAATCTGAAAAAAAAGTTTGTTACAAAAGGAATAATCATGGTTGAAAAAGACGTTGCACTCTGTGCCACGCGCGCCTGCTGGTGTTTCAAAAATTAGCGCACCCGCTGAAGGGTTAAATCTGGCTTTAGATACTCTCTAAGCACGAGGCCAAATACTCTCTCCGCCATTTTTATTTTTATGTTTGTGAGATATAGAATTAAACCTGGCAGAAATTGTTTATTTTGCGCTGTTGAGAAACCCTATTTCTTTTTATTAGGTTCAATAGTTAATTTTTTAAAGTGTATTTCTCTATTCTTAATATTATAATTTTTAACATTTGGCAATGATGTGTTGGGTATAATTTGTGTATTTGTACATTCATTTCCTATCCAGCCGTCATGTTTTGACGGGTACCAACTACTTTAAAAAATAAATTTTAACGAATTTCACCGAAAAATTTGTTAACATTTATTTACCATGAAACTGTAAGGCAGTGATGTTTCTCAAAGGTAAAACTCTTTCAAAACGCAGACCCTATTTGTTAGATTTCTACTGCTTTCATTTGGTGGTAAATGAAATTCGCGGTTAATTTCTGCGTACAGTACGCAAATTTTAAACTTCAATTTGCCTACCACGAGTCTGCGTTGTAACTTTTGGCACTACTATTGCAGTTTCCAGAGCGGAAAAAGTAATTTTATTTAGGTGAGACGTTTTCTATTGTTATATAATTCTTAATCCATACGGTAGGTGCATTCTTTTTCTTGAGGTTCTTTTCTATTATTACCATGTGTTTCAATTCCTACTATTAGTTCACACTCTCCCTTTATATATCTTGTTCAAATTTTCAATCGTTAACCTTTAGCTTACGGGGCCCATTTTTATGATTCCCTCTTTAGAACGAGAAATTTCATACCCCTATTGTAAGAACGGCTATTCAGGGTTATATATATAATATAAATATATACATACATATATATATATACATATAAATATATATATATATACATACACCCATATATATATATATATATATATATATATATATATATTCATTGTACGGCCCATATTCTTGGGATACATGCTATCCCACCCCGTAAGGAAAGGTTAATAAAATACTTTTTATTCATCCACTCAAGTTCAAATACATTTTTTTAAACTTGTAGTGGAGGACACTTGATGTTAATACAGTTTTTTGTAATTATTAATTCATTAATTAAATTTAATTAATTAATTTTAGTTTTATATGGGAGAAAAAAATTTCTCGGCAATAATGGTGTTCATAGAATCAAGCCAATATCAGTGCAATTCCCCGCCAAAAAGTAACTAAAATAAAATTTTTCTTTGTTGACCTCAGTAGGAATTGACTTAAATTTTTTTTTTATATTACTTGTTATTAACTCGCTTTCTTGTTTGTTTGTTTGTTTGTTTGTGTGTGTTTTTTTGTTTGTTTTTTTGTTTGTTTGTCCGTCCGGTACAAATCTTGCAATCGATTTTAAACTAACTTCCCGACTAGCTAGACATTTGAAACTTTTAGAATAGCTCAGAACATGATGACAATGCATTATTTTATTACTTTTAGCCATCTTTAAGCAGAATTGAATTCTTTTTCAGTTAATTTTATTTTGTAGACTGGTGCAGCCATCTATCTTCCGGGACAGGAACGAAAAGTTAAACGCAAGTTAACTTCCAATTAACTTCATTTTCTTTCAAGTTGATGGGATAATTCATCAAAAAATTTTAAAAAGTAATTATTAATACATAGAATTGTCAAGTTCATATGATTCAACAGAAAATTTAAAAACATGGTATATAAAAAGTTCTTTTTATCTTGTAATTATTGCTTTAAGGCTTCTGTGTACTAACCCTATTGGATTCGCTCACCTCTAAGTTAACCTATGGAGAAAAGGTGTTCAAGGATTGCCGACTTGACTTCAAAGATTTTAATTGTACTCCGTAATAGAGAAAGAAATTTCACACCTCGCGGCATTTTTCGTTTTTTAAAAAATATGCAAATATTTTTTTAATTTAAATTATTCGAGGAAAAAATCAGATCTAGTGTGTTTTAAGCGCTCATAAATTCCGTCGGTGGACGAAATTTATAAAACGAGTCCTATTGCAAGGTGCTAGAATTTTTCAAAATGCTCCATGCGCATTAATTTTCTTCTGATTTTTTTCCAAATTTCTCAAAATTGTTAAGCGAAGTGTTTGTCACAAAACTGTGATAATTCTTTGAAATCACAGATACTTTTCAAATTTATAGACCATGACTAAAGTGAAAACGTGCAAAAATATAAAAAAATAGCATGCAGAATAGAAAAATAATTATTTAAGACTTGAAATTCTTGCCAAAAAGTAAAGGCACAATTTTATTTATATACATATGGTTAACCTATAATAACAAAATTTAAGATTTTTAATTGATATGGAATGCGTATGGAGCATTTTGAAAAATGTTAGCATTTTTAAATTTTTTTTTTTTTTTTTTTTTGACAAACGGGCATTATTCTGCCCCAAAAAATTATTATATTGAATTCCAAGGGTCTTTAAAGCAGCAGTAAATAAGAAAATTAATTATTCTCATTCTGTATATAGAGCTAAAAATTGAAAAATTCGAGGTTGAAGGTCCCTTTATATGGGTTTGTAATGTCACTGCAAGTGATAATAGTTTACGAAAAGACCTCGTCACATACATACGGACATCTGCTTTTATTTGACGATTCCTCCGGGTTTTCGAACTTCGATCTCGGAACCTGAGATTAGTGAATAAGATAGGAGATTTCGTGTTCATTGCGTGTCTGATTTATTTTACATTGGAGTAATATTTTAGGATTGTTAAAAAGATACGGGGCAATCAGTAGGTATGCACTGTAAAAATGGAATGCTATTTTGGGCATATTACCAAAATGGTAGTATATCTATACGGATAAGAATATGCCCTACAGATACAAAAGTGGGATACACAAAACAGGTTAAGGCTGCTGTGTACAAACCCTATTGGATTCGCTCACCCCAATGTTAACCTGTGGAGAAAACGTGTCCAAGGATTGCCGACTTGGATTAAAGATTTTTTTTTAAATTTTACTCCGTAATAGAGAAAGTATGCCAGATTTGAATAATATGACAAAACAATTAAAAGAAAAATAATTATCAAGCGTAATAAAGTATTTAAAAGTTTAGAAATATTAATTATTCTAACAAAAATTAGACAAACAATTAAACATTTAAAAAGCAAACATTAGGGAAAAAATACTTAAAATTTCTTTTGTATCAAATATAACCTTTTTCTGTTGGGGCTAAGGGTATTGATATTCCCAAATTGCCCTTAAGGCTTCTGTGTACTAACCCTATTGGATTAGCTCACCTCAGTGTTAACCTATGGAGAAAATGTGTCCAAGGATTGCCGACTTGGATTGAAAGATTTTTTTCTTAACTGTACTCTTTAATAGAGAAAGAAATTTTACAAGTTGGGGATTTTTTCATTTTTAAAAGAAATGCAAATAATATTTTTAAATTTTAATTATTCGGGGGGGAATATCTGGTATAAGGTGTTTTAAACGCTCATAAATTCGTTTGGTGAACGCGATTTCTAAAATGAATCCTGTCGCAAGGTGCAGAAAAGTTGAGGCTATCTGAAAATACCATTTTTACTGGATTATCAGCATTTATGTAAATGTAAATAAATAGCACACATTTTCTCAATGGGTTAACACTGAGGTGAGCGAATCCAATAGGGTTAAAACACAACAGCTTTAATCCGCTACCCTGAAACAGATAACTTTGTTAATCTGAAGCAGCATTTCGGTTTTACAATATCCGTTTCGAGATCCAGGGTTAATTCGGGTCTTATTTCGCAATAAAACAATCATTCATATTCTTCTGGAGATAACTAAGGTACATTCTGTTTATTCCATCGGCCTTCTTCATGAATTACCATTGGTAATTAATCAGTTAATTAGGTCCGGGTGTTCCCGCGATATCATTTGTCTTATGCTTACTAGAATGAACGTAACCTTGACGTCTGTGTCAGCAACCATGATAAATTACTAGAGCGTTCAATAGTGAAAAAAAAAATACACTGACACTGAAAATTGTTCGTAACTTTGATTCATCAAGTCTTTCAAATTCATGACTCGTCGCTGATTTTACGACCGTGCTTATAGGAGAGTGATTACTTCCCAGAAGTAACTACGAAATAGTTTGATATACAGGGTGGTCATAAAAAAAAAAAACTTTGCCGATATATGGACCTTTAGCGGCCGTTCCGTTGAACCTGTCGAGATGAGATTTCAGATATAGTTATTCAGAGGTATGAGCTCGGGATTCTGAGAAAGGCAACACAGTGACGGTTACGGTTATAGGTGTAGAAACTCGAAATTTTCGAATGGCAACGCCCACTTTTTCCCGTCGCAAAATGCTCAGCGCGTGCGAAAACCCTAAAAAGCGTTGGAACGGTACGTGTATCACAAAAACAAAAAACGGACGCGTTATGCTGGCACCAAAAACAGCTCTGCGAACGGCCAACAAAGACACGCACGGAGGAAATTTGCATATGACAGAGGCTAGAAACCAATCACAGAACGCCGTTCGCCAGATATTCAGCGTAGAAAACCGATAAAAATCCCTCGGATCATATTTTTGTTAGCCATTCGCAGAGCTGTTTTTTGTGCGTGCATAACGCGTCCGTTTTTTGTAATACACGTACCGTTCCAACGCTCTTTAGTGTTTTCGCATGCGCTGAGCATTTTGCGACGGGAAAAAGTGGGCGTTGCCATTTGAAAATTTCGAGTTTCTGTACCAGTAACTGTAACCGTGACAGCCATATTGTTGCGATTCACAGAATCCTGACCTCATACCTCTGAATAACTATCTATCTGAAATCTCATCTCGATAGGTTGAACGGAACGGCCGCTAGAGGTCCATATATCGCAAAGTTTTTCTATAACCACCCTGTGTCATGAAATTTTTGGCGCCCTCTATCAAAGTAATGTCACGGCACTAAATGCAAAATTAATACTGCTGTCTGTTTAGTTTAGTACAAATAAGATATCAAGAAGAAAGAATCAGTCTTAAAAGATTCGTAATGTAAAATCTAAAAGTATTAATCGATGTCGCATACGCCAAGGCTAGCGAGCTCTTTTTAGTGCATTGGCCCAAAATTTTTAAAAGCAATATTTCTCCAGGTAATGAAGGGCAAAATTTCAATGCAAGATTATTTTTGATTACAACAATTTTGTGCTTTGCTATTAACAGATCGAAATTTTCACAGACTAATAAATAACAGAAGTTGTATAAAATGAACAGAAAATTATGATCAATCATTTATTGGTGCGTTTTTTTTTAAATGTCGGGTAGTTTTTATCATGGCGGGTAGTTTTCATCATTTATTCAGCAGGCGTTTTGATAAAAGTCATGCCGAAGGAGATATATCAGAGATGTCTATTTGATGTCATCTAGATGCTCATTTATTGTTGCAATTCTGTCTTAGGAAGCACAGTTTCGAAGAAACAGATCCACACATTTAATTTAAAAAAAAACATTTCAGGTAGTCTTTTCTAACAAAACTACCGCGGGTTATTAACGTAGGATTACTTATCGTTGCTTACCTCTTCTTTTTTTCTGCAATAAAATTCCTAGATACGAAGAGAAGGATGAGTTCAGAATAGGTCGATGGTAAGAAACATAAGTTACATATATCAGAAAATCGCGGGTAATGTGTCGTGTAAATGTCAAGTTAATAAATGAGTTTCCCAGTGCATTAGGATAGTTCTTGGAACTCTACCTCTATCTACCTGAATCTCTATCTTGGAACTCTACTCTGCCACTCAATATATATGGTTTTTCCACCAAATATATATCGTTTTGCCATGCAAAAATAATGTACACCTACGCGGATGTTGCTAATAAAGAAACTCATTAATGACATCACAAAATGATAATAAAAGCAAACGATGTTTAAATTTAAAAGTTCAGTGCGATTGATACTGGTAAAATAAAAAAAGCTAGCGCGCGCCATCTAGGGGAAGAAAAATAGTGTAATTCAAAATTAACAATTCGAACGAAGTGAAGATCTTAATCTTTAAAATGGTACCTCATTTATCGATTTTGGTTAAATATGAAGGGATAAAACAAAAAAACATCTTTTAGAAAAAATATTTTGCCACTCTTGATATACAACTCGCGACGGCGGTTTTAAGGTCTGAAATTTTGCTTTACCGCGGACCGTTATAGAGGAACGTAATCCTATGTTAAAAAAATACTAAAACTGAAATGTTCAGTTTTGGTATTATAATTAATCTTTTGTTTTCGACATTAGACGATAACCGCTCGATTTCAGTTATTTTCAGGTCATTACTAACATTGGTAAAGCATTTGATTCTGTATAGAAATACATTGGAAGTGTATTAATTGCATATCAACGTCCTCCATTTTCAGTTTGGTTAGAAATCGACAGTAAAATTCTCTAGCGGGTCGCAGGTTTGCCATCTTTGGCTTATGGAATGACTTGCATTCATTTTTGAGGCCATCAGATTAGTCATTATGCCCAAATATTATCTTTTGAACACTGCAATATCAATACATATTGTATCTGCTTAATCTACGTTTCGAAGTAATTTCTAGCAAAAGCCAGTACACACAATATGGTAATAATCGCCACAATAAATTGCGATCGCCACCTATGGCTTATATAATGACGTGCTTTCATTTTTGTGACCAGAAGAGTAATCACTATGCTCGAATGTTATCTTTTGAACACTGTAATATCAGTACTTAATGTATTTGCTTAATCTACGTTTCTGAGTAAACTTAAGTATTTTTTAATAGATACATAATATGTGATAATAATAAACATAGTATGTGATAATGTCATAATATGTGATCTTTGGGTTAAATAAAGGATAGTTCTGTATATACGTTCTATAATATCAAATTTAATAAAGGAGTTCAAGTCAAAGGGGATTCTCTATGTAACACAGTGACATCCGAAATTATCTACATTTTTGCCATATATGATCAAGATAAGGGATAGAGGAATCAGATCAAATAATTATGTTAAAGTTAAGGCATTAAATCTGAAAAAAAGGTATTATTCGATCTGTTATTTATGATGATTATAGAGATGACAGTTCTCGTTGGTTGGAATATAAATAATACAGTAAATAGATACTAGAGATTTGATTTAAAAGATGAAAATTTATGGTGACAATCCTGAAATATATATGTTTATCTTTCCACTAGATGGGCATGATTCTTTGAGATTTTAATTCTTTAATAGTACATAATTTGCCCATAAACAAATTTTTGTGTCTATGCAATGAGTTATTTTTCTACAATAAAATAAAACCTTATTTTTTCTTTTAGGCCTGTAAAACCCATTAACAAAAATTATGCTCTTCTATCCATAAGTTGAAAGAAGATCTAAAGAAGAGTCTTTAGTAAAATTATTTTTGAGGAGCTATTGGAAAAAGGATTCAAGTATAGCTTTTGAGTGTTTGGATAGTATTGTGCAATATGAACCTACCCACGCTACACCAAAACTAAGGAAATTGAGTTTTAGCAAAAAAATTAAACATTTCTGTTGCTCATAGTTAGTTCTCTTGTTCATAAAAAAATATTGTACGGGTAACCCTCCTATAACACGGTAGATAGATTCCTAGAAAGTGCCGTGTTGTGTGAAACCATGTTATATGAGACCCAGAGGCAGTACAAAAAGTTCGTTTACGTTCCTAAAACTAATTAAAAACAAGCTTTTTTTTGAAAAATTCCATATAAGCAACTTAATTTTTATTAAAAATATAAATGTATGTATAACACAAAACCAAAAAGAGACAAAAAAATATTATTTTCATTTAATGCGACCTTAATTTAATTAATTTCTTCCTCATCACTGCTCAGTGCAATCAAACGAGAACGTTTTTTCGATTGAACGATATCACCTTCACTTTCAGAACCTTTTTCTTCATTTAGATTTTTTGCACCTTCTATCCTCAATAAAAAAATCTGTAATTTTGGTCTATTTGCTGGTTCTTACAAGGTCATTGTAGATTCACGGTATGGAGATAGACAATTTTGCAGCTCTCTTTTGAATTTTCGACTTCTTTCAGCGGAAGGGTCTGCATTCAGGAAAAATGATTCAAGATTTTCAGCTAAGCTTAGGCCTTCTTGTAATTTTATAGAGTTATAAATGAATAAATTATAATTTGTTTATATATTTTCATGTAAAGCCCCTATAGTTCATTATTCCTTCTCGCCATTATTTTAAGGTAATTGAGTTTTTAAATGTGTTAAACAAAAATCATCTTATCTAGTGCTATAGAAGTACAGTGTTGTACAAAGGTTTTCACAATTTTTTATCGTGTTAGAGCGAAACCGTGTTACAGGTTGCAGTGTTATACGAGGGTTCCCGCAATTTATCTTATCGTGTTAGAGCGAAACCGTGTTGTAAGATGCCGTGCTGAAAGAGGGCTGCCTGTGCTTTAAAATTTTGTTGGTTGTTTCCAAACGCTATCTATTTAATCAAAGGAAAAATTTGCTGCTTATATTTCACAGGTGGCCAAACCGTGGCTGTCTTCGCTTTTTTGTTCAACTTATTTTTGGTACACCTCCATTTTTGATACAACCTATAGCTGTGAATCCTTGTATTCTATATTTAGGTTGATGAAAAATAAACAACGCTCAGTGCCGACAAATCGACATTTAACGGAATGCCTACGAACGGCAACAACTCGATATATGCGAAATATATTTGGCAAAACAGTTAAGAGTAAAATAATCACTAAAGCTATTAAAAATGTTACAATAGGCCTAGAGAGCTAAAGTTTTGCATAGTGGTTTCTTTAAGCCTTAGTGCTCATTAAGAAAGCGACTTAAAAATTAAAGCTTGTAAGGTTGTTTAAAACCCTTTGAGGGGCGCCGTTTGCACAATGTAAACGCCTAAAACTAACCTTTTTTACACTTGAATTCAATGTATTCCTGTTAAATGAGCAGAAAAAATGATTAGTACTGCCATCTGTTATCAGTTTAAAAAAGTAAAAACATTTTGCAACCTGTAATTGGAAAATTTTTCAAAATTCTTTAGGTTAAAAAAATCGAGAAAGAATCTGTACCGTGCAAACGGGGGAGGTTGTTGCCCCTGAATAGGTTAAAGGAGCTGAAACCCCAAAGTAAAACGCTTACTGACCAATATTTGGAACCATTAGACCTAGGAAGCTGAAATTTTGCATGGTGGTTCCTATAAAGCCCTAAGTTCTTGCTAAAAAATCTTTTTAAGAAATTCAAAATTTAATGTGGTGTAAAGGAGCTCCCCCCCCCCCACACACAAACAAACAATGACTGGCAAATTGTCGTGTCTATGTAACCAGAAAGAAGCTGAAATTTTGTCTTGTGATTTCTTTAATGCCCCAAGTGCTCACTGAGAAAGATTTTTTAAACATAAATTTAATCTTTATGGGTGTTTAAATAAGTTCTTAAATCCCATACAATTTTAAAAAATAAATCTAAAACCCATATTTATTGTCGGATCACTGTCGCCAAATTATAGGGAGAACTCCTCTGAGAAATGGCAACACTTTACTATTAAAGTCAATCTAAATTAATCTAACCAAATTACATAATTAATGGTAGAAACGTATTCCGTCGCGCGGGTATTCAGCTAGTTGGAGAATAACATATTAAAAGAAACACAAGAAAAAACAACGCTTAAAATTTCTTTAATATCAAATATAACCTTTTTCTGTTTTGGGATCCTCTAAGTATGTAGTCATACCCAAATGGCTCTTAACTCATTGTCGCAAAATACACATTTGAGTTCTTCAGTCGAACCCTCCGCAGTATTCTCCTTCTTTATATCAAGGATCAGTAATGTTTCACATGAATTAGGGCTTTATTGAACAAAGCTTACTATATCTAGGGTTACCAAAATATCTTTTTTTGATGGAACATGTTCTCTTTTTTTGCACCGATCCTCTTGTTCACTTCTTTTATTCTGGTCTCTCTTTTTTTTGTCCTTTTTATCTCAGTTCTTTTTAGTCCTGTCTTTTGTAATACCGCAAAATTTGTCAGTAATATTTTTTTAATACCAGGACATAAAGGAAATGTAGGAAGATTATTTTCGATGATTGGGGCACAATGGACAAAGCAGAGACATCGTCTCAACTTAATTAAATCTAGTATTAAATCAATTTTATCAGTAACATATAAATATAAAAATATAACGTAAGCAATTTTATACTGAGTTAAAAAGTGGTAACAAGTTGCCATCAGAGGAAAATTAGGAGGCGTGTGACTGAGCAAACTTTGTGATTTTTTAAAAAGGTAATGCAAGCAATTTTATACTAAATTAAAAAGTGGTAACAAGTTGCCATCAGAGGAAAAATAGGAGACGTGTGACTGAGCAAACTGTGATTTTTTTTTAAAGATAATGTAAGCAATTTTATACTGAATTAAAAAGTGGCAACAAGTTGCCATCAGAGGAGAAATAGGAGGCGTGTGACTGAGCAAACTTTGTGATTTTTTTTAATTATATAATTATTGCTATTAGCTATTATTATTATGAATTTAAAGTTATTGTTTTTTCCACAAATGTTCTATTTTAATGAAAAAAGTGAATAATATTTAAATATATATTTTTTTATAAAAAGTTGCATATATATATATACATATATAATAAATATAAATTATTGTTGATCGGTGGGAATGAGTATTATATTCGCATATTTCCATACTCCATCTCAACATAATAATTTAAGTTGAGAATTAACGTAAAGAATTATGTTGTCTCTATACAATACTTTATGTTGCGAAATGATTTAACACTTTATGTTCAGAAATCGTCTCAACATAAAGTATTAAATCAATATTATCAGTAACATATGAATATGAAAATATAACATAAGCAATTTTATAATGAAATAAAAAGTGGTAACTATTTGCTTATCAGAAATTATTAGCTCAAAAATATGAGACACCCGGTCTCAACATAATACTTTATGTTGAGAATTAACATAATACTTTATGTTGAGAATTAACATAATGTATTATGTTGTCGCTACACAATACTTTATGTTGAGAAATAATTTGATACTTTATGTTCAAAAATCGTCTCAACATAAAGTATTAAATCAATATTATCAGTAACATAGGAATATAAAAATATAACGTAAGCAATTTAATAATGAAATAAATAGTAACTAATAGCTATCAGAGGTTATTACCTTAAAAAATGGAAGACTGAGAGACTAAGGATACTTTATTTGGATTTTTCTTAATTATATAATTATTGCTATTAACTATTAGTATTATGAATTTAAAGTTGTTTCTTCACAGATGTTCTTTTTTATTTGACAAAGTGAATTATATTTAAATAAATGTTCTTTATTCTCAAAAAGTGTTTTCATTTATATAATATATATAAATTACTGTTGATGGGTGTAAATAAATATTACATTCGCATATTTCCATACCCCGTCTCAACATAATACTTTATTTTGAGAATTCACGTAATGTATTATTTTGTCTCTACATAATACTTTATCTTTAAAAATGATTTAACACTTTATGCTCAAAACTCGTCTCAACATAAAGTATTAAATCAATATTTTCAGTAACATATGAGTATGAAAATATTACATAACTAATTTTATAAGGAAATAAAAAGTAGTAACCAACTGCTGTTAGAAATTATGAGCTCAAAAATATAGGACAATGGGGAAACTTTGGGATTTTTTTTAATTATATAATTATTACTATTAACTCTTAGTATTAGGAATCTGAAATTATTGTCTTGTTTTCATAAATATACTATTTTATTTGAAAAAGGGAATTGTATTAAAAATAAATGTTCTTTTTTTCGCAAATAGCATTTTTATTTATATAATAAATATAAATTATTGTTGATGGTTGTGAATGAATATTATTAACAGATATTTCCATACCCCGTATACTTTTTTTTTCTCTTTATTTTTCCTTGGAAAAGTTCTTGTATACTTTAAACTTCCGACAATTCCAAATGTATCGCCTTTCAAGAAATAATTTCCTATCGTTTATCTTCACCTTTTAACTTTCGCCTACTCTTCCGGAACCGTACTCACTGCCGATTTGAGACCGTTACGAGCGATTATATCTCATAGCGTGTTTAGCCGAAATTAAACGCTCTATACACAAAAATTTGTCTCCTGCTCTTCGACCACATCACATCACATCACACTCTCTTTCTAAACGTGACAACCCCCCCCCCCCCAACCAAGGAAGACAATTCGACCCCCCTGCCTTTTAACATTTGTACACAATGTTTAGGAGCTACGCTTGGGCGATAACAACTCTTAGAAATGTTAACAGTTATGTCTTCTATAAATAACGTGACGCCAACCTCCCATTTTATGCCTTTGTAATAGAAGAAAGAAAACGTTTTGATTCACATCTGTTTTAATAACCGCAATGGCCATCTACCTCTGAGATTGCGGTGGTTTAACTTTTCTCACAGAAACTCGATGCTTAATATTTGGCGTATTTTATTCTGATAATTATACTAGTTTATACATATAGTGGTTAGCGTTTCCTTTGAAGATAATTCGAAGGAACAAATATTAAATATGATTTTGTACGTTTGTGTATATGCATTAATGGTGGCGTTATAAATGTTATCATATAAAGGGAGTTTAATTAAGTCAATTGATTAAAAATTATAAAAGTGTACTGATATTTGGCAGAATTTGTTGATTAAAGACTATTTAATAAAAAAAAACTATCGAGCACTTTGTGTCTAAGCAACCAACAGAGAGGATCTGAACTTTGTAAGTTGCAGTTCTCTTTGCAAAATATATTTAATTTCTTTAGCTTTTATAAAGATGAGTTCAGGGCTTCCAAAAACTAGGGGTTCTGAAAATTATGTACTCTTTATTGTTGCTGTACTGCCCATTAATATCTTCGTCAGATCTTGTCGAAAGCAAAATAAAACGTCTCTGTAGTAGTTATGTACTGTAATTTATTTAGTTTTTTAGTAAATAAGTTTAAATCTTTCCGAAATATTTGAAATTTTAAAGTAGAAATCGTTTTAAAATGTCTTGTGATCTGTTTAAAAAACAAGTAAGTTCAATGGTTTTATTTAGATAAATTTTAAAACGTTTATTTACGGGGACGAGGTACTCAGAAAAATTAGCGAGGGCATGTTTTTATGGATGAAGGAAAACGTTGGACGTTAACAGGAACTTTGAAATCCTGTTCCCGTGGGTGTGAAAGTTAAATTGCACAAGACTCTACTGCAACCAATACAGTAAAAACAGTCAAAATAACGGTTTTAACTTTGGTATATATAGTTATATATCTAAATTGCTAGTAGTTTTTAAGACGAGAAACTATGAAACAAAGGCATGAAGGAATGCATGGAACCCTAAAAATTTAAATGCGCGTAAGGGGTTTGTTGGGCCTGATCCGACTCTGGTCGACTCTGCAAGAAGTAAGTAGGTACCTAGGCTTACCTAAGGAAAAGTAAACTTAGTGTACATTTTTAAATATTTACGTCGGGAGTTCTTACTTGATGTTTACTCTGCAAAGTACACGCATCTCAACTGAAGCATTTACCTCAAACACACTTGTGCAATGCATGTCTTAATCCTCGCTGCGATCATTCCTTTTTAGTACATGCGATTTTGTAAAGATCTGAATTTTAAGAATTTGTTTCCTTTTTAAATGCGAACTGTTTGCCTTTCAACGAGGTTATTGACGCCCGATGACGTAGTGGTGAAAATCTTCAAGCTGCCACACCACAGGTCCAGGGTTGGACTCTGCGATTGGGCAAGGTCGACTCAGCCGCTCATCCCTTGAGTGGGTCGATAAAATGAGGACCAAACATGCTAGGGAATTAACTCTGGGGGGGGAGGGGGGGTCCCACGGCAGGCTGACCACCTCCCCGAGACATGCTGTATGGCACCCGGAACCCACGGTCAAGAAAGCGCAGATGGGCACCACAGGTCTTGGTCAACAATGGACTGTTGCGCTATTGGTTAGTTAATGGGGTTATTGGTTAGCAGTGACTGATTAAATAAATGTCCTTAAGACCTAAAGCCCTAAACATTCTTGAACCACCTCTAGTGCCTTCCAGGACCGAATTTTATGTTTCCTGCGAGTAAACACCTGAACTTCTTTGTTCCATGGAAAAACAAATTCATCGGAATTTCTCGTGCCAACAATTCAATTTTTGTTTGCCAATAATTCCGTTAATAAATGTTTTCTTTATTTATCTTAACACAGACAATTGATTATAATTAATTTTTAAAATTAAGTATGGCGAAAAATTTATACATGCGTTTTTTTAAGCGTGAAATAATTAACTTGAAAAAAAAACATTTTTTTTAAGACAACGAAACTAGTTATAAATGATTTCCATTGTTTATAAAAAATATAACGTTTATTCTCAAGTTCAGGGTATCCCAAACTATGTTCCGCGGAAATTTAATAGGTGTTCCGCGAAAACCTGGAATTGTTTTATATCCTTCAACGACTACAAGAAATTCAAACATGTTTGACAGATTAATGCTCTGCAATGTCTAAAAATTTAAATAATTACTAAATGCTAAAAAAAGAAAGTTTTTTCTCTTTTTTTTAATTTTATTGATTGTTTTATTACATACCCAACAAAATAAACAAGATATTCCGTTGAAATTTCAGGATTTACGAAGTGTTCCATCGCAGGAAATGTTTGTGAAACCCTTCTCTAGTTAAACGCTGCTAAAAATCATCTGTCATCTCTACATTTTTTCTACCGTAAATTCTGAGGGTTAAAAAAAAGAAAACCATATTTTCGGAAAACGGGTCCTTTTCGGAACTTTTTCTAATGTTGCGCGCTTGTAAGACCGTTTTATTAGGACTTTGGCTTCGACAGTGGCGGTTTAAGCTCAGGCATGCATTCAGATAATTTTCTATGTAACACTGAGAACTAGCATGTCGGAGGCCGATTTAGGGCTGACTTTTTCAGTGAATTTTTCTTTTAAACTCTATTATGCTCCTAACTTCGATACAGTTACTTCTGTTTATATGTGACATGTAAGACTATGAAAGCATTGCGACTGAGGACCTGTTCACATAGATTCCGTCAGAGTCAGCGTAAAGATTTTTAACCAATCATTTACCCATTTAACCAATCAGCGCCAACGAAATCTTTAGCTATTTTCTATGAGATCAGAGAGAGTGGAAGAAGGTACGATACCCCAAGATGTCGCCCCTGGAGGTGCTCGGTTAAAATTGGGGGGGGGGGGGGGCATCGGTGGGGATGTTGGTTCATCTATACCAGGGGTGGCCAACCTTTTTGGGAAGAGTGCCACTATCTGAAAAAAAAATATATGCGTGCCACTTCCACCTTTTCCAACATACAAAATATATAAAAAGGTGAAAAAATGTTATTTATAGGCTGATTATGGGATTTTTACACAAATAGCACATTTTTTTTATCTCAGTAGTGGAGATCCGTTCACAAGTGTGATCCGACAGGATATTTGTTGATGAAGTCACTATGCAGTTGTTTGAAATGTCGGTCCAGGTTAAATTTTTTCGGCACTGCTACACAAATTCCACATATCAAATAAACAGGCTTGGAAGTATTTTGATGCGTAAACAAAAATTGTTCTTCCCAGACAGTTTTAAAATCACAATTTGCAATATCCTCTTCATATTTTCTTTTCGATGTCGAATGTTTACTCATGGACATAGTGAAAATAAAATATTTATAATAATGACGCTCGACGCCAAAATCTAATAACAGTTTAAAAAAAGCTTAACGTCTTGCTCGGCAGTTTAAATTCAACTGAGCCACTCGCTCTCGCTTGAGAACGGACAACCATAGCAAGACACAACGGCGCCAAAGCAAGGCTACTCAAACCATTGGGTTCGTCCCATGACCCCGCTGTCTTAGCGCATCGTTGTACTGGTGTCAAGCAGTGCCGCTTTCCTGCGCTGTTATTTTCAGTAGCGTATGAGTAGAGTTTTTACAGATTTTGACAAATTATTATTTTTCAAATTTCTTAATTTTTCAATAAGTCTCCGCGTGCCACTGTTAAAACGTCGCCGTGCCACACTGTGGCACGCGTGCCGCGAGTTGGCCACCCCTGATCTATACGATGCCCTCATTGAAAGCAATCAACGATTCTCGAGGATAAAAAGCGAATGTCTTCATTCACAAATGATCCGCATTGGCAAAAAAAAAACGCAGTTCAGACACATTCACATTTAATCTTGTTGCCAGCAAGGATTGTAAAACCTTGGAGGTTATTGCGAACTTTTGACACATCAGAATAACGAGGGATTATTCAGAAAAGATTGGAACTGCATTTTCAATTAGCAAATAAACCAATTATAGGACTTTCGTGTGTTTTTAATATCCTTTTTAAACTTTAAATAACGTAATTTAGTTCAGCTGGCCACCAATCGCCTACGTATAACTAACCGAAAAAAATCCTTCTTTACAGGTTCCAAAACTGTAGCTTAGAACTGAAAAAAGTTCACCAAATTCGGCCTTCAAGCTTTTAAAATTCGATTCATAATAAATATTCGATGCCATAAATTCGATCTTTTTCACTCCACTTAAGTCCCCATCAGTTTGAATAGTAGTTTCTGCAATATTTATATCAGCGAGTGCCTGATCTATTTTTTTCAGCAGCATGTCTAATGTGCTCCTGTTGTGGCCCTCTCTACCTGTAATTCGCCGCCGGGGGTGTTGCCATTCTCAGAAAAAGAAATATCGCCCTTCGGTGAGAGAGAGGAAACGTGGACCCTCAATTAAAGGCCGCCTTCTATGGTTCCGATAGGGTCGTGACACAGCTGAACGTATTGACGGAAATCCGGTACATCCCTGTCGGTCTGATGTGTAGTGGCGATTCTTTGTAACTGTATATCGTGAGTGGAAGGAATGGTTTTTTTTTTCATTTTTTATCGCAGAGTGATTACAGGTGTTGTTTTTTTTCCGCTTGTTAATCGTGGAAAGTACTCGAAGGATCATTTAAAAGTCCGTGTGTATGTGGAGGGAGGTGAGATAACACACGTTTGTATGACTCATGTAACTAGAGAAACATGTGTAGTTAGAGGATCTGTTAATTTATTGATAATTATGTCGGGAATCGACTTGTGACCTATTGTCTTTCATCTTAGGGCAGTGATTCCCAAACCGGTGTGCCGCGGCACTTAAGTGCCTTTAGATCGGGCAGGGGGCGCCGACATGAATTAATATGTCTGTACAGCCAGAACTAGTAGACCAGTGGTGTAAATTAATATCCAATCGAATCGTCAAAGCACATGCTCTTGTTTAATCGAAGTTCGCAAACTTTTTTTCGATTTTTTTTGGTAAAAAAATTGACTTTAATACTTTCATTTACTTTTGATTCGAATAACAATAATTTTCAATAAGATTTTAATTTTAAAAATTACATTTTATACAATACAGTGGAATCTCGATCTATCGTTTTCCAAGGGACCGTTTGAAATGAACGATAAATGCGGGAAAACGATAGATGCGGAAACATAACAAAGCAATATGATCGTTGGGACTGGATAAAATGAACGACACATACGGAAAAACGATGGATCCGAAAACGATCGATCGAGATTCCACTGTATTATGGCAGTAAACGCATTTTCAAAGAGTTCTTACTAAATAAATACAGTAAAACCTCGTTTATCCGGACTAACTGTGACCATAGGTAATCCGGATAATTCGGGTAATATGGGTAATTAGCAAAACAAAATCCTTAACTAAGCAGACTTAATGTTTATTACGATAAAAAACTATGTTTTGTAACTAAATTACATAGTATTGTTTACAAGACACTCAAAAATGTAGAAATAACTTTTCTTAAATCGTTACGTTTACCTTAGAATGGGTGATCACCTAATTGGTTATATAATCACCTAAACATAACGTATAGAAAATTTCTTACGTATGCTAGCTTTATAAGTTTAAAACTTGGTATTTACAATAAAATTTCGTTCGCAAAATACATATTGGTCCATTCTTCGAAAGAAACCACGAACCAAATTTTATGAGTGCACCGTTCATTATACATTAAAACCTCGTTTATCCGGTGTAACTGAGACCATAGGCGATCCGGATAATCCGGATAATAAGCAAACAAAATACTTAACTAAGCAGACTTAATGTTTATTATGAGAAAAAAATTGTGTAACAAAATTACATAGTATTGTTTACAAGACATTAAAAAATAAAAAAAATAACTTTTCACATCATTTCTTAGCAAAGAAAAATATAACGTTTTCTTTGTTAAGAAATGATGTGAAAAGATATTGGTAAGTCTAGTAAAGCTTTCTTGAACTCAACAAAAACCATTTTATTAACATAATTGCTGTACAGTCTATGCAGGAACTGTACATTGAATCAAACTAAAAAGGGAATATTTGGCTTACTTGTAGTTACATTCTTGCTATCATAGTTAAAAATTATTATCTAATGTGAACATTAAATAAAAATAATGTCTACAAATCTGATCCAGATAAACGAGGTTTTACAGTATAAACAATTTCCTTTCAGTATTTCAGCAAAACTTGTATTTTCCCCAAAAAATAAGACCAATAAACTTTACAATGAACAAGGGAACAACGGTAAGCTTTGTATAAAACCTACTCAATTAACGCTGGAAACAACTGTTAGATCTGCATAAAACGGCCTGTCTTCAAGGTGTTTGCTCGACGTAATTTTGGGGCACATTCGCAGATCACGGGTACCGGATTTTCTATTTTTTTGCTCAAGCACAACAGTTTTAAGATTTTCCTGGATTTTATAGTTTTCTGCCTGAAGTAAAAATCCTGGTTAATCATGAGACCCTTTGTTAGTTTGTAAAGGTAACCATCTGAATTTTTCTTCGTGGGAATTGAATTTTTTACCACTAGTCCCGTAATTAACCATTATCTTGACACACGGTAAAACATTTGATTGTTTGAAATTGACTATTGGTAAAAATTTAAAAAATGCATTTTGCTCGTAACTTGTTGAATAATTCATTTGGAAGATTTATAAGGTATTGAAGGGCTCTATGTAGCCTTGTGGTAACGCGTCGGCTTTCGGGGTTGAGGGTGTTCAGATCGGATCCCGACACGTGCCATTAAATACCTCTGTGTCTAGGCACGTTATATGGGAATCGGATATGGGCACGTTAAATCCGTAGACCGGAAAGTCCCTCTATTGCTGCAGTCACAAACATCTTGACAATTCTACAGTACAAAGCCCCCCCCCCGATACCTGTTGACACATTTGGGGGTCGATTAGTCACGATCCTCCCCACAAGGTCCCTCAAATCTCTTTGATGATCTGTGAAAAACCGACTGAGGGCAGGATTGCTGCAGAGAGGCTCTGCAGAACGCACCCCATAAATCACTCGTTTCCCACTGAATACTGTGCAGTGCAGTGCAGATGTGTGTGGCCGCCTTATATGAGGTCAAAGAGGGTGTAGGAGGTGCGACCCCCTCCCTCCAAGATGTCGCCCCTAGGGGTGCTCGGTCAAAATTGAGGTGGCATCTAGCTCAGACGAGGTATTATAAACAACAACATAAGGTACTGAAAGGTAAATATTAACCGCCTCTCGTAAGAAAAGTTAAACTCGTTATGAACGTTGTGGTTCGTTTTAAAATTACGGATAGTTATCCCTTTTTGCTTTAATAAAGTCCCCATATCTTTACTGTTTTACAACATTATTTTCTGTTTATTAGCATTACAGACTAATTGGGTGTTTGTTAATTGAGTAAAGAGTTTTCAACATGCCAAACGTGTTTTTTAAAAGGCTTTCGCGCCTTGCGTTACAAATGGGGAATGTAATAATTATAGTAATAATAATATAGTCATTACATTAAATTATCAGTGTGCCTATGGAGCAATCCGTTGCTGCCTTGGAAGATAGTTTGGAAGTCTGAACGTACATACTTTGGGATGTTTGGTCTGGAAGTCTGAACGTAATACCTTGGGATGTTTGGTCTGGAAGTCTGAACGTACATAGCTTGGGATGTTTGGTCTGGAAGTCTGAACGTACATAGCTTGGGATGTTTGGTCTGGAGGTCTGAACGTACATACCTTGAGATGTTTGGTCTGGAGGTCTGAACGTACGTACCTTGGGATGTTTGGTCTGGAGGTCTGAACGTACGTACCTTGGGATGTTTGGTCTGATGGTCTGAACGTACGTACCTTGGGATGTTTGGTCTGATGGTCTGAACGTACGTACCTTGGGATGTTTGGTCTGATGGTCTGAACGTACGTACCTTGGGATGTTTGGTCTGATGGTCTGAACGTACGTACCTTGGGATGTTTGGTCTGGAAGTCTGAACGTACGTACCTTGGGATGTTTGGTCTGGAAGTCTGAACGTACGTACCTTGGGATGTTTGGTCTGGAAGTCTGAACGTACGTACCTTGGGATGTTTGGTCTGGAAGTCTGAACGTACGTACCTTGGGATGTTTGGTCTGGAAGTCTGAACGTACGTACCTTGGGATGTTTGGTCTGGAAGTCTGAACGTACGTACCTTGGGATGTATGGTCTGGAAGTCTGAACGTACGTACCTTGGGATGTATGGTCTGGAAGTCTGAACGATGGTGCCTTAGGTAGTATAGTCTGAAGACTGATCTACCGTAACCTGGCTTGTATGGCTGGAATCTGAACGTACCATGCCTTTTGAAATATGTGATCTGACAATTTCAATGAAGTTTTAAAACGACTTGTGCACATGTTATCTATTTAATTCCAAGACAGACACACACAAAACAAAAAATATATTGCTAGTTGTCACGAGCTTTTAATATTAGTTTTTACTATTGCTAAAAATATCTTTGCGTTAGTCTGGATACTGTAACTAGCAGTTCCAAATTCATTCTAGGACCACAGTTAAGGCATCTGTGTACTAACCCAATTGGATTCACTTCCTCAATGTTAACCTATGGAGAAAATTTGTCTACTATTTACTGCGACATAAATGTTGATAGTCCAATAAAAATGGTATTTTTAGATAGCCCGAACTTTTCGGCACTTCGCAACAGGAATCATTTTATAATTTTCGTCCACCAAAGGAATTTAGGAGCGTTTAAAACACACCAGATTTTTTTCCCCGAATAATTTAAATTTTAAAATATTATTTGCATTGAAACATAAACGAGAATTGTCCCAATGTGTAAAATTTATTTCTCTATTACGGAGTACAATTTAGAAAAAAAAATCTTTCATTCCAAGTCGGCAATCCTTGGACACATTTTCTCCATAGGTTAACACTGAGGTGGGCGAATCCAATAAGGTTAGCACACAGCAGCCTTAAATGAGGGAATTTGTTTAGAAAAATGTGAGTTCTGTATAAGCATAAGATCATTTGCCTCTACCGAAACGTCGTTCTCTTGGTCATGGTGTATTTGTTTACTGAGCAGTCTCACGTGAAATAAGCGTTACAATTCTAACTCCGTAAAAAATCATTAAAAAAAACGCACCGCGTTCTAAAACAAAATCCACTGCTCTCGTATATCTCACGGCTCTGTCAGTTCATCCCCCCCTTGAAGTAAACGACACTAAAAAAATTGTTCCCACTTTTTTTCTGCCTCTTGCTAGATAACCATGTATCATGTTAATTCCCGTATCTCCGACTGCATCTCTTTTTTTTCCCAACTCTCCGTTTTTTTTTTTCGGCATAGCCTCCTCCTATCTGCCTTATGCTATTACTGCCCCTTAACTAGTCGCGGACTGATTGTGTGGTGAAAGTAATTGGATGGTTAATTTATTCATTGTCCTGGCTGATTATGAGAGGCAGGGTTTTTAACAGTCGGCTGCTTTGCGTAAACGCTGATTGCATTTGGCCGGTGATAGATAGCTATCTCATTATGTAATTTGCGGTTTTGCTGTTATAGATAAGGAATAGAAAATATATCTTAATGTTAGTTTCTTCTAAGTCTATACTAAATGTATCATTTCCTGATACTCGTGGTGTGGCTTGATTTTTTTTTTCTCGACAAAATACTGTATTTGTGGAAATAAATGTTTTCTAGTTCAAACATTGTTTTCTTGCTTTGTCATATTTATAGACTTGATAAGTTTATATCAAGTTCATTACGGTATATCAAGTTCATATCAAGTAGTCCGCGTTGTTTGTATTTGGATATTTTTCTGCTTTTGTAATTGAGTAATATAATTATTTATTTACTTATATTTGTTTCATTTATATCGGCTTATATTTGCTTAAAGTTTTTGTCTTAATTTTTTTGGCCTTAATTTTTCTCATTTTACTTAATTTCTCTGTATTTGTATGGATCTAATTTACGTTTTTTTCCTAATGTATCTTTGAACGTGATTTATTTTTATCTTGTGTACGCCAAATTCACCTATCTACGATCTCAGATCTCCACAAATACTCTTTACCTGTCTTTGCCTTATTCAGCAATCTCGGCTATCTAGGTTGTATACTCTTTTCTGTGTTTATAAGCCGTTAAATGCAACTTGGGAAACTTTTAAAGTCATCCTTTAAAAGTTTCCAAATCTTTCCAAAAGTTTTTAGTCAGAAGCAGCATGCCCAAAGAAGATTAGCGCCAATTAAATCCAATAGTCGCTGTGTATTAAACACTGTGTCCTACGGATCCCTGGCATTACACCAAATGATAATAATTAGTCTTTTACAAAACCAGATTAAATCTGAAAGCTGTATTCTGGATATATTATTGGCGATAAAATATTCACCCAGTTAAAATAACTTCGAATTTTTTTTTCCGATCAAGATAAACTTGAAATCTATCACTAAACATACAAAATAATCGACGAGAGCGAATGATAGCAACTGAATATAATTTGTAGTTTATATGAAACGACCGAATTTAATTTGCAGTAAATATAAAACGACCGAATTTAATTTGTAGTGAATATGAAACGACCGAATTTAATTTGTAGTGAATATGAAACGACCGAATTTAATTTGTAGTAAATATGAAACGACCGAATTTAATTTGTAGTGAATATGAAACGACCGAATTTAATTTGTAGTGAATATGAAAGAACCGAATTTAATTTGTAGTGAATATGAAAGAACCGAATTTAATTTGTAGTGAATATGAAACGACCAAATTTAATATGTAGTAAATATGAAACGACCGAATTTAATTTGTAGTGAATATGAAACGACCTAATTTAATTTGTAGTGAATATGAAACGACCGAATTTAATTTGTAATGAATATAAAACAACTGAATTTAATTTGTAATGTATGTGAATAACATTAATATGAAAAGCTTGAATTTGATTCAACACAAAGCTTTAAAGAATCAACAAGCCATATATTAATACAATATCAACCATTGTATAGCTACCAAACTATACAATTACATATCGTCTATGAAGTCGACTGCTGGCAATAACCGGATATAACAACACTTATATATACTTAATAATAATAGTTACTGAATAATATATTTTTGCAAGCAGACAATTTTAAAATGACTTTATTATTAAGATTTTCTCAAGATTATAAATAGAAATGATAGTTTTATATTAAAGATGTGAAGTTTAAAAATTTGTTAATTTCCGAATAAAATCCAAGAAAAAGAAATACAATCCAATAGGGTAATCCAATCCAATAAGCAAATCCAATAGGGTTAGTAGAAAGCAGCCTCAACACTGTACCTTGTCCACACCTGCAGTTTAGTACTGTATTTTGTAAACTTTTAAAATCGTAGTATAATAACCCTTAGCTAATCCTCATGCTGTCTGAAAATACCATTTTTATTGGATTATCAGCATTTATGTAGCTGCAAATAGTAGATACATTTTCTCCATATGTTAACACAGAAGTGAGCGAATCCAATAGGGTTAGCACATAGCAGCCTTAATTAGCACGGGTAATAGGGAGTCCGGTGCATACATAAATCCGAGTGATGAGGAAAATACAAATATTTTTTTCACTACCTCATCGTCCCTTGTGTGTTTCTCCGAAACAAACCATAGCGTTTCTTGTCATACCCTTAGTCATTTTATATCGTCTAATTTAATTCCAGCTTCGTTCGTCACACCCAAAGACGGGTGGGTGGGGTTTCCCTGGAATCATTCTTTCCCCACTTCCATGTTCTTTTCCCAGGGAAAGGGAGGGAGGTTAAAGGTCCGCTCCTAGGGGCGCGCGAATCAAAGCTATTGATTCACATTCCTTGGTCTCCCCTCTTAACAAGTAACCGCGTTTTTCCGAGAACGCTAAGTGTATAGGAATGCGTACCCCCTTTCGCTCCCTCTTCCCTACGTTTTTCCCTTTATATCTCTTTATATATAAGTATATTGCTTCCTGCTTTTTTTAAGAGGGGGGGGGGGGTGGAAAGTAGCTGTTATTTATTAGTGGTTCGGGGTGTATAAACAGACTTGGGTTTTAAGGTCTCTCTGTTTGCTTTCCTGGTGAAAAATTGCTGTTTGGCGGTGTTCATTGAAGCGTGGTTGGACCGAAGAATGTTTTTATAGCAAGGGATTGAGTGTGAAAACAATTGCCTGCTGAACATGAAGGTTTCTTGAAACAAGAATGTTGAAAACTAAAAGAGGAAGAAGGTTTTGCTGAACGGGACCTAGTCCTCGAAACGAGGCGTTGTAGAGTCCTTGTAGATTTCCGAGTAGAATTTAAACTCGAGTGTGCGGACGCTGACGTGAAACAGATATTGATGATACGGGTGGTAGACAAAACAATTGAAACGCCAGCCATGATGAAAACTTTTAATATTTTCAGCGATCTTCTTGATTTGTGTGAGATGTATGACGTGTGATACAGCTTTAATTCTCGTGGAAATGTAATTTCCGAACTCTTGGATAGTGGTATACGAAAATTAATACCATTCTTCACAAAGAAAATTCTTTAGTTGACCTAAGAGAAAAGTTGAGTAATGTTAATAAAGTTAGTAAGTTTAGTTACTGTTAGTAAGTTTAGTAATGTTAAGAATAAAGCTTATTAGTGTAAAAGTATAGTATCAGAAGTTCCGTTTCAAATACTAGTAGAGGATATCTCTTCCGAACGGTGTTTTGAAAAATAAACCAGAAGAGCTTCGTGATGTTTTGATTGGAGTGAATAGACAAACAAAAACGTTTATCTCTCTTCCATTCGCCTGAAACATCGCCTAGACGATTCTAACTACATATAAAGGTGTTTTTATCTTTTATATATGCATTGATCCTCTTGGTATGTATGAACTGTATGACATGCAATACAGCTTGAATTCTCGTGGAAATGGAATTACTCTTTGATAGTGGTTAGTAAGATATACCATTCTTTATACAGAAGATTCCAAAGTAAGAGTATAGTTTACTACGGTTAGTTTTTACTAACCGTAGTTATTTTTATAAATTTAGTAACGCAGTTTAGTATCAGAAGTTTCTCTTTACATGTTAAAGGAGGATCTCTCTTCAAAACTGTGTTTTATAAAACAACCTAGAAAAGCTTCCTGGTGTTTTCGTTGGGGTGTATGGGCAAGGGAAGATGTTTAAAGCTATGCCCATTCACCTTAAACCTCACCTAGACGATTCTAACCGCGTATGTAGATGAGTTATCATTATGAAAATGGCATCCACCCAGAAAACGATGTTTAAACCTCTCAGTGACCTGATAGCTCAAAATTCCAAATTCCTTTGCAGTTTCTCCACTATTCAAGCTGTGAAGGCCACGATATACCATGATGATTCCTCCGCTATTCTTAGTTCCCGTTCACATAGAATCCGTTAGCGTTAAAGATTCCGTTGGCTCTGATAGGTTAAATGGGTCTATGATTGGTTAAAAAATTTTACGCTGACGCTGAAGGATTTCTATGTGAACTGACCCTTAGTCGTATCCATAGTTGTTAACGTAAGTTGGAGACCCTTTTTACATAAACGCGTGAGGGGGAGGGGGGATAAAGGAGTTCTCGAAATGTAGTTTTGTTTAAGACATTCTGCTTAATCCGCCTCTGAATACGGCCTGCATTTCACAAAACAGAAGTCATGGCAGAAGTCATCCACGCAATTTAAATTGACAGTCTAATTCAATGGTTCTTAACCGGGGGTGCAGGCACCTTGGGATTGCGAGAGAAGGTTCTAAACTTTTAATGAAAATTACCTCCTAAAAAGTGCCTCATTTTAAAAGGATAATTATGAACAAATAACAACAACGTAGCCATTAAAAATTTAGATATTGTTTTATACGTAATAATATAGTATGTATTATAAATGTATTAATTTTTTTATGCAATAGATAATCTTGCAATAAATGTCTTTTCCTAAATAATAAATAGAAACACATATTTCAAGGGGGTACGAGAGCTTATTTTCAGATTCATGGGGGTGTTGACTATTAAAAAGGTTAAGAACCAGTGATCTAATTGGTCCATAATTTATCCGTTGGTCTTCGCTAAAGGCAATTCTGAAATTTGAGATATATATATATTTATATATATATATATATATATGTGTGTGTGTGTATATATATATGTATATATATATATATATATATATATATATATATATATATATATATATATATATATATATATATATATATATATATATATATATATATATATATATCTGAAATTCAAATTGTAAATAAAGTCGTCAAAAAATTTTCCATTTTTATTGCGTTACTTGCAGTACTGTTCGTCGTATTTAACATTCTTAAAGTAAATAGTAGAGTAGAATTTTTCCAAAAGTAATAATACATTTAAAATTGTAGAGATTAGTGCAAATAATACTCACAGTAAGGGCCTGTTCACGTACAATTCATCAGCGTTAAAATTTTTAACCTGATGTACTGTACGTTTTTAATATTTATATGCAATCATTGAGCCTTTTAACCAATCAGCGCCAACGGAATCTTTAACGCTGACGCTAACGGATTTTATGTGAACGGGCTCTAAGAAAGAGGCAGTACAGTACACGCATGGTATGTGATACAACACCAGTATATTATTTAGATAGCAATAAAATTATTTATGTTTATGAATCTCTGTTACATGTGGCTCAAAGTGTTTCGTAATGTTTGATAATTTGTAACATCTTTTCGCTTCTTTTTGTTGTTTTAGGTTCCGTGATAATTTTTCAAATAATTTTATACAAGAATGGCTTTTAAATTGCTCTCTGAACAATATGTCCAACTTATAGCTGCGCATCCTCCTATTCTGCGTTTAGGTTGATAGAAGGTAAACAATGTTCAATGTTGATAAATCAATATTTAACTGATTTGCTACCAACTAGAACAACTTAATGTCTGCCAGATTTAAATGACAGGGTCAAACAATTGAAAAAAAAATAATTATCAAGCGTATTAAAACTATTTAGGAATTTAGAAATATTAATTATTCTAACAAACATTAGAAAATCAACCAAACATTAAACAACTAAACATCAGAGATTAAAATTTCTTCTGTATCAAATATAAAATTTTCTGTTTTTGGCTCGTCTAGGTGTATAGATATTCCCAAATTGCCCTTAAGACAGCTGTGTATTAACCCTATTGGATTAGCTCACCTCAGTGTTAACCTATGGAGAAAATGTGCCAAGGATTGCTGACCTGGATTTAAAGATTTTTTTAAAAATGTACTCCGTAATAGTGAAGTAAATTTTGCACCTTGGGACATTCTTAGTTTTTAAAGAAATGCAAATAATATTTTAAATTTTAAATTATTCGGAAAAAAAATCTGGTCTAGTGTGTTTTAAACGCTTCTAAATTCCTTTAGTGGACAAAATTTCTAAAATGAATCCTGTTGCAAGGTGTAGAAAAGTTCAGGCTGTCTGAAAATACCATTTTTATTGGATTATCTGCATTTATGTAGCTGAAAATAGTAGGTCAATTTTCTCCATAGGTTATCATTGAGGTAAGCGAATCCAACAGGGATATCAGCCTTAACACTCTATTTTGGTCACCCCTGCAATTCAGTACTGTATTTTGTAACCTTTTAGAATCGTAGTATATCTGAGGCGTTGATATTTTTTTTTACCGTGTCGGTGGGGTTTTACATGTACCCATTTATACGATGGTTTTCATTTTTGACATATTTGTCAAATGCAATCACAAAAAAAAAACGAAAATCAAATTATTTGATCCATCAGTACCGTATTTTTAGCGGAAAAACACGACACTATAGACAGATAAAACACCAGTGAACGATAAAAATATCAAACTAGAAATATGGAGGTATATTAAAGGTTATAGGAAAGCTCTGATTTTGTCGTTAATTCTGCAGCCTAATGGAGGAAGAATGCTAGTGTAGGTATAAACTTTCCTTAGCCACGACCCTAATGAGCTCGTAAACGTAATGTTTGTTTTAAATTACTCTTCTGGGTAATATGTTTTACTACACCGACCTGAATCCCTCAGATTACTTGGTTTGGATCTTAACATATAGGTCAAGTCTGAAAATAATTGTGCTAAGTATTTTGTTCAGGGAATCGATCGAGAGTTGACTTTAAGTGACGTATTTACACCAATGAGGATAGTATAAAAGCGCACGTTCCATTGCATTAAAGAAATTTATGGTGGCTTCTGAAATCGTACGGTTTTCAAATGTTATCTATTAATAAGAATCCAAGCAACTCTACGATTTGAATTTTTCGTGAAATTTTCTAAATAACGTACGCTTCTAAATAGAGTTGACATGACTTTTCCAATCCACGATTTTCATAAAATCGTTGGTTTTTTTTTTTTTGGTATTAAATCCCCATTTTTTTTTCTTTTTTGTACGCTCTTAAGAACAGAGAAACCACTATTCATGTATCATACGGCTACGATTGAAGAACTACGATTTGAAGTCATTTTTACAAGCATGGTTACATATTTTTGGAATTGTTTAGCAAATGCAACATAACTCGAAAGAACTACTCTTTTTAATTTGTGATGGGGACTTCTATATGCAGAGCTTCTCTGTTTTATCGACCATTAGTTTAATAATACATTTTTAATTTAATTCTTATAGAAATGCAAAATTAGAATTTACATATTGTAGATACAAATATTGTTTGGTAACTAAATTATATGATTTTAAACAGGAAATGAAAGAGTACAGTATTTTAAGGTGCTAAAGATGTTTTTACTTTGTATGTTATATTTTTGGATGTATCTTTGTATGTCATATTGTTGTTATATTTTTGGAATTGTTAGCAAATGCAAAATAACTCAAAATAACTGCCATTTTAATTTGTGATGGGGACTTCTATATGCAGAGCTTCTCTGTTTTACCGACTATTAGTTTAATAATACATTTTTAATTTAATTCTAATAGAAATGCAAAATTAGAATTTACATATTGTAGAAACAAATATTGTTTGGTAACAAAATTATAATTAACTTTAAACAGAAAATGAAAGCATACAGTATATGAAGGTGCTAAAGATGTTAATTTTACTTTGTACTGTCTATCCGTAACCGGCTATGTACTAAAGGCCATTTATTTTTTAATGGAATTTTTTCATGATTTGCCATTTATGAAATGATATATATAAAATTTTTGCAAAGTATCTGTTCAAATTTCTATTTACTTTGTTCTGTTTTCAATAAACCACAGAATTTTTGATTTTGAGTAAAAAATTCTGAGAAAAAATTCTCTGAATAGAAATATGCCTTCAAAAAAAATTCTTTGCCTTTCAAAGTCATTAAATTTTTTATAAATAAAGTTTTTTATTTAATCCAACAGATAAATTAGTATTAAACTCTCCCATGCACAATAATGATAAAATCATGCAGATAGATTTTAACGGATTTAACAAAATGCAAACATCCTTTCAATTTTCAATCTAAATTCTTTCAAATAAACTTTCAGATTATTAAAGTTTTTTTATGTGTAATGATTTTTACAAAGAAGCGCAGTTCAAGAAAAAAAAATCAGTTCAAAAGTTTATTATTGAAATGGTTTTCGAATTATTCTTTGAACAAAATAATTTCACTGTTTGTTTTTCATAATTAAGTTTACATATTGGAAACGCTATTAATAAATCAATTGTACACTTAACGAAAATTTTGTGTTACAGACGACTCTGGTTGTGGAATTTTTTTTTCTCTAAGCTTGCCGAGTTTCTAAATAACGCTTTCATCATCGATTTTTGTGCATCATCATTCTTAATAAAAGTCTGAGATTGACAATAGGGATATGTGTTTGTAATGAGTTATTTAAAATAGTTTTAAAACTCTTGAGGTGTTGCATCACTAAACAGCGCTGTCTTCAGTGCCAATTTCAAACAGCGAGAATTTTCGCATTGGAATTTCTCATGCATATTTTTCCTCATTTGCAAATACATATTTAAATGTACAGAGCGTGTACTGTAAATTTCTTTAACAAAAACTTTTCACTGGAAAAATATTTTTGATTTGACGATATTTCTCAGGCATATTTTTCCTCATTTGCAATTACATATTTAAATGTAAAGAGCGTCTACTGTAAATTTCTTCTCAAAAAAATTTTCATTCAAAAAATATTTTTGATTTAACAATGTTTTTCATGCATATTTTTGACTCATTTGCAAATGCACATTTAAATGTAAAGAGCGTGTACTGTAAATTTCTTCACAAGAAAACTTTTCATTGAAAAAACATTTTTGATTTGACGATATTTCTCATGCATATTTTTCCTCATTTGCAATTACATATTTAAATGTAAAGCGCGTCTACTGTAAATTTCTTCTCAAAAAATTTTCATTCAAAAAATATTTTTGATTTAAGATGTTCCTCGTGCATATTTTTCCTCATTTGCAAATACATATTTAAATGTAAAGAGCGTGTACTGTAAATTTCTTCACAAGAAAACTTTTATTTCAAAAAATATTTTCGATTTCGGGACGATATATACATAAAATTTGTCTACATTAACTACGCTGCTGAAGGAAATTAAAAAAATGAAAACAATGAAATATACAGAAAACTATTAAACTCTCAATTCGAGACTCTAAGTACCCTCTAGGGCAGTGTTACCCAAACTTTTGTGATCGCGCAACCCTCAGAAGAATTTTCAAGTTTCACGGACCCCTCTGCAATTTTTTTTATAAAAGGACACCTTCCTCCCCTAAATTTAATATGATATTGAATGAAATGAATATTGTTGTAATAGTTAGATTTTATTGAATTACACACAAAAAATCATTGAAAAATTACTCATAAAAATAAATAATGGTGATTATAAAAACAAAAATATGAAGGCAAATAGACTGTCAGATTGTCTCGTGAAACCCCTCAATTTTTTGGTGGAACCCCATGATTCCGCGGAACACACTTTGGGAAGCTCTGTTCTAGGGTCTTAGTTTTTCATTATTATTTTTCTTCTGCTGAACATCGCCAAGACAATGCTATATACAGAGGCTGTTCGCACATTTTTTAGACGATTTTGGTAAGCGGTAATAAAAAATCGTTTGCTGCAAAAGAAATAATTGCAATTGTACTATGTTTTAAAAAGTCAAAATTATCATCTGCGGCTTGAAAGTTTTGTTTTTATTCAAAATGGCGTTTTTAACAAAGCAGTGGTTCGAAGGCTACATTTATGCTCTTTCCGAAGAGAAATATGCATACTCCGTTATCCAAAATCGATGTGAGAGTCATGGTTTTCTGATATCTAAAGCGTCGATAGGTAATATCGTCAAGAAGAAAGGAAAAAAACGTCAAATTGGAGCCTCAAGTGGGACAAAAATTCCAAACAAGTATCCAAGGAAAAAACGGACATCTTCGACTATTGCAAAGGTACGTTGTTTAATGTTAAAAGAAAATCCCCCTAGTCAAAGGACAGTTGCAAAATCATTAAAATGCTCGGTGTCCACTGTAAACAAAGTGATAAACGTTGATTTAAATCTTTAGAAAGCAGAAAAACGCAATGTGCATCGTCTTCTTCCAAATCATATCGCTGAACGCAGGACACGCTGCAGAATTCTATATGAGAAACACTTATCCAAAGAAAAATGGAAAACAATTGTCACAATAGATAAATCATGGGTGTATTTAAATGATTGCAACAAGAGCCATTTATTATCATAAAAGGGGAGAAAAAAATTTAAGTACATGGTTCAAAGAATCGAAAGAAAGTTTTTCTAAGGGATTCATGATTGTTGCTGGTTTTTCTTATAGTGGCAAATTAAAAATAAAGAGAGTGGAAAAAATGTCAAGATTAACTCCAAATACTATCAGGAACATATTTTATCGCCAATTTTTCTGAATGAAATACCATGGCTTTACCCACAGTGCCATCAATCTGTGAGACTCCATCAGGACAAAGCTAGCAGTCACACATCAAAATCCACTGTAAATTTCCTAAAAGAAATGGAACAAAAAACTGGTATCAAGGCCATACCCTTCACTGATATCCCTACTAAATCTCCCGATGTATCACCTATGGATTTTTGTGCTTTCGGACTTTTAAAATCTGCATTATCCAAACGTCGTCCCAAAACCCTTACAGGACTCTGGAAAGCTGTTCAAGAGGAATGGGATAGAATACCTCTTCTGACACTTCAAAAGGCATCATTATCCTGGAAATTGCGGTGTCGAAAGATAGTTCAGAATAAGGGATGTCAAATAGAACATTTAAAACACAAGAATTTTATATAATTTAGTTTTGTGAATACAATATACATCGTCTAAAAAATGTGTGAACAGCCTCTGTATTACTTGCTTTATTGTAAATTTTGGTGAACTTGAAAGTGGCTGAAACGCAAATCTGTCAAAGTAATAACCATAGCACCTTAATTCTGATAATTTAAGGCTTTCAGTCTTTTTTTTAAATCCTGTTTAAAATTTCTTTAAAATATCATAATTGTTTTACATCTATTCTTCCGAAATTAAAATGACTTTTTAAAAGAAATTAATTTTTTTGAAAAGAATCTTTCGAAACATGCGCAACGTATTTTTAAAAAATCTTCTTTCAGATGCAAAAATTGTCTTGAAAAATATTGCTTTTCCTTGTGTACAGACGGATTGGAAAATTATCTGTAGCTCAACATGGAGATGGACAGAACCTCAACATTATGGAATGAATCACATTAAGAGTTTAAAAACTGTTTATATGCCTATTTCGCAATGAGATGGCTTACACTCTAACAAAGGAGGGTGAACGTTCTACGTTCACCAACTTCTTCGGCTGTTACGTATCGGGGGATTTATTCCTTAAGGAAATATTTTATCCATAGTACTTGGAAATCTCCCCCGATCCATGACTGGTAGTTCGGTGTGTGTCCTGGTAGAGCTCTTATCTCCAAGGATGATAGAGATGAGAAGACTACAATCTCTAGGTTTGCCAGTATTTGATCGACAAAACAAAACTTTTCCCACTTGTAAAAAGTGAAATAATCGGGCCACTCCTAACTTACTTAAATTTATCTAGGGATGACTGTATTACCGATCCTCGCCTATTAATGAACCTCCTGAAGATTTATGGGTTCTTGGACTTGGTTTAGCGCCGCTAGACCGGGAGGGGTTAGAAACAACAGCAGCAAAACTGTTTGGAGGACTGTATTACCGATCCTCGCCTATTAATGGACCTCCTGAAGATTTATGGGCTCGTGGACTTGGTTTAGCGCCTCTAGACCGGGAGGGGTTAGAAACAACAGCAGCAAAACTGTTTGGAGGACTGTATTACCGATCCTCGCCTATTAATGGACCTCCTGGAGATTTATGGGCTCGTTGACTTGGTCTAGCTCCGCTAGACCTGGAGGGGTTAGAAACAACAGCAGCAAAACTGTTTGTAGGACTGTATTACCGATCCTCTATAATATTTAATTTATACCGATATTTTATGTACACCGATCCTCCATCCTATTTAATGTGAATGTACTCCGTAGCGAAGTGCGGGTTTTCAGCTAATCTATGATAAAAGCAAAGAAAATTGCAAGTGAGAACGCCAATCAAACAGCAATATGGAAATATCTTCAATAATAGTTTGTCAGTCTTAAAACTCTTTCTTAAAACATCATCTAGTTGTGTGTACCTCTTTTATTGTTTTTATTTGAGTAATTAATGGATGAATTATTAAATTACCTTTCGGTATATCTTTTGGTATACTTAAAAATGGTCATTAGAACATAGAACCTGTTGTTAATTTATTTGAATCCCACCACTGAGTTGATTACATTTTGATGAAAAATAAGTCCCTCAGAAAACTTAGTTTTTAGTTGTATTGAAATCGATAGTTGATGTTCATCTTTAAATCGCTCTAATTTAATTTCTAAAAATCGTACAGAAAAAATAAAAGTTGATTTAGAAACAGAAATACACATTTTTTAAGAAACGGGAATAAAAAAAATAACAGAAATTTTAAAAAAACTAGCCGCCGCGCGACCAACATGGTCGGTTTTAGTTATATATTTTCTTTTGAAAAACAATTCAACTGAAAGTAACATACGTAAGGAATGTTACCATTACCTGTTAACATAAATTTACGTTGTTAAGGGTTAGTGGGAGCTCAGCCAAAAAATTTATAATCATTGCTAAATTCACTATAAGGCTGATTCTAAAACATCGTGATTAAAAAATGTGAATTTCCATTACTTCGGAACAGAGTTAAAGATAAGACTGAGAAACCCAACAACAATGATTTTAAAAATTACATCCCTCTCTGTATGTACTATTTCTCAAAATTAAGATATCTACACTTTATCATTACATCAAATAACAAATTGTTGGGAAAATTTCTTCACTTATAAAAAGGAGTAAAATTTCAGCAAGTACTAAAATATAGTGTAGATTACATCACTCTCTGTATGTACTATTGTATGTACTATTGTTCGCAATTCAGATATCTCCACTTAATCATATCAAATGAATAAATTAAAATTATTCCCGAGTAAAATACAGCAATTAAATTGTACCGAATTACGTGCTATCGTCGAGCCACTACACACACGCGCGGACGGCCTCGAATGTTTACATCCGGTAGTTGGAGCCGTTGCTATTCGGAGTGTAGAAATATCGTCGATTTTTGTGTCACATACCTACGCGTTTTATATATATAGATGCCAGAACTTCGCCCAGATAGATCCAGTTATCGGATTTTGCCCATAACTTTAAACGTCCTATCAATTTCATTGTTTCTTTGGTACTTTTCGAAGAACTTTCAAACGCTTAGGAAAGTGTTTTTCTTTCTCACGGCTCGCAGAAGTATAATTATAATTATTATAAGATGATTATTGCTTGTTTGAGAGGATAAAAATTGTTCTTCATCTCTTAATGAACATGTCTGAGAAACCGATCGTGGTGGGAAAAAACACGATGTATGAATGCCCCCAAAATAATATTAGGTGTTGATTAATATAGATTAAAATTATAGAATTAAAAAAGCGATAATTTCAATGAACGTTGAATACTACTCCGTAAGTTGTGAAGTAGAAAAGCAACTTAAATAATGGTTTCGACCTGTGTTTTTGCAAGGAATAGATTTCGTTTTCATACTTAGTTAATTTTTTTGTCGCACGGATCGATAGCTGAAATTACGCCTTGATTTTAAGTCGGATTTTGGCTTGGGGAAATATTTCTGATATGAAAAAAAAATTTAGCTTTTTTGCCCTTGCGATCTATATTTACGATCTAATTCCTTGCGATCTTAATTTACTTGACAATTTTACTTAAAATTATTTTACAGGCTAGAAAAGTGTTCATTTTAAGTATATATTAGTTATTCCACAAAAATGATAGACATTGAAGAGTATTTCTTTATTCGTTCTGAAACTTTCGTTCTTATGTAGAATAAAATGAAAAAAATCGACTATATATATATGTGAAAAAAAATTCACTTTTAATCCAACAAAATCAGAAAAATTAGAACATCGAAAACTTATACCGATGTTTCAGTATCAGACCTGTGTAAAAAATCTGTCAAATTTTGACCGTCATAGAGTTTCTATCGCAAGAACAACCCACTTCTAATGCTATTAACCTAATGAAAACACTTACATGCAATCAGCACCTCCAGCTTGCTTTCATTTGTCACCTCCCACGTGACATAAGATCACGCTGTCAAATGCCGGGTGATGTCACAAGTGACTTATAACTTACAAAGGTTAATATTGGGAAAAAAAGGTGAAAATATCTGTAAAAGAATTTTAACCATTTATTTCATTTTGTTTGGTGAGCTTGTTTACTAAAATAAGTTACCTATTTTTACTAAAAAAAGCATAGTTATGATGTTTTTAAAGCAGACATGACTTCAAATATCCCACAGGTTCCTGGAATACAGAAAAAATGATTAGCTTTTAAGCCCTGGAAAATTAGTAGTTTAGTGGAAAATCCAAAACTCTGTCTGGGAGATCAGGAGTGAATTTCTGTACACAAGTTCTGTCGATGAACAAGCAAGGCTAGTAGAAAATGGAAATTACCGTATTTTTCGATAGAACGCACTTCAAATTTATGGGAGGATTTTTGGAAGAGAATATTTTGTATTTTGTTAGGTGTATTGAGATATTTTCAATTTCCTACTTAACGCTCAAATTGTACAGTGGTTTGAGATGTAATAGATGGTACGGTCGTCCGGTTTTTTTTGATGAGGTTTTTGGTGGAAATAAGTACACAATAAGCATTTTTGATGTATAATTAAATTTATTGATAATATTTTACATGAAATAAAAACCTTTTTGTTGAAAAAAAGACCAAAGAATTGTAATTTTACTAAACAAAGAAAATCTCTCTAGCATTTACATAGAATGTTGTATATATTAGGTCTAATATGTAATTTAGTCTTGTACCTAAGTTTAGAATTTACTGAACCAAATTTCCGAGCACAAAAATGAAAAAAATAATATATACTGACATTTTTGACCTTCAAAATCGAAATTAAAAAATTAAAAAACTTTAAAAAAAATGACTAGTGATCATGAATAACGTTTTTCAACAAAGACACTCATATTTAATGTAAACTTATAACTGCAAACGTTCCAACACCTGTTGCAAGGCTGCCTGGTAGGGTTCCTTATCAACTCGAACTCTAGCAATGAGAGGAGAGAGTACGGGAGTGGAAAAACACACCCCTGGATCGCCTCCGACCCCCCACTGTACCGTTAGAGGGTTAATAAAGATAAAAAATATATAATAAAAGGTATATAAAAAATATTCATTTTTCCTACGGACCAAAAGATGTACCCAATTATAAGCCGATTTTTTTATGCACAGAGGTGCGTATTATGGTTCGAAAAATATGGTAGTTTAATGTTAATTTGAAAGATTTCGTAGAAATGTACGTTCAAGAAAGGTGTTAAACGCATTTACTGAATATTCTTGGAACTCTGAGCTAAAATATATCACTCTCTCTTAAATGTTTTTGTATCATTATTTGAGTGCACTCGGAGAAATATTTTGCTCTTTTCTATTTAAAGAGTATTAACAGTATTTGTTACTATAAATATATTAAATATTTCTACGCATTAGCTTTCAGCACTAGTGTAGAAGTAAAGAAGACACTATTATATTTAGCTCATTTAAACAGACAGGAATTTAAAAGCTAGGAATTCTGAGAAATTTCAAGAGATCTTCTAAGGCATAAAACATGGATAAATAAAAATAAATAAATCTAGAATATGTTGGAGGGTTAGGTTTCTCATAAAACTTACAAATTACCGTATTTTTCGGACCATAAGCACCGGACGATGTGACGCACCTCAACTTTATAGGATTTTTTTAGAAAAGAATATTTTGTATTTTGCTACGTATATAGAGTTTATTTTCAATTTCTTACTTAATAAAGATGCGTGTGTATGAGAGGGAGAGAGAGAGCGACACAGAGAGACTTAGGCCGTCTGCACACGGAGCAACTCAAAAGAAACTGATAACTGACTCCAGTCACAAACCAGGCCGTGATGAGTCGTAACCTATGTAATTGAATGGAGCCACGCACACGGCGCAACTCGTGCGCCGTGTGCGTGGCTCCATTCAATTACATAGGTTACGACTCATCACGGCCTGGTTTGTGACTGGAGTCAGTTATCAGTTTCTTTTGAGTTGCTCCGTGTGCAGACGCGGCCTAAGTTCTAAAAGGTCCAATGTCGATTTTTTCAGATTTTGAGTTATTTATACCAAAAGTTTCCATTTTAGTAAATCTTTAATTCTAAAAATGCCAATCTCAAATAACAAACAGAAAGAGATTATATTTCCATTATAATATCAGCCAATGTCATTTAAGATGCAGCAACTTTAGATCCAGAAAGGGCCAAAGGCATATTTTTTATATAAAATAGCAAGAGATGAAAATTTTTTATATCATAAAAATGTTTTTTACGCTAACAAGAACAAGTGAAAAAAATGTCACGCGTAGTATAAGAAACATATAACATTTAGCAAAATGTTCGATATCTTTTGAACGCCTTTTTCTCGAAACTAAAAATTTTGACATTAACAACTAAAATTTTGACATCCGGCCCTCGTTATTCCGGATATCTGGATAATCCGGATCATATTTCTTGACATTATTTTTATTAAATGTTCACATTAGATAATTTTTAACTGTGATAGCAATCATGTAACTACAAGCCCGCCAAATGTTCGCTTTTTAGTTTGATTCAGTGTACGTTTCCTGCATAGATTGTACAGTAAATTATGGTAATAAAATGCTTTTTGTTGAGTTTAAGAAAGCTTTACTAGACCTAACAATTCTTTGTTAAGAAATGATGTGAAAAGTTATTTTTATATTTTTTAATGTCTTGTAAACAATACTATGTAATTTTGTTATAAAACATAATCTTTTATCGTAATAAACATTGAGTCTGCTTAGTAAAGGGGACAGTGGACCTTCAAACCTAACTTTTTTTATTTTGAATGGATTTGCTTGAAATTTGAATATGTGATTAGTACCATAGATATGTAAAAGTGGTTAAAATTTAAAGATGAAATATTAATAATTTATGAATTTGAATTATTAATTATATCAAAAATTGGTCTAATTAAAAATTTTCCATGCGCATTTCTTTTGCATATAATATGGTAATTTTTATTTACAGGATACCTCATAGAACTAACAATGAAACTTATTGCTTATTTTAAGCATTCATTAAAAATATAAAGTGAAAAAAATAATAATAGTGAAAACACCCTTTTTATTACGCAAAATACCTCTAAATCATCTTTTCGAGTACAAAATTTAGAAATTCTGAGTTACGAAGCATAATTTTTTTCAATAAGATTTATTTGATGTACAGTTAAGTATATAAAACTTAAATTTCAAAGCAATACGAAAATTAGAAATGCGCCTGGAGCAGTTTGAATATTCGTATGACATGAACATTTTTATTTTGAGAAAAACGCTTTTAAAGTTATTGCTATTAGTAACCACATAATATCCAAATTAAATGCAAATGCTTATAACTAGGAAAATAATCACAGAAATTAAAAATTCTTTTTTCAACACATTCCTACTCGTCCGTAGTTTCACAATTCAATAAAATAAAAAAATTGAATTTTTGGACAAATTTAACAATTTTGAAAGTCCACTGTCACCTTAAGGATTTTGTTTTGATTATTACCCATATTACTCGGATTATCCGGATCGCCTGGTCTCAGTTAGTCTGGATTAACGAGGTTTCACTGTAATTTAGTTTTTTTAATAAATAAATGAAGTTTATAATTTTCAATCTTTTAATAAGTTTATAATATTGATACCACACTCTCTTATAATTTTAATTTTTGTTAATTTTTACCTTAATGTAAAATAAATACTTATTTCATGTGACCTAGACTTTACAATTAAATATGTCAAAAACACAAATAAGTGAAGATGATAAGCGAGACATTATACCACTGATATAAAGTGCCTTAATCTAAAGCTGATCGTTGACGAAATAACGTCAAGGGAATCGAAATTGAAAGTTGAATATAAATTGAAATTTCACAAGCTGAAATTAATTTTAATCTATCATAAATTCCTTATAATTTAAATAGTTAAAATCTTAAATACTTCCATTTCATCCTTCTAATTGTTTAGGTTATATTTTTTGAAATATTTAGTTTTTGAAAAAATATCGTAAAAAAATTTCAAATTATGTAAGAATAATAAATTATTATAGCAGTTTAAATTTTTTGTTATTTCTTTGTTTCTCTCTGAAAGTGAGCTAAAATACACTTTGTACATATTAATTTTATGGGTCATAAATAAATTTATATATAGATATCAGAAAGCAATTTTTTTGTAACAGGTGAACACTACATAAACATTGAAATATTTATATCCATAAATTTTATATGATAAAAAACATATGTTCTTAATATTAGTATCTTCTATCTGTATATTTTTGTGACTATCTGATAAATTTTTTTTCCTGTTGCATTTTAGCTTTTGGGGACCGTACAAAAATTTATGTTTATGAATATATAGGTCACCTAATGAAATGTTTGCCAAGCGTGAAATAATAAAACATTGTTTTGTTAAAACCTGGTGCAATTAGTTAAATACTTCATTAATATTTATAAATCAGCATCATTGACCTGCTATAGAAATACTAAATGAAACATAGAAAAAAAATCTCTTTAATATAAATATTTAATAATTTGCAATTTTGAGACGATCCTGTAAAACGTGTTTTACTGCCTTATGAGCCTATGTGCAGTCAAGTTAGTAGTATGGCGTGAGCAAGCGAAGCTCTAGTGTACGCATGTGTGTGCTTGTGAGTAGTGTTTGTGTGAGGAAGGAAATTAATTTTGTAATTCTGTTAGATTTTTAGACGTGCATTTAATAAATATTTTTAATATGTTAGTCTGTCATTTGCTTTATGATTTTACAAATATTTCGCATTCTTTACACTTAAAAAAAAATTAGTAGTATTAATGTCATAATAAATGCAAAAGTGTATTTTTAAAGTACATATATATTCTCAAAGATGATGTTATTGATTTTTTTTAATAAAAAGTCCACTTCTAGGTTTTTACATAATTATAACAATTATTTTAATTATTTATATAAATTCGCCATTATCTTTTAGCCAGGGAAATTTAAACTATATCCCAGTTTTCAGTTTTTCAGAAACAAACTTTTTCTTGGGATTTATTTCTATACGAGAATTTTTAACATTTTTCACTTTTAAATTTTCAATGTTAATAATTTTTATAATAATAATTTAAAGCAGTAAAAAATTTTAATTACTAAAAATTGCCCTCTGAGACCAAAACATAACTCCTCAAGAATAATTAATCTTAACATTCATATGTATTTGTTTATAATTGTTATTCACTATTTAAGAAAAATCTAACATTATAATCATATAGATGGTTTTTTTGCTAAAATATTTGTAAAAGTAAGAATTTTGAATTTTTCTACCAACTTTATTTTTTCAGTTTTTCAAAAAATATTTAAAATATTTTCCCTGCCAACTAATATGTTTTCTTATTGCATAACCAAAACAAAATCGGATATTTAAATTTTGTAAAATTATTTTTAGTAATTCATTAACTTATGTGTTACGCATTTATTTAGCTTAATGTATTTTTTTATATGCAGATTGGGCAACCTTTGCGTTTTATAGTCGTAAGTTGTCTATGTGCGTCATTGTTATTGAATTCATTACAAGCATACCCTCTTTTTGACGAGAACTGGTAATTTAAAGTATTCTAGTGACGCTAAATTTCGTAAATTAATTTATATATCTTTAATGAGTGCGCATTTTCCTTTATCTTTTTTGATTCTATATTCGTACAAATTTTTGTTTCTACTTCAACTAACAAATTTTTAAACATAAAATAGAGGCCCTTCTAAGGTATTTTTTAAGTCTTTCTCTTTGGCGTATTTTCTCTAGAAATCTAAATTTTGTGATTTTATGTCTAAAATAAAATAAATGGCAGGAAAGAAAAATTTTCTGTGTTCTGATTTATTTGTATTTTCTCGTCAGAAATCGTTGGCATTCATTTTGAAAAAATTTTAATGAGTAGCGTTTTAAACTTATCAAGGGAGGAAGTTTTAAAAAGATTATAAACAAAAAATAAATTTTTGCAATAAAAAAACTAAATTCGATTAAATTAAACGCCTCTAACCGCTTCAAAATGAAGTAATTCTTATGCAGCCTTAGTACCTCTGCTTTCTCCTTAGAAGCTTTCTTAAGCTCTCCATATTTTCATTTTGTGTTTTTAAGTTTACATTTTAAATTTTTTTTAAAAGCTGATTTGTTACTTAAAAAATTAAAATATAAAATACGTAATTCTTATAAATACTTTCATTTTAACTTCAGTAATAACTACCTTCTGAGTCTAATTTCAGTAACTTAACTTTCTGAGCCTAACTCCAGTAACCTAACTTTCTGAGCCCAACTTTAGCAATATCTTCAGTAATCTGCCCCATTTATTTTTAATTCGTTGCACATATGTATTGTGGTATTTTTGCTTGTTACAAGCTTCTAAAAAATACCCAGTTGGTCAAAGGTCGTAACGACTTGCATAAAAGATGCTTAATTGAGTATTTCAGTTTGAAAATTTTAAAGCAGTATTATATGAATAAAGTGATATATTTAATTTTTAAAAGGATAGATTATAAAAAAGTAGTCTACCCCTACAGAAAAGGTTGTGAAGGCCATCATCAGATATTTAGCCTAATGCTCAAATGTAGGATTTCGCATTTTTATATAAAACCGCTTCCGTCTAACAATGACGGAATTCTTTAATTCGGCTGTTAGAATACAAGAACTGAGTTAGTTAATGCGTTTTTTGAAATATAAATAAAGCTTACACTTTTTGGCTTATTTGTTTCTCTATACCAGTGGTTCTTAATCTTTATATATATATATATATATATTGCGGAACGTTAAAAATTGTTTGTTATTCAACAAAATCTTGAACTAAAACAAACTTTTTAATTACAATTGGTGCTAATATAAGATTTACAAATATCGACTTTTGTCATACAGGAATTATATGTAAAATTATGTTATGGAAATGAATTATTATTTTTATAATGTCTAATAAATTATAGTATTTAAAAGGAAAAAAATCGCGACGGATTTCGCGGAACTCCTGGGACGTATCCACGGAACATTGGTGTTCCGCGGAACACAGGTTAAGAACCACTTCTCTAGACCGTTGAGAACTTTAGCCGAGTTATCCAAGGTCATTTGTCTGAGTCTAGCTGTTTAGCGCAACTATCGTTCAACCTACAGTCAGATACATTTTAATTTGCATGACATTTTCCTGTAAGTGCAATGAATTAATGGGCTTAAATCTGGACTATCTCGATTAATTGTAAGACTCAACCATAAAACATTAAAATAAATACCTGCTGAAATTAGCGTGAAACTATTAAAAGATCACAATACTAGTGCCATACCATGGCGAAGGAACAGCCTTGATGCAAACTAGAGTCGCCTAGGCTGAAAGTGCTCGTCTCGCTCCAAAATTCTGGAAATAGAACTTACAGAGGTCGTTTATCCAGACTTGGTTCAAGGTCTGGATAAACGACTCCAAAAGATAAAGGGTAATTTTTTAACTTTTTAACTTAAAAAGAGTCCTTTTTTTTTCTTTATAGCATTGCTATCAAAATTATTTTTAGCTACGTGTTGTAAGTTAACTTGCACGTATTATTTACTGTTATTTTTATTTCACTCTAAAACATTCCAGACTTCAATAGTCCTTAATGATTAACTTTCTTAAACTAACAAATTTATTTGTCACTGTATAACTTTAATCCGCAATTAAATTTAATGGTAATTAAATTGAACCGCAATTAAAATAAATTAAAATCGTATAACTGTAATTGTATAATTTTATATTTAATTTTAAAAACCTTGATTGTTGTAAGTATCCAGAACAAAGTCCTAGAGAATAACATTTTGTCTGTTTCTCTAAAAACGTCACAAAGTACTAAAATGTATAATAAAATCATCTGTTTCTCAAAATACATTACAAAGTACTAAAATGATATAATCAAATCATCTGAATGTTTCTCTAAAAGCATTACAAAATATGTAATAAAATCATCTGTTTCTCTAAAATCATTAAAAAATAGTAATAAAATCATCAGTTCTCTAAAAGCATTACAAATTACTCAAATACCTAATAAAATCATCTGCCTGTTTCTCAAATAGCATTACTAAACACTCTAATACTTAATAAAGCATTGCAAAGCACTTTAATATACCTAATAAAATCGTCTGCCTGTTTCTCGAAAAGCATTACAAAGTACACAATGTAATAAGATGTCTGTGTGTTTCTCTAAAACCATTACAAAGTATCGTCCAAATATGTAATAAATCATGTATGTTTCTCTAAAAGCACTACAAAGTATGGTCCAAATATGTCATAAAATTATATGTCTGTTTCTCTAAAAACATTACAAAGTATTGTTCAAATATGTTATAAAATCATATGTCTGATTATCTAAATGCATTAGAAATTACTCATATTAAATAAAATCATAAACATACTCTCAAAAATAATGAGTGAAAGACAACGCTAAAAGAAAACAATTTAAGTTAAATTTAAATATATTCTTCACTTACGCATGCTGAATGAGATGGATCATATCGGAAATTTTAGATTTTTAATATAATTTCTAATGTATGATATTAGTAATACAAATCTGCTAATACCACTAATATCTGATATTCTAGTATATCGCTTTACTTCTCTCACTAAAAAAATTTTAAATACTTTTTTTTCATTTTGCTCTTCATTAAAAGCTGCACAGTTATAGGAGAGAGATATTTGAATGATTTTGTTTTTTATCTTCATAGCCAAACTTTAAGATGGAATTAGCTGTTATAGATTTTTTGTGCTTTTTCTGGAGTTAGTATTAAAAATATCAAAAGAAAAGGAAATTGGAAAAACTAAGTAACTGATAACCTCGCAAACGTGATTAGAAAATAATTCAGTGCTTTCTAACTTAGATAATGATCATAATTCCTTAAGAATCATAAGCTTTTAATCGCATTTCTCTTTATTCATCTAAACAAATACAAAATCAGTATCAATTATAATCGCATTCGATAACAAATACTCTAAATAGTTTGATATGCTCGCGATTGGTTACATTTATATGAATATCAGCAAGAATTTTTTCTCAGTAGCCTAATTGTAACGCTGCAATGTTTACGGGTTGATTCTGACCTGTTGAATTAAGATTTTATCCAACAGATCTCTCAATCATTATTGCAGTGTATTAACCCTATTGTATTCGCTTACCTCAGTCTTAACCTATGAAGAAAATATGCCCAAGGATTGCCGACTTGGATTGAAAGCCTTTTTTAAACAATTGTACTCCATATTAGCGAAATAAATTTTACATCTGGGGGCATTTGTCGTTTTTTTATCAAGAAATGCAAATAATATTTTTTAATTTATATTATTCGGGGGAAAATCTGGTCTAGTGGGTTGTAAATGCTCATCAATTCCTTTATTGGACGAAATTTATAAAAAAAAAAATAATTAATAAATAAATAAAAATAAATAAATAGAATCCTGTTGCAAGATGCAGAAAAGTTCAGGCTATCTGAGAATACTATTTTTATTGGATTATTAGCATTTATGTAGCAGTAAATAGTAGACACATTTTTTCCATAGGATAACATTGAAGTGAGCGAATCCAGTAGGGTTTGTACACAGCAGCCTTAACCCTTTCAGGGGCAACGATCTCCACCGTTTGCTTGGTGCAGATTTTCCCCCCGAATTTTTTTTAACCTAAAGAATCTTGAAAAATTTTCCAATTAAAGGTTGCAAAATGTTTTTACTGCTTTATACTGATGACAGATGGCAGTACTAATCATTTTTCTGGTCATTTAACTGGAATACATTGAATGCAAGTGGAAAAAAAGACTAGATTTAAGCGTTTGCACTGTGCAAACGGCGCCCGTCAAAGGGCTAAAGGGATACTGCCCGTCAAAGGGTTAAAGGGATTTTAGATAACAAAATAAGTTCATGAAAGCAAGACAAAATATGAAAAATGATCTGGGGAACGTTAGAGGAATATTGATGTAACGTTAAACTTTTACAATTTATTTAACCCCTTGACATGCGAATTATTCGAAATTCGATGCGACCAAAAAGTGCTGTTTATTTTTCAACTTAACGTTTGTGTAAGCTTACACCTGCGCGCATGTCAGAGAAGTTAATGGCATAATTACGCCAACGGCACGTACGATGGCATAAGTACGCCAATGGTACGTAAAATGGCATAGGAAACACATGACGTGTCATAGACATCCTCGTGTGTCAAAGGGTCAATTTCCTGTCAAAAATGTTATAAAGGAAGTTCTGAGTATAAATTGAAATAGTCAAGTTTCATTCATGATCTTGAAAGAATCATAATGTATTTTCTTTTGAAGTTCAATAGCTCTCCGTCCTTCCAAAAACTCTCTTTCAAAGTTTTTTTTTTAAAATTTAAATTATTTATTAATGTTGAGTTATATAGAAATTGTAACTCAACAATAGTAAGTTGAGTTACATAAAATTTAATGCGTGATCTTGAAGTTCTTGGAATGATACCATTTCTTTTCTGTCATATTTTCTTTTCCCGTGTGTACTATTTAGTTCTGCCTTTTTTCCCTTCCGTAGAATTAACTGATCTGTAGTATCTTTTCCATTTCAGTAACTCCTGTAAAACATTTTTCAATTATCTTTCATCCTCATCTCTCAAAAATATAATTTCTCAAAAATATAAGTTGTAAAACGTATGTAATTGAGAGAAAATAACTCAATGGATTTTCAAAACAGCATTTTTTTAATAATGAATCCATTTAGTCATAAAAGTTTTTATACGTGATCACGAACATCATGTCCCCCATCCAACTCATACCCGAAATGGCCCATTTTCAGGGATTTTACTTTGAAATCGGAGTTGTAAACATGTAGCGAAAGAAACTTAAGGGATTTTCAAAATATAATTTTTTTAAAGTCCATTAGATCATAAAAGTGTTTATACATGATCACGAAGTTCCTGACCCTATCCAAATTGTAAAGATACCAAAAATTATCCATTTTCAGGGATTTTACGTTTAAATCAGTCATAAAAAAAAATCAGCGAAAGCAAGTTAATGGATTTTCAAAACATAATTATTTTTTGAAAGTTCATTGAATCATAAAAGTTTTTAAACATCATCACTAAGTTCCTGGCCCCATCCAACTTATATAGATGCGAAAAATGATCCATTTTCAAGGACTTGACGTTGAAATATATGTTGTAAATAAAGTAAATATTCAGGGAAAACAAGTTAATTGATTTCAAAAACATAATTATTTTTTGAAAATCCATTGAGTCATAAATGTTTTAATACAGTCCGACCACGGAAGCAAGGTCCCTGGAAGCTGTTACGCATGCGCGGGAAAAGCTAGTCTACTTAGAAAATAGGGGAAATCGTCAGATTTTCGGATGTGTTTGTTTATGAAATGCGGAATGTATTTCAGACTGCTTTTTGTCCGCAATTTTAAAGTTATTTTTTAAAACTTTATTTTTGATCGAATATGTGAATAATAATTTCAAAATAATAAAAAGAAAGAACCAAATCTATTTAAAAAATAGGAGTTTTATAGGAGTGGATATTTTCGGATTACATCACAATCAAAATTATCTAAAGCTACGATTTCGGTGGTTCTTTTTTTCTGACTTTTCCTCTGAGATTCAAATTTTGGAGTTTCTTCACCCTTTGCTTCTCTGCGTACTCTTTTTACACTGGACATTGATATCCCGGTCATTTCACTAGCTCTCTTTAGGGATTGCGAAAGTGGAACAATAACATTTCCTTCTGGTGCTTCTTTATCACACAATTTAATTACATTGTGTATTATACGTTTACAATCACTACGGAACGGCTTATTCCGAGCAGTTGTGTTGGGTAAAGGATCCAGTAATTATAATATAATAATCAAAATAACAGACGAAGAAAAAGCAAGCAAGCGCAGTTAGTAACCGATTCTAAAGAATGTCGAGAGACTACGAGACTTTTCCACCTCCTTCCTCAGCAGCCTTACCTACAGCGTGAATAGAATCGTCTTGGCAATATGCCAACCGTGGTTCTTCGTATTGTGGTCGGACAATACATTATCACAAACTTCCTGTCCCCAACCTACTTTGTACCCAAAATATTTTCAGGGATTTTACGTTGAAATCAGGGTCGTACAAAAAAAAAATAAAAAATGCACCGAAAGCAACTTAATGGATATTCAAAACATAATTATCTTTGAAAGTTCATTGAATCATAAAATGTGTAATTTGGTCAAAACTTGGCTTCTGACTTCTTCTGGTGCCTAAAAGCATTACTTCGTGATGTGTAAAAACCAGCCTGCGATATAAGGCCTGTTCACATAAAATCCGCCGGCGTCAGCGTAAAATTTTTTAACCAATCATGTACCAATCATTGACCCATTTAACCAATCAGCGCCAACGGAATCTTTAACGCTGACGCTGGTGGATTCTATGTGAACAGGCCCATAGTCTCGACTAATTCCGAATAGTTTCCTCTTCACACGACAGCCCCTTTCTAAAGTAGGAAGTGAGATGTTACTATCCCCTCAAATGAAATTGTAATTATTTGTAAATATATACGATATTTTCGGACAGAGGAGTAATAATTTTATGCCCTATCTACATTTTTTAGTCATGTGCCATCATTAAATGAGCCGCTCTCTGCAAATCGATTAAGGGGACAGTGGACTTTCAAAATTGAGAAATTTGTCCAAACATTCGATTTTTTTTTATTTTATTGAATTGTAAAACTACGGACGAGTAGGAATGTGTTGCAAAAATAATTTTTAATTTCTGTGATTACTTTCCTAGTTACAGGCATTTGTATTTAATTTAGATATTATTTGGTTACTAATAGCAATAACTTTAAATGTGTTTTTCTCAAAATAAAAATGTTCATGTCATACGAATATTCAAACTGCTCCGGGAGCATTTCTAATTATTGTATTGCTTTGAAATTTAAGTTTTATATACTTAACTGTACATCAAATAAATCTTATTGAAAAAAATTATGTTTCGTAGCTCAGAATTTCTAAATTTTGTACTTGAAAAGATGATTTAGAGGTATTTTGCGTAATAAAAAGGGTGTTTTCAATATTATAATTTTTTGGTCTTTATATTTTCAATGAATACTTAAACTAAGCAATAAGTTTCATTGTTAGTTCTATAAGGTATCCTGTAAATAAGAATTACCATATTATATGCAAAAGAAATGCGCCTGGAACATTTTTAATTAGGCCAATTATTGATATAATTCATAATTCATAAATTATTAATATTTCATCTTTAAATTTTAACCACTTTTACATATCTATGGTACTAATCACATATTCAAATTTCAAGCAAATCCATTCAAAACAAAAAAAGTTAGGTTTGAAGGTCCACTGTCCCCTTAACTCCATAAAACAAAAAGTGGAAAAAAGTCATGTATTTTTTTTATTCCTTTTAAAATGTAAATTCAAATAAACATTGCAGAATGTATTATTGCAGACGTAGCTTTTATCTAACAATATATAAAATGTATGAGGTTGAATATTCTTGGAGTGACCGTTAATATTATTGCAATCTTTGCGTGACTAAGGGGGTTAATCGATTTGGAAAGTGAAAAAAGAAATGCAATAATTTCCAATTCAATCTTCAAATTATTTTTTTTTTTTATTACAGAGAAAAAATGAAATAATTGGTTGATAATTCTCAAGTACCAAACTTCTGCGGCAGTTAGACTGTAACTGACTCATTTATATTACTTTTTGTGAGGAAACAACACTAAACAATTTACAGTTAACATCAAACACTTGCCTCTGCATTTGAATAGCATTATTACAACGATTTACATTAGAGTATGGATTTAACTTGATTGGCTTTCTGGTGTTAATCCTTATTACAATAAAAATTGCTTATAAGAACACCAGTTATAAAAACATATCGCTTAAAAGAACGGAATTATGAGTTCCCGCCCAATTCTCATGTGTACTGATGGATACAAACTCCGGTTATAATAACATCGTTAATAAGAACACATCGCTTTTAATAACTTAAAATTAATTGGTTTCTGGGAAAATAATTCGCTTATAAGAACATGTTAATTGTGAACGGAATTTCCTGATTAGAAAACGGTGAAAAAAATGGAGCATTAGCCGCCAAATTAAAGATTAGTCATGCCACGATTTCAAATATATTTAAGAATAGAGAAAAATTAAAAGATTGGACTAATATTAGGAAACTTCGAAAAAGTCCACATTCTGACATAAAAGAAGCCCTTTTGCAATCATTTAAGATACAAAGGAGTGCCAACATTCCCCTAAGCCAGTGGTCGGCAAACTCATTTGTCAACAGAGCCAAATGTCAAAAGTACAACGACTGAAATATCTTTTGAGAGCCAAATTTTTTAAACTTAAACTATATAGGTAGGTGCATTGTTATTAATTTAATTAGGATACTTTAAAGCTGGCGTTTGATAAAAACGTCCTCAATCTGAATAAGGTACGTTCGCTGAAGTCGACCCCTTCCATCTCTTTCATCCACACTCGTATTGAATACTTATTTCGTCTAGCTCCTTTTGTTCATTCTCTCTGTATGCCCAAACCATCTCAACATACCTTTCTCAATCCTCGACACTACATCTTCTATCACTCCACAGCGCTCCCTAACATTAACTTAATAAACTGTACATAAAGTTTTTTTAAGTCTTAGTTAAACTATAGGTACGTTGAATAAAACTTGATATCATACTTAATATCGATATTATTTGTTGATAAAAATAAATTTTAAAGCATCCATAAAATTAAATCATGACAATAACAGACAAACACTAATATGAACAATGGCTTTGCATCTCCTTGGAAAGTTTGGGTAAGTCAAGTTTGTATGTTGCTTTTTATTTTAGGCACGATTCGAAGTTCTCATCAATAAGTAGGGATGCGACATCGATGTCAATGTTTTCAAAACATCGATGTATTCATAAAAACATCGATGTTTTAAACATCGATTTATTGAAGCCGATGTTTTTTTAACATCGATGTTTTGTGCTCGATGTTTTACGTTGTCTCGATGTTTTTTTTTAAATGAAAAAGTACCGTAATAAAAAAAAATTATCACGTAGCATAATTTTCACACTCAGTAAATGTAAGTCTGAATTCTGAAAAGGACGAATACAAAAGGGGAATGATTCCTTAGCAAACAGACAAATGGCAATTAACAACCAATGAACCAATCAGAGAGCCTGGAATGCTCCTGACACTCCAGAACTTTCCATGGGGTTTTATTTTACAAATAGTATATACACGAGTGCATCAAATTAAGTTTTTGTTTTGTTCTGGTTTTATATAAGTTGACGTTGATATTATTAGAAAGATGCCTCCCAAAAGTACGTTTGGAAATATTTTTACAAAACCTCTGACAAATTGGCGAAATGCAATATTTGCCTTAAGTCCCTCAAAACTTGTGGCTATACCACGAATTTATCTGGACATTTGAAGGCAAAACATGGCGGAATTTACAAGGAGAATTTTGAGTCATCGATGTAGCCCAAAGCAACCAAGATTTTGTCATTTGTGTCTGCCCAATCAGAAAGTAAAATTAAATCTCCCCTCCCCCCACTACTAACGGAAGTAACATTAATGTCAGAGATTACTAAACCAGTTTTAAAGAATGGATGTTCTAAAGCATCGATGTTTAAAAACATCGATGGTTTTTGGGCGATGTTTTATTAGCATCGACGTTTTAATATTGAATATCGATGTTTCAAATCATCGATGTTTTGTTATCGATGTCGCATCACTATCAATAAGATGACTTCTCAATTTACTCTTTTTTTTATTCATAAATAAGGCAGCCGTTGTGCACCACAAAGTACAGCACAAGGCTTACAGAGGTAAGTACAACAAAAAACAAAGAATCAACAAAAAAACAAAGAAAAACGACAGAAAAAAGCAAACAAACTAATTACAAACAAGACTAATTAAAAACAGAAGCAGCAAAGGCAATCAATTTACTCTTGATAAGGTTCATTCTTGAAAATGATTGTTCATATGAATATGTAGACCCGAATAAGAAAGAACAGCAAACACTAGTTTTTCCAGCTGATTATATGAGTCAGCAATAGTATTCTAGGTGTTAAAAATCATATCTTCCTTCTCCAGGTCTTTCAAAGCAGACCACTTGTGCTGTGGCACATTTGTTTATCTCCAATATTTCTATATCAGCACAAAGACGTTCAAATTTCGAACTCCACATTTCTTTGTTTTCTAAATCCAGTAACTGCATTTCAAAGTTTCTAATGTCAATATTAAAGGATTTGGTTTGGTCTTGGAGTGCTACGTCATATTTTGCTACACGAGGGCTAATTAGACCGGGACATACTGCTTAAAGCCGATTGCGAACGGTTGCAAACATCCATGCCATGATTGTGGGACTCGAACCCACAGACTCTGGTACCGAAGGCCAGCACCGTAGCCATTCGGCTATCGCCCGGCTCAATATTAAAGGGAGGAAAATTTAATTATGCTACAGTAGCATTAAGAGGTTTTTTAACAGAAGCTAACGTCGCTTTGCTGTTTCTGACTTCCTGAAACCTGTCGAAGAAAGCTTCTCTTATATTTAAAAGTGTTGATTTGAAATAGAAAATATCAATATCAGAATTATTTTCTTGGCGATGTTTCAACAGGCTTGGAAAGTGAATCTAAGTTTCTCTATCAAAATATTGAGTAAAAACAGATAATTTGTTTTTCAATGAAATAATTTCTAACATCGAAAAAATTGCGCATCCTTTACCCTCTTGTTTACAATTAAGCTGATTTAGATGAGACGTAACGTCTCCCATGAAATAAAATATCTGGATCCACTGATCGTTCGTTAGTTCTGCATAGTAAACACCCGTCTCAAGGAGAAAAGCTTCAATTTCTGTTTTTTAAGAAAGAGAAACGTTTCAAAACGCTTCCTCTTGAAAACCAACGTACCTTGTTATGCATCAGAAGATCTGCGTACTCACTCTCCATTTCAACTAAAAATTCTTTAAATTGGCGATGATTAAGAGCTTCAGCTATAATGGAGTTGATAATCTTAATCACCAATTTCATAACTTTGCAAATTTCTTCTGAAAATGTCTGCGCACAAAGCACATCTAGATGAATGTTGCAATGGTAATGGACTCATTGTAAGTACCTCGTGATTTTTCTCTCAAAATAGCAACAAACCCGTTTCTTACGCCGGTCATACTTTTCGCCCCATCTGTTGAAATTGAGACAACTTTATCGAGTAGAATATGAATTTTTTCAATGCACTCAATTACAGCATTTTTTATATCCTCTCCACGTGTTTGACCTTTGAGTGACAATAATTCTAAATGTTCTTCTTTAGAACCTGTAGATGAAATAAATCGTACAAAAAGTGAAACTAGAGCTGTATCATTTATGTCACAAGACTTGTCAACTGCTATTGATAAAGCTAAAACCAATTTAAGATCTTCGACTTGATGGTTGGTTATATTCGAAGACCATTTTGACTAGTCTAGTGTTTTCTACCGGGAGACGCTCTCGGAAGTAATACATTGTAAAACACGATGCAAAGATACGACTTGGCGATACGCGTTGATATTTAATCTTTCTGGAAATGTTTTCTTATTAAGTCGCTTCAGAGCACTCGCCTAAAGATAAAGACACATAGGCACCAAGTATGTAAAAATATAAATAAGAAAACCAGTCATCACGAAGTTTCAATCGCACTGTACGTGCGCGCCCGCACGTGGTATTTTGTGGAAGAGCCACACTCAAGGGGCCAAAGAGCCACATGTGGCTCGCGAGCCACGATTTGCCGACCACTGCCCTAAGCGGACCGATTTTCCAAGCGAAAGCAAATAAATTTGCGAAGCTCTTTAAAAAATATGATTTCGTTTGTTCAACTTCGTGGATCCAGAGATTTTGGGAGAGGCATTCCATTGTGTTCGGGAGAATCAGTGGAGAATCGAAGGCCGTGACACCAGGAGTTTCTGATAAATGGCTTAAAACCGTCTGGACCACGTTAAGACAAGGCTATGGAGACCATGAAATCTTCAACGCTGATGAAAATGGACTATTTTATAGGATGACTCCGGATAGGACGTTGCGTTTCAAACACGAACCTTTGATCGAACATGAACCTTTTAACGATTTTTTGAACGTCATGTTTCAGGTGTAAATAGAAATTATGTGACAATGAATTTGGTATTTCCAGAAGTTTTAAGTTATCTATCGGATATAAAAACTATCGATTATAAGAATCAGTTTTTAAAGTCCCCTGGATGTTCTTATAAACGATTTGTACTGTATTTTAGAAATTTATTATGAATGTAAAAAGTTAGGTGTGAAACAAGTGCTTTGACACTTAAATTTCAAAAAGTAGACATACTGCTGCTGTGTACCAACTCTGTTGGATTCGCTCCACTTCAATGTTAACCTATGGAAAAAATGTGTCCAAGGATTGCTGACATGGATTGAAAGAATTTTAACGTAGGATTACGTTCCTTCATAACGGACCTCCCGAAAAGCAAAATTTCAGACGCTAAAACCGTCCTTCGTCGCGAGTTATAATTTTGGCAGCGCGCCAAACCCAGTCTGTATCGCTTGATCAAGCAGTAAGCAGTTAAACAGAAAAGTAGCATAATGCGTCAAAATTTTGACTGACACACACATATACATATATATATATATATATATCGATGTATATACATAACACAAACATACATATATACATACAAAAGTGTTAAGCAACTAAGCAAGTAATCCTACATTAATAACCCGCGGTAGTTTCATTAGAAGAGGCTACCTGAAAATTTTTTTTAATTGTACTCCGTAATAGATATAGAAATTTTACATCTTTGAGCAATTTTCTTTTTTTGAAAATGAAAATGATATTTCTTAATTTAAATTATTCGGGAGGATATGTCTGGTGTAGTGTGTTTTAAACGCTTCTAAATTCCTTTGATGGACGAAATTTATAAAATGGATCGTGTTGCAAGGGGCAGAAAAGTTCAGGCTATCTGAAAATACCGTTTGTATTTAATGATGTATTTAATGCCTCATAAATATGAGGCTGTCAATAGTAGACTAAGGGCCTGTTCACATAGAATCCGTGAGATTCAGCGTTAAACATTCCGTTGACGCTGATTGGTTAAATGGGTATATGATTGGTTAAAAAAATTATACGCTGACGGATTCTATGTGAACAGCCCCTAATTTTCTCCATACGTTAACACTGAAGTGAGCGAATCCAATAGGGCTAGTACACAGCAGCCTTAACCGATTTAGCTTTTGAATGTTTCAAATACAGACTTGAATAATAATCTTTTCGCAAGCATTGAATTATATTAATTACAGTAAAACCTCGTTTATCCGGCCCTCGATTATCCGGATCTCCGGATAATCCGGATCAGATTTGTAGACATTTTTATTTAATGTTCACAGTAGATAATAATTTTTAACTATGATAGCAAGTTCGTCACTACAAGTACGCCAAATATTCACTTTTTAGTTTCATTCAATGTACTAACAAGTTAGTCCATGCATGGATTGTACAATAAATTATGGTAATAAAATGCCTTTTGTTGAGTTTCAGAAAGCTTTACTAGACTTACCAATTCTTTAAGAAATTATGTGAAATTTATTTTTATATATTTTAATGTCTTGTAAACAATACTATGTAATTTTGTTACAAAACATAGTTTTTTTATCGTAATAAATGGTAAGTCTGCTTAGTTAAGGATTTTGTTTTGCTTATTACTCATATTACCCGGATTATCCGTATTTCCGATTATCCTGATTGCCTATGGTCCAGGGCTGCCCAGGGTGGGGGGGGGGCAACTGGGGTACTTTGCCCCAGGCCCCCAACTGCCGGAGGGGCCCCTAAAAAATTTAAAAAATAATTTAATAGATTTCATCCAAAAGAAAATTCTGAAACTTGTGCCGTACTTCAAAATTGAGAATAATCTCCTGAAAAAAGGGCCCCCCCCCCAAAAAAAAAAAAATAATAATAATAATAATTATATATTCGATTAATTTGATTTCTCTTACTCCAAAATAGTCTTCTGAAAAATGCGTGATTTAGTTTTAATTTAAAATATAATTGTTTAGTCCTAACTGCTATAAAATGACATTCCCTCTAATAAACTAAAGACAGTACTGACTACTAAAATAGATAGCAAAAAAGCTTTGTGGATGGAAGATGTCATATTCATTGGACAATACAACACGAGAGCAGTGCAATGAAATATAATTATGTTAATCATTCATGTAATAAAATTATAAGTATGAGTAACTTAATTTGAATGTGCGTTTTCGTCTCTTTCCATTTTTTATTTTTCTTGGGGCCCCCCCAACAGAAGTTTGCCCCAGGCCCCGTAAAGTCTCTGGGCGGCCCTGCTATGGTCCCAGTTCGGATAAACGAGGTTTTACTATAAATGTATGTTTTATCACTGATTATAGCATAGTGCCTCCGACTCTAAATTGCAAAAATTTTAATCCATTCTCCTCAAGAGAATGAACCCAGTCTTGCACAACCGTGAGAAATTATCGTTCTGAAATCTTATCCCCTTGCACTTTCAAGTACATATTTCAGAAAAATTCCCCTTGCATACCACACCTGAATAAAAGACAACTAACACACAAAAAAACTGATCATGCAGAGAAACGCTTCTGTAACCAAAAAATGAAGGAAAAAAATCCCTTTATAACGAAGCGAAAGTATATCAGAAAAGCAAAGAGAAAAAAAAAATTCCCACGCATCAGGCGAAGTCACCGGAAGTTCGCGAAAATACATTTCTTGAAGTTCGAGGCAGACGATTCTTTTGCCCTTTCTCTCTCTCTCTCTCTCTACCCCTCCCAATTCTGCGAATGCTGTACCGAGTATCGTGGTACTCAGTGTCCAGCCCGAGAAATAATGCGGAGCCGGCGAAAAGGAGATTCCGAAAGAGAGAGAGGCCAAAAAAAAGTAAAAAAGTAAAATAGAAAGAAAAAATGGTGAAAGAAAGCGGAAAAAAAATGAATGGTTATTGGTCGGGCACATTCCAGAGCGGTCGGGGAGGAGGGAGTACCTTTTTCGTGTGTGTCCCACACTGGTTTCCCGGAACCTACTGCCGGCTACGCTTTTCGGGGGTCGGATACAAATTGCGTGAAATCGCGCTGTTTTTCCTCGTTGGTTATGAGACTCTTCGGAAATGGATGTCTTGAAATAAGTTATAACCAGGTTATAGCTCTTCTTTTCGATCTCTATCCGTGAAAAACACTTTCAATGTGAATGTTTTTTCACTTATAAAAAAACAAAGAGGGTGTTTCTATGGAATATATGTTGCTCATGGATAATTCTTTAAAATAAATCTTAAAAATGAATAGAAAATGCTAGCTGAAAGTACTGCGCTTCTATTTATCTAACAGACAGGGTGTTTCTATAGACTATGTGTTGCTCATGGACAATTCTTAAAAATAAATCTTAAAAATGAATAGAAAATGCTAGCTGAAAGTACTGCGCTTCTATTTATCTAACAGACAGGGTGTTTCTATAGACTATGTGTTGCTCATGGACAATTCTTAAAAATAAATCTTAAAAATGAATAGAAAATGCTAGCTGAAAATACTGCGCTTCTATTTATCTAACAGACAGGGTGTTTCTATAGACTATGTGTTGCTCATGGACAATTCTTAAAAATAAATCTTAAAAATGAATAGAAAATGCTAGCTGAAAGTACTGCGCTTCTATTTATCTAACAGACAGGGTGTTTCTATAGACTATGTGTTGCTCATGGACAATTCTTAAAAATAAATCTTAAAAATGAATAGAAAATGCTAGCTGAAAGTACTGCGCTTCTATTTATCTAACAGACAGGGTGTTTCTATAGACTATGTGTTGCTCATGGACAATTCTTTAAAATAAATCTTAAAAATGAATAGAAAATGCTAGCTGAAAGTACTGCGCTTCTGTTTATCTAACAGGCAGGGTGTTTCTATGGACTATATGTTGCTCATGGACATTTCTTTAAAATAAAGCTTAAAAATGAATAGAAAATGCTAGCTGATAGTACTGTGCTTCTATTCCTCTAGTTTCAGTTAGGGCTATCGACCAGAATAGAATTTGTAAAGTTGTAAACTTTCGATTCAAATTGTGTAAAGAAAATTCAGAACAAAGTAAAGCTTTAAAAAAAGCAAAAAAGAATATTTTCAAAAATCGGGTTTAAACTAAGGCATGCAGTCACTGCCAAAAATTTCAAAGAAATATTTTTAGTTATTCTCGAAAGTTTATTTCATGATTAGGTAGACTTCTCTCTAAACTTTCTAAGATATGCAGGAAATTTACTAGTACAATATGATATTTAGTAATTGACGCTGAGCATTAAATTACGAAAGTTAAATATGATTAGGTAGACTTTTCTCTACAGATGTATGATATTTAACTAGGACAATATAATATTTATTAATAGATGCTGAGAATTAGTTATTAAAGTTAAATGTGATTAGGTAGACTTTTCTCGATATTTGCAAAAACAATGTAATATTTATTAATTGACTCTGAGAATTAAATTACTAAAGTTAAATATGATTAGGTAGACTTTTCTCTACAGATGTATGATATTTAACTAGGACAATATAATATTCTTAATTGATGCTGAGAACTAAGTTTCTAAAGTTAAATGTGATTAGCTAGACTTTTCTGTAGAGATACATGGTATTTTTAAGGACATGTAATATTTATTAATTGACGCTGAGAATTGAATTATTAAAGTTAATATGATTAGGTAAACTTTTCTCTGCAGATGCATATTTGCAAAAACAATATAATACTTATTAATTGACGCTGAGAATTAAATTACTAAAGATAAATATAATTAAGCAGACTTTTCCTGTAGATGAATGATATTTACAAGGGCAATATAATATTTATTAATTGTCGATGAGAACAAAGAACTTCTAGCTGAAAATTCAAAATCACACCAAAAACAAAGAAAAAATTGTTATTATAAAGATATTTTATAATTGTTATTATAGTAAATTTTTGTTTCTCTGTTTGGACTAATGCTTTTATAATGTACGCATAAACCCCCAAAATTTTTATTTTAATGATATATCTTTCTTGATGGTCTTTCATGGATGGTTAAATCGAAATGTATATTTTATCGCATACCTTACTTCCGTGTGAAAAAACCTTGCATTAATTGATTTTCAAATATTGTCTCTATTCTTCTGTTAAATATTTTATTTACTATTATAATTTTAAACTATTCAGGAATTATTAACTTGATATAAAATTTGCTTAATTTTTTTTGTGTGTGATCTGAATGCCCTTGATTAAAAAAAAATTCTAACCGGAAGAATTTTCAAAAGCTATTGTGCAATACTTAACTTTATCCGCGTCACCTAAAATATATAATGAATTTTTAAGCAAAGTAGGGATGTTTTCTTTACCGAAAATTCAGGAAGTTTAGAATTCGAACGAAAAATTCGACACCGACACACACACACACACACAAATAATAGTGATAATAATAATAATAAATAAATAAATAAATACCAATTTTATAAAATTGGTACAATCGATATCGTTTTAAACGATGAAACCAATTTTTTTTAAATTTTTACGCTTTTTTTAAATTTTTACGCTGACTTCGCGGACCACTTCTTGACTTCTCCCGGACCACCCGTTAAGGGCCCGTTCACATGTTATCCGTCAACGTCAGAGTTCCTCGTATTGACATATTTTAAACCAATCACAGACCTTTAAAAACCTCGTGGCTAATCGTTTGGAGGTTTGTAATTGGTTAAATATATTTCAATACGAGTGACGCTGACGGATCGTATGTGATTAGGCCCTAAGAACCACTAATATAGATCAATGCTTTTGGTTATTTTAATAATTTTTCCGAACGTTGTTAGCGAGTCGTATGCTAATTGTATTTTACAAAGAATGCCCACAAGATGGCTATTTTTGATGCTTTCGACGTGAGAAATTTTCTTATTAATTCTTTGGATTGTTTTTATTAAACGTATCGGTGAGTTCGCTGGACAAGGAATCACTTGCGGTATATTGAAGAGAAATTTGAGCTGTTAATTTCTATACAGCAGAGGTCGGCAACGTGGTGCCCGCGAAGCAATTTTAAGGTGTCCGCCGTTCAAATTTCGAAAATTTTTAGATATTTGAACAATAAACGCTCGTACTGGTAATGAATAATTTTTAGTAAATAAATTAAAAATAGCAAAACCGTAAAAATCAAAAACTGAGCAGTCTGATCTCTAGACAGCGTCGTTCTCCCCTTGCTTCTATGATAAGTGCGATAAATGCATTAAAAGGTAAATTGTCGCTCTGGAAATCGCATATTGAGAAAGATAATTTATCACATTTTCCAAATTTAAAATTAGAAAATTATCGCGGTGGAAATGCTACTACCTATTAGTTTGTCAAACATTTTGATTCCTTATTGGAAGAATTTAATACCAAGAATTTATACTTGTGAATCTTTGTTTTCTAATATGAAATACTTAAAATCCAATTACCGATTAAGCCCCACTGACACTTACTTGGACCAATGCCTGAGAACTGGTAATTCAACTTATGTGCCACATTACAACGAGTTGACCGCAGATTTGCAATGTCAAATACTGCATTATCAATTTTAAGATTATTTTGTTTAAATTAAAATTTGAATTTATGTATTGAAATTTTATATCGCATTAATATTTTCATGTTTAAATATTACCTCCCCCCTTTCCTCCTCTTCACACAGTGGTGCCCGCTGAACTCCCGCATTTCTGAAATATGCCCTCCTAGTTAAAAAGATTGCCGACCCCTGATATACAGCATAAATCTTCGCCAAAAAAATACTTATTTGTAGGAGTGGTTCTTTTTTTTTGTGACGTTTCAAATTTCTCATATTGTTACGTTAACCTTAGAATGGGTGATCACCTAATTGGTTATATAATCACCTTAAATTAACGTACAGAAAATTTCTTACGTATGTTAGCTTTATGATTTTAAAACTTGGTATTTACAACAAAATTTCGTTCGCAAAATACATACCGTAAAATCTTGTGTATAATACATACTTTTTTTTTTTTTTTTTTTTACATTTTAGTCCGAAAAAATGAGGATACGTATTCTACTCGTGTACCAAAAAACGTAGTTTTAAACATTGAATAAACGACACACAATAAATGAGCTGTATTCTAATGAAAGTGATTAAGGGCCTGTTCACATAGGAGTCCGTTGCGCTGCGTTAAGGAAAAGATGACGTTGAGACGAAAATAAACCAATCATAGGCGTTAAAAGTTTCATTGCTAATCGTTTGGAGGCATATGATTGGTTTATTTTCGTCTCAACGTCATCTTTTCCTTAACGCAACGCAACGCCACGGACTCCTATGTGAACAGGCCCTAAGACTGATAATTTCACAGTATTGTTAGTTTTGAATTAAAAATTTAAGGTTTTTTTCTACAGAATTTGACGTTTTTGTTTATTTCTATTACAAATTTTATTTATGTTAATAAATATTTGAGCAATTTTTCAATAAAATATTTAAAAGTTATGGGTGCGTATTATAGTTGAATTTTAATTGTTTTCGAAAATTTCGCTCAAAATCAAGCATGCGTATTATACACGGGTGCGTAGTATAGTCACGATTTTATGGTATTATCCATTCTTCGAAAGAAACCACGAACCAAATTTTGTAAGTGCACCGTTCATTATACAGTAAGACCTCGTTTATCCGGACTAACTGGGACCATAGGCAATCCAGATAATCCGGGTAATATGGGTAATAAGCAAAACAAAATCCTTAACTAAGCAGACCGTTTATTACGATAAAAAAACTATATTTAGTAACAAAGTTCCATAGTATTGTTTACAAGACATTGAAATATATAAAAATAACTTTTCACATAATTTCTTAAGGGGACAGTGGACCTTCAAACGTAACTTTTTTTGTTTTGAATGGATTTGCTTGAAATTTTAATATGTAATTAGTACCATAGATATGTAAAAGTGGTTAAAATTTAAAGATGAAATATTAATAAATTATGAATTATTAATTATATCAAAAATTGGCCTAATTAAAAATGTTCCGTGCGCATTTCTTTTGCATATAATATGGTAATTTTTATTTACAGGATACCTTATAGAACTAACAATGAAACTTATTGCTTATTTTAAGCATTCATTAAAAATATAAAGAGAAAATAAAATAATAGTGAAAACACCCTTTTTATTACGCAAAATTCCTCTAAATCATCTTTTCAAGTACAAAATTTAGAAATTCTGAGGTACGAAGCATAATTTTTTTCAATAACATTTATTTGATATACAGTTAAGTATATAAGACTTAAATTTCAAAGTAATACGATAATTAGAAATGCGCCTGGAGGAGTCTGAATATTCGTTTGACATGAAATTTTTATTTTGAGAAAAACACATTTAAAGTTATTGCTATTAGTAACCACATAATATCTAAATTAAATACAAATGCCTATAAGTAGGAAAGTAATCACAGAAATTAAAAATTATTTTTGCAACACATTCCTACTCGTCCGTAGTTCCACAATTCAATAAAATAAAAAAAATCCAATTTTGGGGCAAATTTCACAATTTTGAAAGTCCACTGTCCCCTTAACAAAGAATCGGTAAGTCTATTAAAGCTTTCTTAAACTCAATAACAAACATTTTACTACCATAATTTACTGTACAATCTATGCAGGAACTGTATATTGAATCAAACTAAAAAGCGAGTATTTGGCTTACTTGCAGTTACGTTCTTGCTATCATAGTTAAAAATTATTATCTAATGTGAACATTAAATAAAAACAAGAAGGTAACCCGTCATTTTGACGTAATAATACTAATAATGACGTCATAATGGAAAAAGTATATGAAAGTTAAAAAATATCCCGAATTATCTAACAATATTGCATTTAATCCACACCTTGTAAAAGCAAACCCTTTCATTATTTTTCATTTATTTAGTTTTTCCTGCGATTGGAATAGTAGACTTCCATCCAGTTTTTTACAGCTCACTACGCGATATGAATACTTGAGCTACTTGATTCATTCACATTCAAGCTTGTTTACTTTCAGAATTCATCGCAAAAGTAAACAGATTTTTAAAAACTGTTAAATATACAGCTAAAAGCATCCAATTTTTTTTTAGTTCTGAATGTTTTATAGAAAAATAGGCTGAACAAACGTGATTTGATGGAGAAGATATTAGTTTTTAGGTAAGAAAAAATTCTAATCCACATCTGAAATTGAAATTAAGCCTAACCGGCTGTTTGTTTACCGAGGGCTTCAATTGAAAGATGAGTACAGCCCGGAAGTGTTATACAGAGACAACGGCTATTATATATATAATGTCCTCAAATCTGATCCGGTTAAACGAGGTTTAACTGTACTATTATTTCGTCTCAGAATCGGTGAATGAAGACAAGTAAGTTTTATACAAAGCTAACTAACCAAATGGGTACAAAATTTGATATGGTGGAGAAATAACAGTTGGTTTGTATTTTCCACCTAATTAAGCTGTGCTTTCTAAATGAAATGCATCTAGTAATTTTACCGAAATCGCTTCGTTCCTGTATGAAAATGGATGTTTGTTACTGCGCTTCAAAGAGAGTATTAAAATTGTGAAGCAGAGAGCACACGTCGGTGAACATCAAAGGGAGATCATCCGTTTACAAATATAACAAATGCAATGAATAGCAAATGGGAGAAACACAACACAGATCTTTCATGGACGGAGTGTGATGAAAAAATATTTGTGAGAATCAATGAAACCATACAAGTTTCACAAAGAAAGCCCGACACGGGTGAATTTTTGCTTCAAGTGATACATACAAAGCAAAAAAAGAAACTCATATATGTAATTTTTACTGAGATGGAGACAGACAGCTAGTTCTACTAAACGTATAAGCCGGGTCCCATCAGTTAAGAATTTTTTTTAAAATTTAATTTTTTCTTTTTAAATATAATTTTATTTTTAAAAACGGAGTTTTAAGAAACTTTTGGATCTTTTCAATGGTACTTGAATACTGAGCACCCGACAGAAATCTTTTCTTTTATATTTTCAGTGCCCGAACTATGTTGTTTTTTAACTTACTTTATGCTAATATGGTCGTCTTGGACCATAATTTGAAAAAAAATATTAAAATTATCATTTTAGTCGTTATTATTTTAATTCTAAAAGAAACTTTAGTTGTTTTTTTAAAATTAAATTTCAGTTTTATTTTTTTAAATTTTCTATTTTTCCATTTTGCATCTTTTTCCCTGTTGTGTGTGTTTCAGTCGTTTTGTGAATCGTTACTCAGGATGAGAGCTATATATATATATATATATATATATATATATATATATATATATATATATATATATATATATATATATATATATATATACACACACACTTTCTACAATAATGGACCGGACAGCAAGATGTGATGGTATGAGGGAAAGAATACATGCTTTAATAGGGGAATGGTCCCCCACTTACTGCAATTACACTAGCAACCTTTCTGGGCATACTTTCAACAAGATTTTGATACACATCTATGGGTGCTTGTGTCCATTCCTGCAGCAAGAATGTCGCCAGCTGAGCTGTTGATTTCGGACGTGGTTGCCTGGTCCGTAAGCGTCGCTCTAACTCGTCCCGCAAATGTTCTTTGGGGTCGGGACTCTGAGCAGGCGAGGGAAGACGTTTTTCATTCATATGTTGATACCACTGCTTGACAGAGGCTGCAACATGACATGGAGCATTGCCGTCCTGGAAGTAACATTCGTCCATTGCAGAGCATTCTATAAAAATGCCGGACCGTAGGAAGAACCTGATTGTCCAAAATGTCCATGCAGGCGTCGGCGTTCAATTTATTGGGAACAACATGCATAGGTCCCAGGCCATACCACGAAAAACATCCCCAAACAAGTACGACACCTCTACCACCGAACTTGAAAGTTGCAACGATGCACTCGGGTAACAGACTTTCGTCTGGCATTCGTTAAACCCAACCACGCCCATCCGACTGGAAGAGCGTGTAGCGTGACTCGTCGCGCCATAAAACTGTTTTCCAGTGGTCCAGTTGCGATGTTAGAAACACCAAGCGAATCCGCCGGCTTTATTGGATGCGGTGATGTTTGGTTTGTGTGCGGCAACACATCCGTGGATATTGAGGGCGTGCAGTTCTATTCGCAACGTATTGGTGTGCACCGTAACCCCTACTGCCTGTTGAAACTCACTGTTGATGATTTGGAGTCGCTTCTTGCGGTTCTCACGAACCTCGCGCTTCAGGACACGCCGATCCCGTTCGGTCAGTTTACGGGGACGACCAACATGTGTAGTTCGTGTCCTAACTCCCGTAGTCTTCCACTTCTTCACAACATCACCAACAGTTGGCCTTGGCTGTTATAATTCTACCGCAATTGCGCGAATAGACTTGCCACTAATGTAACAACCAACTATAACACCTCTTTCAAAGTTGCTAAGTTCCTTTCGTTTCGATATATTGTCACAATTTCACACAGAACTAACGACGTTCAGTTGCGTAGCGAACATAACTGGCGCCCGGGGCACAATACCTTTTTGGCGCCCCCCGTTGTCTTGGGGACCATTTGGCGCCCCTCCGCGAGTGGCGCCCGGAGCATGATAGACCCCCTCCCCCCCCCCTTCGCTACGCCACTGACGACATTACCACTTCGCGTATCGTATTTAACCTTAACAGGTCACGTGCGAGCACTGGATTTTCATGAAATCCGACATGCAGTCGGATTTTATGCAAATCCGCTGACGTCCGGTTCATTATTGTACGGTAGTCTATCTACCTATCTATCTATCAATCTATCTATTAATCTATCTATTATATATATATATATATATATAAGAAAACATTTAGTTAAAATAAATAAAAGAAGTATTAGACTTAAATGGAGCGATGCACACAAATGTCCAGAAGGGGGGGGGGGGGGGTTGTGACCCCTCTTCCCTGGTTGAACATGTTTTCTTTTATTTAACTAAATGTTTTCTGATTGTGATAGGGGGTGTGTTGCTGTACGCGCAGGCACTTCTGTTTATCATTATTTTTTATTCTTCTTATCTTCTTAAATTTATATTTATAGGTTTTGTACCGCTTATATATATTTATACGAGGCATTTTCGAAAAGTAAAGATACAATGACGCATACTCACTCGAAAAAATTTTAATTGATTAAATGTACATAACAAATTACTTACTGGTACATGCCTTATTTTTCGACATAGTTGCCGCCATTGTCAAAGCATTTGTTAAGTCTGGGTACAAGCTTTTGTATTCCACAGTCATAGAACTTTGCCGACTGTTGTCTGAACCCCATTTCAACTTCAATTTTGATCTCATCGTCTTGAAAGTTTTGTCCTGCAAGATGTGTTTTCAGGAAAAGGAATAAGGGGAAGTCCCTGGGTGCAAGGACCGGGCTGTATGGCGGAAGATCTAAAATTTTCCATTCGGAACTTTTGAGTAGTGCTTTGGTTTGAAGCGCCGTGTCAGGACGAGCGTTGTCATGCAGCAAGCAAACTCCTCTTGTCAACAAGCTCCTGCGTTTATTTTGACTTGCGAGACTTCAAACGGGCAATATACATCAGCATTAATTGTGGTGCCGGGAGGAATGAAGTCCACCAGAAGAATGCCTTGTCTGTCCCAGAAAACAGAAGCCATGATTTCTTTGGCGGGGATCCTGTATCCCACATTTGGCGGGAATCTGAATTGACGCAGACGTTATAAAGACGTGCTGCTCAGACAAGACTCACCGTAAAAATATCAAATGACCTCAAGGGGAAATCGAAATGTTTAAGGTTACAGTCCGTGTTGCCAACGGGCTGACAGAAACTTTTCCTTTGCTGCTATCGGTAAAGTAATTTTACTTTCCGAAAATGCCTCGTATATATTTCATATATATATGTTTCATATATATATATATATATATATGAAACTTCTCTTGCCGGGCACCCCTCGGCGACCACGCCTCTAAACGGCCACAATTTTTCGGAACCATGACTGGCCGCCATAGAGTAGTTTCTCTGTATATAAAACACCTTAGGCGCGTGAGCTATAGTAGCCCGGGCTGCCCATAAATATAGGTCTGGGCGTCAGACGCAGTGTAAACGCGCCTGACCCACCCTTCTTCCTACCCACCCTTCTTGTTGGGTCTGCTCCACTGTTTTGGTTACACCATTTTATGTCGAACATCGAAAGACTGTGTTAATTTATTGGCAATAACGTCATGCGAATCCAAACATTTACACTAGATTAGCTCGTAATAAACACTACAGGGTTAAAATAAGTAGTAATTGCATTTAAACATTTTGTTTATGCTGGCTGTTTATGACTGTTGGTAGTGATATTTATTTTTTGTGTATGTGTTGAGAGTCGACGACTGTCAATATTAATGTGTTACAAACGAGCGTTTTAAGTGGTCTGTGAAGGACATAACCACGTCAACTTTTCCGTGTATTGGAAAATATTATTGCAATCTTTTGCTTGAATGTACCATAATTTTCGGATCGTAAGACGCACCTTCAATTTATGTTAGGATTTTTAGAAAAGAATATTTTGCATTTTATTAGGTATATGAATATATTTTCAATTTCTTACTTTATAAAGATAAAAAATGTGTATAATAAATAATATATATATATATATATATATATATATATATATATATATATATGTGTGTGTGTGTGTGTGTGTGTGTGTGTGTTTGTTTGTTTGTTTGTTTGTTTATTGCGTAAATGGTGCCAATTCCAAAATTTTGTTTTGAGAAAAACGGGTTTGAAAACTAACATGTTTGTATTTTGCTTCACATATTCCAAATTTTCACTGATGAATAAAAATATTTAGGAGTTAAATTGGACTTAGCTTTCTCTACCTTCCACTAGCCCTTGATTTTTCAAACATGCCTGGTTTGATAACTCATTTTAGCTCATTTTGGACTTAACAACCGTTTACACAGCAAACACAGATATATAGTATATATATAATAAAATATTCATTTTATTTTAATGTACCTTCGGACCATAAGACACCCTCCCCCCCAATTTTAAGTCTATTTTTTATGTAAACTTTAATGGTCGTACCGTATTTTATATAAAAATACGGTAATTTTATAGTATGTAACTTACCGTATTTTACGGATCATGAATCTTATGGTCCGAAAAATTCGGTAAATGAAATGTTTTACAGTTGCCATACTCAAACCTTTTTCCTCTCGGGCCGCATGTACGGCCGCATGTGCTACGTCACGCGGGCCGTAACATAGTACACTATGGGCCTGTTCACATAGAATCTGTTAGCGTCAGCGTTAGCGTAAAAATTTTTACCCAATCATATACCAATCTTTGACCCATTTAACCAATCAGCGCCAACGGAATCTTTAACGCTGACGCTAAAGGATTCTATGTGAACAGGTGCTATATCTCATAACTAGTGATACGTAATTTTCGTATTTACGAAATAGATGCGAATAAATGCGAAATTTGCTGATATGAGCGAATAAATGCGAAAATTTTTTTTTAAACTTTTTTTAGGCGAAAACTCGGTGGTAAACGGCTCTTAAAGTGAAATTAGGTAATAATAGTGATATTCTATATATATATATAACAGTTCCGTAACTGACTGACTGAATGACTGACTGACTGACTGCGCACAGACCAAACAGCTGGAACTAAAGGGCCGAAATTTTGCATGGTGATTCTTCTTATAGTATAGGGGTGCACTAAGAAATATTTTTGAAAAATTCTTCTTACATTCTTTTAAAATTAAATTTTTAAGCTGCTTTTGTAACTTTTTTTCAAGTTTGCATTTAAAACAGTAATCTGAGAGTTATAAAATTTATATCACGAGAAAGATCCTAAAAATTCTTTTAAAATGTATTTTTTTTTTCGAATCTTTACCTTCATTTTCTGACTGATGGTGAAATTTTAAAGATTAAATTTTAGAATTTAATTTATTAAAAGCTGATCACGTGATTTCTTATTCTGGTACTTTAAATTAATTTATCGTCACGTGCATTACGAAATAGACGACAAAAATTTTTTTTCAAATATGTTTACAAAAGAACCTGCCTGATAATGAGTGTTAATGTTTCTGCCGCACACAAAAGCTTGGTCGCATTTTAGTATCTCAGTTTGAAAGTCATGTTTTGTATTACAAATGTTTGGTTTCGCCTAAAGATCGCAACTGTAATAAATGTCAGGGAGTGTCCATCTATTAGAGGTCACTTGTTCGCCTTTGAAAAGATACCTTACTTCCTTGAGGCAATAATGATTAATTTAGTATAATTATACCCCACAAGTTGACAGTAGTGAAACATGTATCCTATGCATATTCAGGGTGGTTATAGATCGAGAAAATTTGGAGGGTAGAGAACTTAAGGGGACAAAGGACCTTCAACATCGAATTTTTTAATTTTCAGTTTTTAACTCTGTACAGAATGAGAATAATTAATATTCTTTTTTACTAAAATGAAGACCCTTAGAATTAAAAATAAGGATTTTTTTGCAGAATAATAGCTCTTTTTGAAAAAAAGTTTGAAAAATGCTAGCATTATTCAAAATGTTCCATGCACCTCCCATATCATGTAAAAACCTCCAATTTTTACCATGTTTTTATTAACTCGCTTTCTTGTTTGTTTGTGTGTGTGTGTTTGTGTTTGTTTGTTTGTTTGTCCGGTACAAATTTTGCAATCGATTTTTAACTAACTTCCCGACTAGCTAGACATTTGTAACTTTTAGAATAGCCCAGAACACGATGACAATGCATTATTTTAATACTTTTACCCATATTTAAGAAGAATTGGATTCTTTTTCAGCTAATTTTGTTTTGTAGACTGGTGCAGCCATCTATCGACTGGGACGGGAACGATAAGTTAAACGCAAGTGCACTTCCAATTAACTCCATTTTCTTTCAAGTTGATGGGATAACTCATTAAAAAAATTTTAAACATTATCTATTAATACATAGAATTGTCAAGTTTATATGTTTCAACAGAAAATTTAAAAACATGGTATATAAAAAGTTCTTTTTATCGTGTAATTATTCAATACAGGTTATATATATATATATATACACTTAATTGGGCATAGATTTTTTTTGTATAAACCATGTCAAAAAAATTTTTTTAAAGATTTTTTGCATGTTTCTACTTCATTTTATGGTTTATAAATTTTAAAAAAAGTTGTGGTTTCAAAGAATAATGCACAATTTTGTGACAGACGCTGTAATTAACAGTCGTGAGAAATTTGGAAGAAATTGGAACAAAATTACGTTGCATGGAGCATTTTGAAGAATATTTTAAAAAACAGGTCTTATTATTCCACACAATAATTATTTGTGGATTTTAAGTGCCTATAATGTAGTAAAAAACAATATTAATTATTCTCATTTTGTATGTAAAGTAAAATATTAAAAATTTAATAAAACGAGGTTTAAAGCCCACTGTCACCTTAACTTCCAAAATGCGCTAAAAAATCGCAAAACTGGGGAAATTCACACAGCCAGACAGATCAACTGTGCCGCCTGTTGCAAGTTTTAAAAACGGCGTCTTTTTAAATTTTTGGGGAGACTTAAGTAATGAATGTGTCTCTACTAGAAATAGTCTGCTTAATTGAATAACGGACATTTTGGGAAAATATGCATTTATTTAAATAAAACAAAACAAATATTTTAAAAATGCAAAGCTTTTAAAAACTAGAAAAATTAAATAAATTTGAATAAAATTTGTTATGTAATAAAATTTCTGAATCATTCTTTGAGCCCTTTTATTTTGCAGCAAATTGTTCGATTGCATCTCTATAATTTATTGATTTTCATACCGTCCTTTCTGTAGAAATTGCTGCTAGATCATTCAATCTCTCTTGGTTTGTCATAGATAATTCTTAAAAAGTTTCAGTTTAGAAAAACTGCACTCATCTTCTGCTGCAGTTAGAGTTAGTAGAATTCTTAGAGCTACAACAACGTTTCGAAATACGCATTCAAAATTTATTTCTCATAATCTCAAATTCAAGAGTTTATGAAAAATGTACAAATATAAGCGAATATTTAGACTATATTTTTATGAGTCTCTTTATATAATAGACTAGCTGAAAACCCGCACTTCGCTACGGAGTACATTCAAATTAAATACAACGGTCAATGTATGCAATTAATGCCAAAAATATGTATAAATATTATAATAAATACAACGATCAAAGTATGCAATTGGTGTAAAAAGAAACGAAAATATATATTTATAAAAAATCGTAACGAATATTTTTATAGACAAAATGTAGAAGAAAATATTCAGATTAAATGTAATAGGACATACTAAAGAATATAGTATAGTTAATATAGTACAGTTTGAGGGGACATATCTTTTATTGTATTTTAATATTTTTTTTGGATAATGTCCAATCGTCTGCCGCATTAGCAAGAAAAATTTTTTTTTGTCTATTTAGTTGTTATGAACGTGACGATAAATTTATTTAAAGTACCAGAAAAAAATCACGTGATCAGCATTTAATAAATTAAATTGTAAAAATTAATCTTTAAAAATTCACCAAAAATCAGAAAAGGGAGGTAAAGATTCAAAAAAGATTTCATTTTAAAGGAATTTTTATGATCTTTCTCGTGATACAAAATTTTATAACCCTCAAATTATTATTTTAAATGCAAACTTAAAAAAGTTACTAAAACAGCTTAAAAATTTAATTTTAAAAAATCTAAGAAGAATTTTTCAAAAATCTTTCTTAGTGCACCCCTACACTATAAGAAGAATCGCCATGCAAAATTTCAGCCCTTTAGGTCCAGCGGTTTGGTTTGTGTGTGAGTTGTATGTCAGTCAGTTAGGGAACTGTTTTATATATATAGATTAAACTATTATTATTTTTTCGTTATGCGTTAAAAATTTCGTTTTATTACAAATGGCGCCTATTTCAATTATATTGGACCGGCTCTGGAAAGTCAGATAGCATTTACAGTCACGATTCTCTCAAACTTTTTTGTATTTCACCTCGTGTTCATAACTTCAAGTGTAATGTGCCCCTACTGTAAAATTTCTTTAAATTACTGCTATAAAAATAATTAACTGCCTAGAAAAATGTGGATATAGTTTTTAATAAATCAAAATGGAACGTGTCTGAAATGGGAAATTCATTTAAAGTAGCGAAAGCATAAGTAAGAAAATGACAATAAAGGCAAAGAATCCTGTATTTTATTGTCTTAACGTTATCTCTTCCTTAGAATCAGTTTCAAGATAATTTTTTTAACTAAAAAAATTTTACCTTTTAAAAAAGTTTTATATATCTGAAATTCGTTCAGAAAACCCGCGTCCAAATGTTTAATGAAATTTTCAACCCTAAATTTGAGGTTTAGAAATTGATTCCTCGAGGATTCTTTTAGTATGAGATTGATGGGCCTGCATGGTTTCACACGGGTTAAGTTATCCTACTGCAAATTTCAAGTGCTGGTTCACTGCGTAATTTAGCACATATGGTACTTTTACGACAACTTTGTAAAACTTGTTTTTCAACTAAGTTTTGTTAATTAAGGCGACAATGGACCTTCAGATTGACAAAAATATGTCTCAAAAACGATTTTTTTTTCTTTCCGAAAATGATTCTGCAAATCATCAGCTTTAAATTTTAAAAAAAGTATGTTGATCCGATCATTATTAACCGAGTTATAAGTATTTTTTCACACGTAAACAATGGAAATGTTACGTTAATTTCAAACTTTAAATGCTATTTTCTCAAAACAAGTTTTCATGTCGTTTCGGTAATTTCAAAATGTTCCATGCGTCATAATTTTTCTTGAATTTTCATAAAATTTCATAAAATGATTATTTATAGATGTTAGAATAAAACTTAGTAATAAATTCATTATACTATTTGAAAACACCTTAAAATTTTTTCAATCAAAAAAAATTTTTTGATAAAATTTTGCATAAAATGACCTATTTTTATCGATTTCTTTTCTAGTTTTTATAAATATAACTGTAAATCAAATATTGCTACTAACTTTTATTATAGCTACAGAAAGCTAGCTTAAGAAAGAAAATTAGATATCTGAGACAAAAATGGATGCGCATGGAGCATTTTTAAATAGAGTAATCAACAAACTGATATTAATATCTTAACTAATTACATTCTGATTTTTTTTTAAATTTAGCATTTTCATCTCTAAACAACACTGTATAAGTATAAAAAAATTTCATAGCAATTGGTTGATAAATAAAAAAAAAGGTTTTTCATGGTCCATTGTCGCTTTAAGGATGTATAACCAGTCGTTGATTAAGGCTGTTCTGTACTAACCCTGTTGGATTCGCCCACCTCAATGGGTTTTTTTTCTTTTTAAGCGGAGACACTTGTCGTCAAACATTCGTCCATACCACACCGCAGTTTACTTTCCATTTCATTAAGGGGACACCATATAGGCGGACAGCATTACATCCTATGATGGGAAGACACAAACGGAGGCATTTTTCGTGGCGCGACGCCGGGGTTCGATCCGAGCATCCTCAGCATAGTGATGCGACAAAACATCGATGTTTTGAAACATCGATATTCAATATTAAAACATTGATGCTATTAAAACATCGCCCAAAAACCATCGATGTTTTAAAACATCGATGATTTTGAACATCCATTTTTAAAAACTGCTTTAGTAACCTCTAACTTTAATGTTACTGTGGTTGAGGGGATTTAATTTTACTCTCTGATTGGGCTGACACAAATGAAAAAAACTCGGTTGCTAGAGTCAGCGCATATAACAGAATTTCTATGATATATTTTATTACTTTTACCAGATAATTGAGGAAGATATTTTTGCTATCAAAACTATTGATCAGACCAAAACCATAAAGAAAAATCCGTGATGTTTTCTAATTTAAATTGGTTGAAAGTGAAAAAAAATTATTGTAAATATGTCATATTTATTTACAAGTTGAAGAATAATTTGCTTCCTTTAGGCTTAAATAATTTAGTAAAAAAAAATTCTGAAGTTCATGACTGTAACACAAGACAAAAGGATTGGTTTCATATCAGTAGAGTATAAGGCAAAATCCTTTAAAGAAATTTTGAGTTTGGTTCAACAGAGTTTAATATCCAAAAAAGTAATAAGAACAATTTATTAACAAATCTTTTAGTTTCAAATTCAACAATACGAAAGAAAATTGCATATATTTAGATATCGATGTTTTAAAAACATCGACATCGATGTCGCATCCCTACCTCAGCACCGAAAATCAGCGCGCTGTACCACAGGGCCGCCTTAAGCCCTCACCTTAATGTTAACCTATGGAGAAATTGTGTCTAAGGGTTGCCGAATTAAGATTTTTTTAATTGTACTCCGTAATAAACAAAGGAATTAAACACCTTGGGGCATGTTTCGTTTTTAAAAAGAAAATGCAAACAATATTTTAAAATTTAAATTATTAGGGAGAAAAATCTGGTGTAATGTTATTTAAACGATCCTAAATTTCTTTTGGTGGGCGAAATTTATAAAATGAATCCTGTTGCAAGGTTCAGAAAAGTTCAGGCTATCTGAAAATACCATTTTTATTGGATTATCAGCATTTATGTAGCTGTAGATAGTAGACACATTTTCTCCATAGGTTAACACTGAGTTGATAGAATCCAATAGGGTTATTACATAGCAACCTTAAGATAGTAGACTATGCGTGGAGTAAAATCTGCCGTGTTTGTTTACTGTGGAGTAAAGTGAATTATTACGGTTGTACTCTGTAATTTTAAAAGTACACTAACGAGTTCTAACACACCCAAAACCACTTTCAACGTCATTTTTATCAGGTTATCAAATGAGAAATTGTTTCGCCACGAGGCTGGTAAGTCCAGAGAAGTCATAGTTTGGTCCTTCAAATGTAATTGCAATGTATTAACCCAAACCGGATATTAATTGAAGACACGAGTGGAAGAAAGCGTTATGACACAATTTTTCAAGTCTTTAGTTTTTTTGTATGTATGAAGGTGTTGTGTTTAATAAGTATATGTCTAACTAGCTGAAAACCCGCACTTCGCTACGGAGTACATTCAAATGAAATACAACGGTCAATGTATGCATCTAATGCCAAAATAAATAAATAAATAAATATAAATATATATATATATATATATATATATATATATATATATATATATATATATGAATAATAAGTACGACGATCAATGTATACAATTCATGTAAAAAGACAAAAAAATATATTTATAAAAAGAATTGTAAGGGATATTTTTATAGACAAAATAATGTAGAAGAAAATATTCAAATTAAATCTAATAGGACATACTAAAGAATATAGTACAGTTAATATAGTACAGTTTGAGGAACAAACTGTACTATCTTTTACTGTATTTTAATATTTTTTTGGATAATGTCCAATCGTCTGCCGCATCAGCAAGGAAAAAAAATATTTTTTAGATTTTTTTAAAATTAAATTTATAAGCTGTTTTTTTAACATTCCTTAAAGTTTGCATTTAAAATAACACGAGGGTTATTAAATTTACATCACGAGAGAGATCATAAAAATTCCTTTAAAATGAAATCTTTTTCGAATCTTTACCTCCATTTTTATGATTTTTGGTGAATTTTTAAAGATTAATTTTTAGAATTTAATTTATTAAATCATGATCACGTGGTTTCTTTTCTTTTTGTGGTACTTTAAACTAAATTTGCGTCACGTGCGTGACAACGAAATAAATTGACCAAAAAAATATTAAAATACGGTAAAAGATAAAATTTAACCACTAGACTGGTTGAGATCGAAGTTTTTAAAGAATTTAATTCAAAATAGTTATTTTTCATGGATATTAAACATACAAATTAATTACTTACATTGACCGTTGTATTTAATTTGAATATTTTCTTCTACATTATTTTGTCTATAAAAATATCCGCTACGATATTTTATAAATATATGTTTATTTATTTTTTTTTGCATTAATTGCATACATTGACCGTTGTATTTATTATAAATATATATATATATATTTGGCGTTAATTGCATACATTGATCGTTTTATTTAATTTGAATGTATTCCGTAGCGAAGCACGGGTATTCAGCTAGTTTTTTTATAAACTCATTTTTTTTAGATTATGATAGTTAAATTTTGAAAGCACATTTCCAAACGTTGTTGTAGTGCCAAGAATTCTAACTCTACCTTTAAGGGGATGATGGACATTACAAAGCGATTTTTTTTAATTTTTAACTCAGAGGTATGAAATTTTGTTCATTAAAGTATTGCTACTATATTAAACAATTTTTAAGATTTTATAACTATTTAAAAAATTATATTTTAAAATTTGAAATTAATTTGTTTAAACGCTCCTTGCGATCCAATTTTTAACTTCCCTTAATTTTGCTTTTATATCTACCTGCTTTTTCATCTACCTTTAATATTTACTTTTCTAAAGCCACCAAGTTTTCATTTTACTTTTCATTACTTATTTTAAGAGCATTTTATTCCAATATTTACATATTTTTAAAATATTAATACACCCCCAAAAAAATTCTACTTCTTGTACGATTTTTGGTAATTTGAATCTCCATCATCCCCTTAAGTACAGCAACAGCTGAGGGCGGTTTGTTGTTGGTAAACAACAACAACTCAAGAGCGATTGAATGATCTAACAATCATTTCTACAGAAAAGAAGGTACGAGAAACCATAAATTATTGAGAAATCATCGAACAATTTGCTGCAATAAACACTCCAAGAATGATTTCGAAATTATTTTTAAGACATAATAAATTATACTAAAATTTATTCTCCTTTTTTACCACTGGCATCACAATATTTTACTAAAACTATATTTTGACCTGTTTTCAATAAATTTCCCGCTTTAATTAGAGATATTCTAGAAGGACGTAATTTTAGGGGCAAAAAAAAAAAAATATTAATTTCGCAAACTATACTTCAGTACCATATAGGAGTGATGGATAGAATTAAGATGTTTTATCATTCCCTGATAATTAAATTTAACTGGATTAATATACGGATGTATTCATAATCTATATATATAAAGCATTTCAGTGACTGACTGACTGATAACGCACATACCAAACCGCTGGACCTAAAGGGCTGAAATTTTGCATGGCGATTCTTCTTATAGTGGCGGGGTGCACTAAGAAAGATTTTTGAAAAATTCTTCTTAGATTTTTTAAAATTAAATTTTTAAGCTGTGTTTGTGACATTTTTAAGTTTGAATTTAAAATAATAATCTGAGGGTTATAAAATTTATATCACGAGAAAGATCATAAAAATTCCTCTAAAATGATATCTTTTCGAATCTTTACCTCCATTTTCTGGTTTTTGGGGAATTTTTAAAGATTAATTTTTAGAATTTAATTTATTAAATCATGATGACGTGGTTTCTTTTCTTTTTGTGATACTTTAAATTAATGTTGAGTCATGTGCATAACAACGAAATAAATTGACAAAAAAATATTAAAATACAGTGAAAGATAAAATTCAACTACTAGACTTATGGAGATGGAAGTTTTTTAAGAATTTAATTCAAATTAGTATGTTTTATGGATATTAAACAAACAAATTAATTGCATACGTTGACCAATGTATTTAATTTGAATATTTTCTTCTACATTATTTTGTCTATAAAAATATCCGTTACGATTTTTTTATAAATATATATATATTTTTTTGGCATTAATTGCATTTATTTACCATTATATTTATTACTAGCATTATTGCCCGGCGTTGCCCGGGTAGATATATAGATATAAAATTTTTCATGCATTCCATCAAAAAAGTACTGGGCTGCACCCCCCGCTAAATAAACACTTCGCCCTCCCCCCCCCGTCACCCCCAGGCCAACTCTCAACCCCCCCCCCCTCAGAACAAACCTCTTTTCCCCCGCGTATCGAATTAGACTGGTTGTGGTAAGGGGCTGAATTCACATTTAAGAGTTGCGCTTAGGGGCACAAAAATCATTAAAAAATTAATTTTAAAAAGAACTAATTGAGCCCCAAATTTCGTTTTTCTTGATTTAAGTTTCTCGGGTCCTAAACATTAACTGTGCCGAATTTGGTCCCGGTGGGAAAAAACAGTCTATGATTCTATAGCGGACAAACAAACAGACAAGCTCTTTTATATATATAGATAAATATATATATATATATATATATATATATATATATTGCCATTAATTGCCTACATTGTATTTAATTTGAAAGTACCCTGTAACGAAACACGGGTATTCAGCTAGTTCAGCATAAAAACTAAAAGACACATTTATAAATAAGCTTAAAACTTGAATTAAAAAGCTTTTAAACTCATAAGAATTAAATGTTTCGAACTTGCATATAATTAAACTTAAAACAGATTCCTGTACTATTAAAAAAATGTTTTACTTTTTTTAAGGGGACAAAGGGACCTTCAACGTCGAATTTTTAAATTTTCAGTGTTTAACTTTGCATACAGATTTAGAATAATTAATATTCCTTTTGACTACATTGAAGACCCTTAGAATTCAAAATAAGGATTTTTTGCAGAATATTGCCCGTTTTTCAAAAAAAAAAAATTAATTCAAAAATTGCAGCATTTTTTAAAATGACCATGTGCATCTCAAATCATTTAAAAACCTTAAATTTTTTAATACAGAGTTTACCATATATATTTAAACATAATTGTGCATTGTATTTGTTTTTGTATAAATCAAAAGTAGAAAATATATTTTTTAAAATTCTGCTTGTTATTTTTCATGTTTATGCATGTTTCTACTTTATTCTATGGTCTATAAATTTGAAAAAAAATATTTTGGTTACGAAAAATGATGCACAATTTTGGGACAAACACTTTAATTTAAAATTGGGAAATGTTTACATCTGGTAGTTGCAGCCGTTGCCATTGGGAGTGCAGAAATATCGTCGATTTTTGTGCCGCATACCTACACGTTTTTTATATATATAGATTTTATAAAATTTATAATAAAGATTCATCTTATACATTAAAATAAAGTTATGTATCCATTTCAGGTTTTCGACATCATTAAGATTATCAAAGTTTAACTTAAGTGAACAAAAGTACAAAAATTTCACGAAAAGTACAACCATAAAAATATTTCCTATAAGTTAACAATTCAACGAAAGCACAAAATAATACTTGACTCTGTTCAAAATGTGTTTATAAGCAATATAAATGCAAAATCAAGGGGTGAAGCTTAAAATTGGATCGCAAGGAGCATTTCAAAAACATAATAGAAATTTCAATTTTTAAAATATAAAAAAAAAATTAAATATTTATAAAAATTTTAGAATGTGTTTGATATAGTTATACTTTATTGAATATATACGCAAAATTTCATATTTCTGAGGTAAAAATTTCAAAAATTGCTCTGTAATATCCACCATCCTCTTGAATAAATTGATGTAATTCAAGTATTACTGACTAAACATTAAAAGAAATGTCTTTGCATGCGTTTTGCATAAATCCTGTCAGTATCCATGATATCCCTTTAGTGACTCAGCTTCCGCCTTTTAAATAGTAAATTTATCAAAGTGTTGCGAGTTCATGCGGAGGGAATAAACTCGAAATTGATTGAACATGAATTTAGCAAGTCCGTGTTATATCATCTAAATTTTAAATTTATTTTCCTTGCAGATATATTCGATCAGAGCGGGATATGGTCGTTCAAAGGATTTTATTTCTTGATAATATGTAATTATATCTCTGGAATTCCGCTGTTAATGAAACGGATTTACTCAGGTAAGACCTTTTTTTTATGTTCTACCTCCTGTTCGATTGCTGTTTTGTAAAATATAGTAAAAACCCTAATGATTTGTGTTTTTATTTTTCCTAAAAAAATTTCTAACGTGTCTGACTGCGATTTAAATCGCTGATTTTGGCAAAACGAAGTCAAGTTCTTATCATTTCTTTATGTCAGTGGTGCGCAAAATTTATTAGGCCGAGCCCCTTTTTCTTTTAATAAAAAATCCCTCAATCCTTAATGAATTATTTTTTAGAACTAGTAAAAAAAATTTATCTAGGAAAATGTTTACAAAATAATTTCGTCAACCATTAGCTTTAGAAAAATGCACTTTATATCAATGGTGCGCAAACTTTACCGGACCGCGACCCACTTTCTTTAAATAAAAAAAATTACTTGACCCAAATTCTTTAAATAATTCTTTAAATAATATAATAATATTTTTAAAAAATCGCTTGACCCACATTCTTTAAATATATATATATATATATATATATTAAAAAAAAAATTTATAAAATATATATATATATATATATATATATATATATATATATATATATATATATATATATATATATATATATATATATATATATATATATATATATATATATATATATATATATATATATATATTAAATCCCTTGACCCACATTCTTTAAATTTAAAAAAAATCACTCGACCCACACTGAAATTTTTTTTGGAAGTAGCAAATTTGTTTTAAAAAATTAGGAAAATGTTAACAAAACAGTAGAAAAAGTAATAAGCAAATTTTGACAAAATTTTCAAAAATCAATTAAATTGTAAATTTTGGGTAAATATTTACTTTGCATAATAAAAGTTTAAAAAAATTTCTCGTTTATCTACTTCACTTGTTTTTGTCAAATTTCATGTGACCTAAACTTTATATTTTATTGTTAATATGTATTTGTATTTCATTAAGGTAAAAATTAACAAAACTTAAAATTATAAAAAAGCGTGGTATCCAAAATTATAAACTTTATATTAAAACATTGAAAATTATAAACTTCATTTATTTATTAAAAAAACTAAAATACTTCGATTTTGTCATTAAATGTTTGTTAAAGTTCAGATTTAGATTAGATTATTGGTGCCGAAATGATTATACGTTTAGAAACAATATCATGTCATATATTTTCAACACATAAAAATAAGAAATGTTAAAAATTTGTAATTACGGAAAATTTAAAGCATAATTTTAACTGAATGATTGAATATGACGTAAATTTACTTCAAATTATCCGCGACCCTTCCAACTTTTTTGGCGATCCTTTTGTGGGTCGCGACCCAAAGTTTGCGCACCACTGCTTTAGGGTAGGTGTCCCAAATATCGCCCCTGTGCCTTATATCGCCTACTCGTGTTTCTAAAGTATGATTCGCGCTATGTATGAGAAAATGCAGTAACTTCTTAGTTCTGGGTTTGTACTAACAGCGGCACTAGCGACAACGCTCTTATCACTGACAACAGAAACTATATGGCGCCTCAAGTTGTTTTGGCTGTTGTCTTCGTAAACTTTGGCTCCAAAGAATCAGAATCCAGTGAGTGACCAGGTAGGTGCATCCAAATTCGAATTTTGCTTATACCATTTGAAAGGGCATTAAACAGAGACTTTACTAGCAACGCCTTTTAACAGGTGCTCCTAATTTCGCCTGGTAGGCGGTAAGAGGAACAGAGGTGGGCGATATTAGGAACCGCTCTGGAGTTCACTGGAAATTTCAGTTTTTCCAATTTAGCTACATAACCTAAACTGGCACTGGTTTTGGAGCTCGTTGATCTCAGGATACCAAAGGAAATAGTTCTTAGTGATGTTCTTTGAGTTTCCAGCTTAATCACAATCTAAAAAGTGGATGAAATGTCGAAAAAAAGTTAGGATAGGCGATATTTGGGACACATAGTCTATATTATTGTTTTAATTTTTCTTTAAAGCTCGGGCTTTTTTTTTTAGTCGCTGGATCATTATTTTTTTCAATTTTATTTAATGGCAATATATGGGTAAAAAATATGGCTATAAAATATATGGCAATATATGGCTAAAAAAAATATGACTATAATATATGGCTATAAAATATATGGCAATATATGGCTTTATAAAAAAAGGCCAATACATGGCTTTTTTTCTCTTTCTACGCATTCATGCCTTACTTCTGATTTTGTGCTACTACTCAGCTTGTATTCTTAATTTAATTCACATTCAATTTCTTTCCTTTGGAAAAAATTAAAACAGCTGTATTCTCCTGATAATCATTATTGGGTTATATTAAGTTGAAGGGGTTAATACATTGCAGGTAATATAAACGCTGAAATTTCGAACTCTGTACTTTCATGTGTCATCGCCTGTGAATTTTTTGTGTTTCACCTACAGTTAATTCCAAAATAATTTATTTATAATCTTTCAAAAGCTGCTTTTCACTTCTTTGCGATCGTCCGGACTTATGGAAGATGGGCCATACAATGTATGGATCTCACACTGTAAATTACGGTCGGTCCTTCCTATATCAAAATCGGGAGTTCCGTTTAAAAAATAAATTGATAAATAGAAACAACCTTTTTCTTAGAATTAGATCGTATATTGTGATTAGAAATATTTATTCCTAATCAGTGTACTCGCTTTCCTGTACAAAATATGTGCATAACGTGATAAAAACATGATTAAAAACAACAAATTAACATGAGAAAGTTAATTCTTTTTAATATATTAGAACCTACAAAAATTTATATTTTCTGAAGGTTTTAGGAACACGTAGCCTTTAGTAGCACCATTACATAAAAATCAACATTTGTGGTATTATGACAGATGTTGATATGTCCGAAAAATTCAATTTTATGTTTTAAGTTGATATGTCCCTCTTAGAATTGGTTCTTTAATGTCGCAAAAGCTGATAGTGGAATTTTGAAATAATACTAAGTTATTCATATTGGCAAATACTGTTATGTATAAAAGAGGTAATACTTGGTCCCTTATTGAATATTTTAGTCCCTAATTGAAAATTTTCATTGAAGACCAGCCATATGCTTTAGGTTGAATATGAGTATTAACTAAGGAATATTTGAATTGAAAAACTTAATTGAGCGATTTTAAGTTTCACAATAAAAATTACTTTTTTTAATTTGCCGAAAACATGAAAAAATGACATATCAACATCTGTCATAATGCTACAGATTTATGTAGTATGTACTTCTGTTAAAAACTTTGCAAATTTTTCAAAGATTCATCATAATTTTTCACCAATTTCTTTAAAAACAGGAGAAAATCATTAATTTTTCATGAAAAGAAACTCAATTTGTAGATAGTTTTTCGACAGATAGTTTTGTAGATAGTTTTTGTAGATAGTGCCCGGAGTTTCTAGGGCACTTCGATCTGTAGAGAATTTCAATATATGAAAGTTAGATAGGTAGTATGTCATTAAAGTTTAACGCTTATGGAGGACTATCCAAACGTTTAGGAAAAAATTCTTTAATAAAAATATCTTTCTTCATGTAAGTGCTCTTTAAATAAGGTCTTAAAATAAATCAATTCAAAGCCTTCATTTTATGTTAATCTTCTACAGATCTTTTAAGCAGCGCGATCACGTGCTATACTGCTTATCACAGCTTTTTGCTGTCAAATCAACGTAGTGGATAAAACATATTAAAGGAAAAAGCCGAATATCAGATAACATAGAGCCCAAATATATTTTGTCTATAATATATATCCCTTGTCGCATGTTCCTACAAGTTTTTATTTCGTGTAATTGGATGAAATGCATCGAAACTCCGCAGTAAATTATAAACAAGCAATGCATTTTTCCAGCTGAGTAATCGCATGTGCTCTCATTTACGATATGTTTGTTATGAGAGGTCAAGGGACTCTTAAATCTTGTATTCTCTATTTACGAATGTTAAATCAGAAATCTCTTGTTGTGGGGAAAATTTACTGTCTTTTTTCCGTCTTAAAATGCGTAGTTTGTTGTTTACATTCTTTCCTCCACGTGACACGATCCTTTCCCCTTAGTTCGCATCGCTATTGAATCCTCTGGCCGCAACAGCGAGATATAAACACAAGTCCGGAATGAATCTAGAGCTCAGCTATTCCACGTGGTATCATCTATCAGCGTTGCCAACCACGATTTACGAATTCTCCTTCTATGAATCATAAGCTGTTGCTCATGCCTTCGCATCATCATCTTTTAGGGGATGGATTTCTTCTCATTTACACACTCTTTGGTACTTTCTGGTGGAAAGATAAATGTTCTTAACATTATTTTGATAACGCTTGTTATCAAAACTACATCAGATGACGCCTAGATTAAAAAAAATTAAATTAATGCTTTTGGTGCGGTGCTTGGCCGGAATGAATCATTCCAAACGACTGTAAATCGCTGTCTAATCTGGAATTAAGAATGTCCTTTGAGAAGGAAGATCGAGTTAATAGCGTCTACAATTAAGCGTGAACTCCTCTTATGGCCATTTGTTAAGGCAGTTCGTTAGTCAGCAACTCTTGATAGCACGCGCGAGGTTCTGCTAGTGCATTTGTGTCCTAATGTGTGTGCTTGTATTTCATACTGAAGGTATTAAAGAAGGAAAATAACTGATACATTAGCATGAGTGGAAGTATGCACAGAACTCGCGCGTAATGACTTTAATCTCGTGTATAAAACCCAGATTGTTTTTAGGTAAATCAATAAGAGCGCGGGTCCGGAGTAACCTAGTGGTTAGCGCATCAAGATTCGGTTTTGGGGATGCACAATTCGATCCCGACGAGCGCCACTAAATATTCTCGTGTCTACGGTGGGTATGGGCGAGTTAAATCTATAGGCTGAAGAATCTGTAGGTGTAGGACGATGGTACGAGCCTCCTAGATGTCATCCCCGAGGGTACGAGGTCTAAGTTATGGTGGCAGTATATCCACCGATAGGAATTACCCCTAAAAGCCTTAGTTGCTATGTTAGGCCCTGTATGGTACATTAGAAGCACTGGAATTAACAAGACCTGAAAAGTACTGAAAGACAACACAGTAGACGCGTCTTATGTTTCAAATTACATGAGATAGCTTTTTCATTCACGATCTTCGTAGACAGTAGGAAGTAAAACATCTATCAGGCCAAAAGTTTGACCAAATTGTGACGCCCCCCCCCCCCTTGTATAACAGGTTTATAACTGGAATCTGTAGTTTTAAGCCGATTAGCGTAGCGAATTTTTGAGGTCCGGGAAGTCGAAAGAATTGGCATCAGCTGTACACTTTCTTGACCTCGGAGAAGTTAGCTCTTAAAATAATGAGAAAAGTTATTTCAAATTCTTGATATATAAATAGCATGAGTGAACTGAAATACAATTATAAAACTTAAATCAAAACAAACTGTTCAAAATGAGAAAAATATTTCATATTCTTGATATATAAATAGCATGCGTGGACTGAAATACAATTATGGAACTTAAATCAAAACAAACTGTTCAAAATAATGAGAAAAGTTATTTCATATTCTTGATATATAAATAACATGAGTAGGCTGAAATACAATTGTGGAACTTAAATCAAAACAAACTGTTCAAAATAATGAGAAAAGTTATTTCATATTCTTTATATATAAATTGCATGAGTGGACTGAAATACAATTATGGAACTTAAATCAAAACAAACTGTTCAAAATAATGAGAAAAGTTATTTCATATTCTTGATATATAAATAACATGAGTATGCTAAAATTCAATTATGGAACTTAAATCAAAACAAACTGTTCAAAATAATGAGAAAAGTTATTTCATATTCTTTATATATAAATAGCATGAGTGGACTGAAATACAATTATGGAACTTAAATCAAAACAAACTTTTCATTTCGGTAGGATATCGAAATTACCTTGAATTCTTCTTTACCTTTGAAAAGCGGGTGACCTAACTGACTACGGGTTGTCCAGTTTTTTCTCTTAAAAGATTTTCAGATAAACGTTTCTGATAGTCTAATTCTCTGTATATATGTTACTTTTTGTTCAATTGCTTTTTCTCTGGGAGCAATTAATTTCGGACGATATGTTAGTATGTTAGACAAGCATGCACATATTGAAATTTTAAACGTAAAAAAAATCAACAGAGTATTGTAAAAATTCATTTTAAATAGTTGAACGTTTTTAAGTTTATGTACTAGTTGAAATATTGTGGACAGAAAAGTATTAAATTTTTGAAAAACTGCTTGAAATTTATGCATATACGTTTCAAAGTATTGACAATTTTGAAGATTTAGGTAATATCTTTCACGGAAGCTGGAAGTTATGCAGCAAAATTAAACAAATGCGACTCCTTAAGGCTGCTGTGTACTAACCCTATTGGATTCGCGCACCTCAATGTGAACCTATGGAGAAAATGTGTCCAAGGTTTGCCGACTTGGATTGAAATATTTTTCTTTAAAATTGTACTCTGTAATAGTGAAAGAAACTGTACACATTCGGGCATTTTTCGTTAAAAAAAAATGCAAATATTTAAAAATTTAAATTATTTAGGGAAAAAATCTGATCTAGTATGTTTTAAACGCGTATAAATTCCTTTGGTGGACGAAATTTCTAAAATGAATCCTGTTGCAAGGTGCAGAAAACCTCAGGATATCTGAAAATACCATTTTTATTAGATTATCAGCATTTATGTAGCTGTCAATAGTAGACACATTTTCTCCATAGGTTAACATTGAAGTGAGTGAATTCAATAGGGATAGTACACGACAGCCTTAAAATTAGAAAATGAACTGGTTTATTAAACGGAGATTTTTCCTTAAATTTTTGTGCATCTTTTACACGGGACCTTTAAAAGATATGATTAAAGTCCGTAATTTCGAGTTCTGCTAAATATTGGTATCCGCCAAAGTTCTTTTGAACGTTTATGATGTTAAAAATTATGTTTCTTCTTTATTGCTATGTTTTGTTTCTGGTTATCATGATCCCTTGTGGTCTGAGAATGCTAGCGGTGCTTGAGGTAAGTTAAAGTTATTCACTCTCTGATGGTAAATTAGCTGGAAGAATATCAGTCGGTAAGGTGAGTCGTTTATGTGCACACAACGTATGTAATTAACGGGCTTGTGATTTTGATAGATGCCCAGTGTGAAGTCCTGGCTTATTTTTTTCACGTGTCATCTGAAGTACAGATATTCAGTTTTTCGATTGTTTTTTTTGTTGTAGAAGTAAATTGTTGATCCCTTTCGAAAACGAAGTAGAAGCTGCTACGTGCTCTTTCTTTTATCTCAACGTATTTCTGAGTTTCCAGGAATCCAGAGGTCTAGACTGTTCACGAAAATTCCGACTAAAAGTGTTGGCTTCCCGTCTTCGTTAGGTCCCTAGCCGCTAAAACGAACACAGGTGCTTCGACTGACTCACCCCCTGCACGCAAAGATTCCATGCACGGAGGCGTTTATGGTGAGAAAAAACGCTAACTACCGACAGTTAAGTGAATGTAATTGTATTAGCACACGATGTATACATATCAGCGTGGGTTGAAAGGTATGACAAGAATGTAATGCTCTAGGAGTGGAGTTGAACATAACTGTGGGAGAAGTAAACGCTCTCTGGTTTTATTATGGAAAGCAATAAAGTTTGCCAGAAATTAAAAAAATAAATTTTTTTCTCTCTGAGTTCTATAGAGGAGGATTTCCCAACCTGTGTGTTGCCGACCCTAAGGGATGTCGAAAGTGTTTTCTTGGGGGTCTGTTCAATTCAAAAAACTTTTTATCGAATGCCACCGAAAATAAATGTCAATATTTATTTACCAAGAAACTGTAGGACAGTGATGTTTTAGGACCTGTTCACAAAGAATCCGTTAGCGTAACTAGTATTGAAATATATTTAACCAATTACAAACCTCCAAACGATTAGCCACGAAATTGTTGAGGCCTGTGATTGGTTTAAAATATGTCAATACGAGTAACGCTGACGGATTCTATGTGAACATGCCCTTATGGCGCGTTCACATAGAATTCGTCAGCGTTAAAGATGCCGTTGGCGCTGGTTGGTTATATGGGTCAATGATTGGCATATGATTGGTTAAAAATTTTAACGCTGACGGATTCTATTGTGAACAGGCCTTTACTCTCATTCAGAGCGTGAACTCAGTTCATTGGTGGTCTACCGCCTTTATACTGTGGTAACTGAAAATCGCTGTTTCTGTACCGTAGTAACGTAAATTACACAAATTCTAAACGTCGGATTTGTCCTTCATCAGTCTGTGATGCCACTTTTAGCTTTAATATTGTAGTTTCCCCCCACGGAATAAAGCAATTTTATTTAGGTGATGAGTTTTCCAATTTTTTTATTGTTGGATAATTCTAAATCAATACAGTACGTTCATTATTTTTTTCTTGAGGTTCTATTTTGCTCTTGCTTTTTATACATCGTTGGCTCAGGGATGAATGTTTTCCATTTCTTACAAATTTCATTTTCTTTTAAATTAAACGTCTAGTTAGAATTGAATTGCAAAAAAGCATTTTAATTTTTTTATTGTCTTGAAAGGCCTTTTTGATGAAATATGTATGGTGGGAAATGGGGATAGAGCGTAGGTAGGTTGCATGGAAACCATTCTAGGGGGTTATGACTCGGAAAAGGTTGAGAGAAACTACCTTGGAGAGAAACTACCTTGGAGAGGTTATGCGCAAACTTTTCTCCACCGCGACCAACTGTCTTTAAATGAAAAAAATCCCTCCAACGAAAATTGGTAATTGTAATTTTTTTTAAATTGTATATTTTGGGTAAATACAGTGATTTCCGCTTATAAGAATCACGTTTGTTATTACTATTTTTCATTCTTATAAGCGGTTGATTCTTATAGCCGAAATTTAGGTTTTCGGACAGGCACACAAACATCTATATATACATATATTAGATAATTTATCATAAAATACTCTTTAATTTACGTTAATTATCTTTTATTAAAATTTTTCTTTTAATTTTAAAAATACCAACTTAATTTTTAGACCTATAAGTAGATGCACATTATAGTAAGAAAAGAAAAAATCCAATATTTGTTACAACATACCTGCATAACAGTTTTAACATTTCAACTACAGGAAGGGAGCAAGAAAAAGTTTTCTATGGTAATTTGACGTAATGAAGTTTTGAGGAGGCTGTTTATACCTCTTTCAATACTAATAGTCTCAGACGAAGATTCACCTTCTAGATTACGTTTCGCGGTTTGATAACGTGCTGAATCTACTAATGTCACGGTTACCTAAGTGATAGTGGACACTTCGCCGAGGATTTATGTGTTTCAGGATCCAGGAAGCCGCAACCACGATGTGGGAGGTGGGAAAAAAGAGTCCCTATTTTTGTTTGTCAGTGGAGAAAAGTGAAATCGGACCCGGACGGGTAAAGATGCCCCCAGGTCAACCTAATAGGACAGTGTTGTGCTAAAGAGTTTAAGGGGACACTATTATGTTATGTCTAACAAAGAATTTTATGACTATATTCTATCCCATCTTATCAATCTTTCTTTAAAAAAAAGGAGAAAGAACTTCGTGACTTTTGAGGGTTTAAGTGGCTTTTTGGAAAAATGAAAGGAAAGCGAAGAGTGTAAACTGATTCTTAAAACCGGTGGACTGATTCTTTAAAGCGAAAATTTTAACATGGAAATAATACATTTGTTTTTGTTTTCGCGATATTGATTCTTATAAACGGTTGATTCTTATAACCACTAATTACTATAAGCGGTGGTTACTGTATTTATTTGCATAATAACGATAAAAAAAGCCTCTCTTACTATCTGCCCTTGTGTTTTGGCAAACCTAACTAACTTGGTTCACAATGGCGCAACAGTCCATTGTGAACCAAGGTCATCTCCGCTTCCTTGACCGTGGGCTTGGGGTGCCATATAGCATGTCTCGAGCAGGTGGTCAGCCTGACGCGGGACTCCCAGACTTAGTTCCCAAGCATGTTTGGTCCTCATTTTATCGACCCAGTCAAGGGATGAAAGGCATGCGTCGAAACTTGCCCAGTCACAGGGTCGAACCCTGGACCTGTGGTGTGGCTGCTTGAAGCTTTTAACCACTACGCCACCGGGCGTCTTTGGCAAACCTCATGTCGCTAAATATTAACATTTTAAATTTTAATATGTATTTGTATTTCCTTTAGGTAAAAATGAACAAAAGTTAAAATTAAAAAGAGCGTGATTTCAAAATGATTAGCATATTAATAGCAATTGTTTAATTAAATAATTCAGTGTGATATAAATTTACTCCGAACTATCCGCGAGCCTTCCAACTATTTTCGCGACCCACAGTTTGCGCACCACTGCTTTAGAGAGTGGTTGAAAGTAGTATTAGGAAGTAATTCCATTGTTAATTGTGGGTTGTTTTTGCTTTGATTTTTTTGCGTTTGAGTTAATTTTCAGAAAAGTTGGAGAAAAGTGGAAATGAGTTTTTGAAATGGGGAAATGACTCCTTTTCAAAATGGCCGATTCAGTTATAAGGAATAACTTGTACAATTATCTATATATATAAAACAGTTCCGTAACTGACTCATTCATTCACTGACTGACTGACTGACTGACTGACATACAACGCACAGACCAAACCGCTGGACCTAAAGGGCTGAAATTTTGCATGACGATTCTTCTAATAGTGTAGGGGTGCACTAAGAAAGATTTTTAAAAAATTCTTCTTAGATTTTTTTAAATTAAATTTTTAAGCTGTTTATTAAACTTTTTTTACGTTTGCATTTAAAATAATACATTGAGGGTTATAAAATTTATATCACGAGAAAGATCATAAAAATCCCTTCAAAATAAAATTTTTTTCGAATTTTTACCTCCATTTCCTGGTTTTTGGTGAATTTTTAAAGATTAATTTTTAGAATTTAATTTATTAAATGCTGATCACGTGATTTCTTTTTCTGGTACTTTCAATAAATTTATCGTCACGTGCGTAACAACTAAATAGACAAAAAAAAAACATTTTTTCTTTCTAATGCAGCAGACGATTGGATATTATCAAAAAAAAAATAAATATTCCTTATGATTTTTTTATAAATATATATATATAAATATTTTTTTACATCAATTGTATATATTGATCGTCTCATTTATTATAAATATATATATTTATTTTTTTTGGCATTAATTGCATACATTTACCGTTGTATTTAATTTGAATGTACTCCTTAGCGAAGCGCGGGTTTTCAGCTAGTTAATACATATAATATTAATAATCATTATATTTAGTGCAATTAATTATTAATGTATATTATGTAACATTCATATTATATTATAGTTATCATTGTAATACATGTTATATTCTACTATTACTAATGCCTATTGCTGACACTAACTATTAATTATATTCGTACAAATTACTATTTTATGTAATTAATTCTAATGTTGTATATTGCACTGATAATTAAAAGATTTATTTATTCATGTTAAAAAATAGTAAATGATAGATTTTCTTCTGTTAATATCGCTGTAAATGAGCGAATAAAATAACTAAATAGTTATAAGAAATAACTTATTAATACTATACATATTAATTACTGAATACTTAATAATATTCAATGCAAGTATTATAATTAACTGTAAAGCAACTCCAAAGTATTTAGTATTATATTATTATAGTTATAAATATAATACATATATATTATATTAATTAAAAATTCTTATTAATGACACAAACTATCGATTATATCCGTATAAATTGAATTTTTACTATGCAATTAATTTTAATGTTGTGAGAAAAGTTTGTCATTTTTCCTAGTAATTAACAGATTGATAGATAAATATTAAATAATAGATTTTCTTCTGTTAATATCGCTTAAATAAAAGGTTAATTTAATAGGTAAAGTTTATAATAATTACTGATAGTTTATATTTATGGCACTAATTTATAATTCATAAAAATTGATTTTTAATTATTTCATTAATTGTAATAAAAGTTGGTCGTTTCCGTCTACTAGATCAGCCGACACATCAACACTTCAAATATAATATTATAAGTCCTAACCGCTTTACTACAGGATAAGTTTTTTTATTACTATGGTTTTTTTGTTTTGTTTTCTAGTTCCGTAAGTGCATTGTTCATTTGTTTGAAAGCATTTACTCGTAAAGTTCATCATTCATTTTCATGGGTGCAATTTCACGTAATCCGAATGGGGTTTTAAAGTAATTTCCTTGGCAGTAACTATTTGAGGTTAAAATGAGCTCCAAATTATGTTTTGTGGAAGTGAAATAACGTGAATATCTAGTAATAGGCGGAGGGCAGCACATAAACCGAAAACATGAAATTCTATTAAGGCTGCCGTGTACTAACCCTATTGGATTTGCTCACCGCATTGTTAACCTATGGAGAAAATGTGTCCAAGGTTTGACGACTTCGATTGAAAGATTTTTTTTTAAAAAATTGTACTCCGTAATAGAGGAAGAAATTTTATACCGTGGAGCATTTTTTGGTTTTTGAAGAAAACAAGCAACTATTTTTTAATTCAAATTATCGGGGGGGTGGAATCTAGTGTAGTTTGTTCTAAACGCTCCTAAATTCCTTTGCTGGACGAAATTTAGAAAAGGAATCATGTTGCAAGGTGCAGAAAAGTTCAGGCTATCTGAAAGTGCCATTTTTATTGGATTATCAGCATTCATGTAGCTGTAATTAGTAGGCAAATTTTCTCCATAGGTTAACACTGAGGTGATCGAATCTAATAGGGTTAGTACACACCATCCTTAAGGTACCGACCTGTCGAGCACCCCTAGAAATTAAATACATCGGAATTCTGCGCTTGTGGCAATTCCTGCGTAAACCAATTTTAAACGATTTATTTTGAGTTCATTAACAGTACAATGAATGTACATGGAATCTGAATTTAATTAGGGTACTCGATTAGACTCTCCGAATTTCTCCTCTCCCCTGATACATTAGACTTCTGATATTAATGACTAATTTTATCGTTATGAGAAAGAACGGTTCAACGATCGTTGTCTGCGAAATTAATATACTTTGGCCTTGACTAATGTTTTCATATAGCTTAGACGGGAAATAGAGGTAAGGAGAGGTAATTTAATGAATCCCTGTACTTGTATACAAAACTAATTACGTAGCCTGCCGGCTGGAACTCTTCGAAATTAACTGACATTTCTGCACCTTAAACCATTAGTGCCCCACCCTAACTTCGCCGTCACGAGATTTTCGGGGGAATTCAACGCCTTGGGACACTATCTCTGTGCATTTCTATCACTTTTTTTATGATGCAAATAATTAGTATAGGTAGGGTCTCCAACGAGCCAATGAGTGGGCTGGCGGAATTTGAATCCGATAAAATCGCCAAGTAAATTTCCAAGCGTGTAGATCGATTCCATGGGTATATACCAGGTTACTTGAAATATTTCTGTTTGTAGCGAGGACAGGTGAACTTTGCGGTACATGATTCGTGAGGTCCGTAGAAAAAAAAAATGAGATCGTTTGAATTCGGTAGATTTTCGATTCTCCAAACTAATGTAGACTGTGGAGAATAAGACAAACTTTGGGTAACGCAATTTTTGTTGTCGAATATAAAAGCATGAAGGATCAATTAAGCCCATTTCCATACGAATGTAATAAAAAATCCTTAAGGCTGCTGTGTACTAACCTTATTGGATTTGCTCACCTCAGTATTAACCTATGGAGCAGTGGCGGCTCCACTCCAGAGATTTGGGGGAGGCAACGTTGGCTCTTAGGGTTATATAATCTATATATATAAAACAGTTCCGCAACTGACTCACTGACATACAACGCACAGACCAAACCGCTGGACCCAAAGGGCTGAAATTTTGCATGGCGATTCTTCTTATAGTATAGGGGTGCACTAAGAGAGATTTTTGAAAAATTCTTCTTAGATTTTTTTAAATTAAATTTTTAAGCTGTTTTTAGTAATTTTTTTAAAGTTTGCATTTAAAATAAAAACTTGAGGGTTATGAAATTTATATCACGTAAAAGATCATAAAATTTCTTTTAAAATGAAATTTTTTCGAATCTTTACCTCTATTTTCTGATTTTTGCTGAATTTTTAAAGATTAATTTTTAGAATTTAATTTATTAAATGCTGATCACGTGATTTCTTTTTCTGGTACTTTAAATAAATTTATCGTCAAGTGCATAACAACTAAATAGACAAAAAAAAAATTTCTTGCTAATGCGGCAGACGATTGGACATTATTTTGTCTATAAAAATATCCCTTACGATTTTTTTATAAATATATATATTTTTTCTACATCAATTGTATATATTGATCGTCGTATTTATTATAAATATATATATATATTTTTTCCCATTAATTGCATACATTTACCGTTGTATTTAATTTGAATGTACTCCGTAGCGAAGTGCGGGTTTTCAGCTAGTATATATATATATGTATATATATATATATATATATATATATATATATATATATATATATATATATATATTCGTTTGTTCAAAATCTTTGATCTCCGAAAGTTCTTCACCGATTGCTTTGAAATTTTGACATAACGTTGCATTCGAATACGCGCGTTTTTATATACCTCTTATGCAGGTGTCACACCTGTGACAGGTATAAACATGCTTTTATTGAAAAACAGGGCCATCTGTTGGACGTAAAAGCAACACACACTATACCAAATATTTTTCGGCATTCACATTTTAGTTTTTACTTAACCCTCAAAGCGGCCCACCGGTCATTATGTCCGGCAGTGGTGGAACTATGGGGTGGGGCAGGAGTGGGGAGAGGCGTGAACGCTTGGCTGGCTTTCACATCCTCAGTCAGTTCCTGGACATCAGGGAGAGGACATCAGGGTTTCACAAATGCTCGCCATTTGCCAGTAAGTTGCAATTTTGTAAAAGTATGGCGATCAAAATGATCGGTAGGCCTGTTAATGCCACTGAGCAATAACAGGCCTACCGATCCTGATAGGGATTTCAGTGTTCTGTGCGATTTTTAAAGTATCCTGTGAAGCCTTGACATCACTCTTCTCTACCTCAATCACTGGCAGGCTAATTTTTCGAGCAATTATGTATGAGAAACATTGTGCAATTCTGTTAAGAGCCCTACGATTTGATGATGTAGATACCAGATCAAAATTAATTAAATTGAATAAATAAGTGTAGATGATTTTTTCCCTCACTGTTCATCACTAATATAAATCAAGCAACCCTGTTCACAATATCAACATGCAGTTCCATCGTAATAACGCAAAAGCAGCTTTTCAGGCTTGGGGGTCAATTTGACCGTTAGTCCTGATAGTGGCAACAAATTCATGGGCCGGTTTGTGGGTTAAATCAGTTACGTAGAGTAACTGCATCCAGCTTATATATATATATATATATATATATATATATATATATATATATATATATATATATATATATATATATATATATATCCTCTCATTTTAAATTTAAACTCATTTAGTATTAGGTCTAGGATTATATAATTTTAGGCTATGAAAAAAAAATTCGCCGGGCTTTTTTTTGGGGGGGGGGATTGTTCCTACTGCCCCTCCCCCCTAGGAGCCGCAGTTGCTATGGAGAAAATTTGTCTTCTATTTACAGCTACATAAATGCTGGTAATCCAATAAAAATGTTATTTTCAGGTGGTCTGAACTTTTCTGCACCTTGCAACAGGATTCATTTTATAAATTTCGTCCACCAAAGGAATTGATGAGCGTTTAAATCGCACTATACCATATTTTTTCCCGAATAATTTAAATTTTAAAATATTATTTGCATTCTTTAAAACGAAAACTGCTCCAGAGTGTAAAATTTCTTTTTCTATTACAGAATAAATTTTAAAAAAAACTTTCAATCCAAGTCGGCAATCCTTGGTCATATTTTCTCCATATGTTAACATGGAGATGAGCGAATTCAATAGGGTTAGTATAAACCAACTTTAAGTAGCAAAGCAGTCCGCTGTTTTGCTACTACTTGATTTTGCGCTAACATTTGCTTATCAGATATCATGCCTTCAAAGCTGAAATGACTTTTTAAATTGAAGAGTTATTAGTGTTTGTCTGTAGTTTTTGATACATCTTCCTTTATTTTCCCACTTTTTAGAAATATATTTCTTAATATTTTTTTGTCTTTACTGAACTCAAACAATGTGTCAGTATATTGCCAATATAAGAGTTAAGTACCTGGCGCATGTGACATAAACAAATTTTTGCTGAGTTTAAAATATTTATAAAAGCCATTTAATTATGTAATCAAAATTCATGTTCATTTTAGTTTATTATTATTTTTTTAATTCGTTTTTTTAATCAAGCATTCTTCTTTTCTAAATATTTTAATTTAGTTTTCCTATTTCTTTCTCATTTTTTCATAAAAATTCTCACTCTGTTTTTAAAAAAAAAATCCTACTTTAGAGAGAAATTTCCTTCTTTTTTTTCCAAGAAAACTTTTACTATATTTTTTTGTTTTTACTGACTCAAACAATGTGTTTGAGTCAGTATATTGCCAATATATAAGTTGAGTATCTGGCGTCTGTGACATAATTAACAAATTTTCGTCGTAAAATTGTACATTGACCAATATTTTTGCTGCGTTTAAGATATTTATAAGAGCTTTTTAATTATGCAATCAAAATTCATTTTTATTTTAAGTAGAATAGAATTTTTCTATTTTAAATAGAAAAATTCTAATTCCTTTTTTTAAAATCAAGCATTTTTCTTTTCTAAAAAAATTTAATTAGTTTTCCTATTTCTTTCTCATTTTTTCATAAAAATTCCCACTCCGTTTTGGAAAAAGAATTCCTACTTTAGAGAGAAAATTCCTAATTTTTTATCCAAGAAAAGTTTTACTATATTTTTTGTCTTTACAGACTCAATCAATGCGTTTGAATCAGTATATTGCCAATACAAGAGTTGAGTACCTGAGACCTGTGATTTAATTAAAAAATTTTTGTCTTAAAATTGTACATTGACCAATATTTTTGCTAAGTTTAAAATATTTATAAAAGCTTTTTAATTATGTAATCATAACTCATTTTCATTTTAGTTATAGATTTTTTTAAATTAAGCATTTTTCTTTTCTAAAAAATTTAATTTAGTTTTCCTATTTCTTTCTCATTTTTTCATAAAAATTCCCTGTCTATTTTGAAAAAAAAAAATTTCTACTTTAGAGAGAAAATTCCTACTTTTTTTCCAAGAAAATTTTTACTATATTTTTTTGTCTTTACTGGCTCAAGCAATGCGTTTGAGTCAGTATATTGCCAATATAAGAGTTTAGTACCTGGTGCATGTATTATAATTAACAAATTTTTGTATATTTTTGCTGAGTTTAAAATATTTATAAAAGCTTTTTAATTATGTTATCAAAACTCATTTTCATTTTAGCTAAAATTTTTTTTAAAATTCCTTTTTTGCAATGTACAATTATTGTTATTATTATTATTATTATGAAAAATTTTTTTCTTTTAAATAAAGCATTTTCCCTTTCTAAAAAATTTAATTTAGCTTTCGTATTTCTTTCTCATTTTTTCATAAAAATTTCCTCTGTTTTGAAAAAAAAATTCCTACTTTAGAAAAAAATTCCCACTTTTTTTCCCAAGAAAATTTTTTTAGTTTAAAAAGAAAATTTTCACTCTATTTTTTAAAAATATATTTCTACTTTAGCGGGAAAATTCCTACTTTTATTTTACTTTTTCTCAAAGCTGGGAGGGGGGGCTGTGCGAAATTTCGCGTCCTGGGTTGGGGCCAATATCGTCGGTTCTAATCAGACTTTGTCGCAACACTCTGCAACAACTCCTTTCAAAATATCTCCTGTCTGTGTTTGTCTTACCTGCATCACACGCTCGCATTCCATCCAATTATGTCATGGTCGCATCTCGATCGCTCCCATACGAATCCACATCTTTTTTTTCTGTGTGTGTGCCCGAATTGGAGCAAACTGCCAGTCTCTGCACATTCATAATGCAGTCTGGGTCATCCGCAGACCAGCTGGCAACACAAGACCCGATGGCTTTTGAATAATCGTCCCCATTCCGCACAAAATATTGGATAAAAATGCGGGAATGGAACTGACCTTTTCGGAAGCGAGGAATGCGAGAAGCTGTCTCTCTCTCTCTCTGCCTGTGTTTGCGCAGAAATTAAATCACGATCGCCGATTCGAGGGAATGTTATGTCCTGGCTCGTGCACTGCCGGAATAGGATCACGTTTTGTCCCGTCTGGTGGGACGAGGATGGTCACACACCTCCGAAACTCGTCACTGATTTTTTCCTCCATTGTTGTGAGAACCAGGAATTCTTTTTAACCTTTTCCTTACAGGATGGGATAGCATATATCCCAAGATTACGGTTCCACGAATGAATATATATATATATATATATATATATATATATATATATATATATATATATATATATATATATATATATATATACATATATATATATATATATATATATATATATATATATATATATATATATATATATATATATATATATATATATATATATATATATATATATATATATATATATATATATATATATATATATATACATATATATATATATATATATATATATATATATATATATATATATATATATATAATACTCTGTATACACACGCGTTTAACCATTCTACATTTTCCAAACTTAGCAGAAATACACTTCTAATTGTATGTATAATTAACGTGTTCCTGTGTCTACAAGATTTTAAGAAGTTAGACCAAAAGATTCCTTTTACCACACGTGACACTTTAAAATAAAATAACTCCCTACCCAACAACTTAATTGGAACACTCCTAAGAAAACATCTGAAACAAAAACTAAATAATTGAAAATACTTAAATCCTCTTTTTTTTAAGTCGCCACCTCTTTCTTAATCAGACATAGCATTCTCTCTAGAACAAAGTATAAACGTTTTTCGACGCAACCCTCCTAATCAACAGGATTATAGAAAAAATTTTAGCGAGAATAAAAAGGAATTAAGCCAGAAACTACCAAATTTTTCCGTAGAGTTGGACCGATTAATTGCAAAGGGAGGAAATTTTGCAACGAAATAGTTCCTGCCGTAGATAGGGGGTCTTGCACTGTCTAAAATGACTTTTCGACAAATAGTATACGTTCGATAGTTTTTTAATAAAAATTTGCAATATCGCACAGAATAGGGGGCGTGAAATAAACTTTTTGCGTACGAAATTTTATTAAAAAATGTTTAAGCGTATATATATATATATATATATATATGTGGTTCCTGCCAAAATCAGTAGCCAGAGTAGCCGCCATTGTTGGAGATCACCGCTGCCACACGCCTCGGCATTGATTCAAAGAGACTTTGGATGAGTTCTTGGGGTACAGCAGACCAAGCAGCTTCCACACGTTGCCAAAGTTGATCTGCAGTGGCAGCTGGGGATGGAATCTGGGTGAATCGTAGAGCAACCATGGACCACATGTGTTCTATCGGCGAAAGATCCGGAGAGCGAGGCGGACAGGGAAGCAATTCAATCTGGCGATTGACGAAGAACCGTTGGACAATGCGTGCCACGTGTGGTCGCGCATTATCCTGTTGAAATATGGCTGTGGGCAAGCCCTGAAGGTAAGGAAGGACAACTGGCTCCAACACCTCGGAGATGTAGCGCTGGCTGTTTAAAGTACCGGCAATGCGTACTAGAGGTGTGCGAGAGTGATATACAATACCGCCCCATACCATAATACCCGGTGCAGGACCAGTGTGGCGGTGCATAACGCAGATGTTCAGCATCCTCTCTTCATGGTGTCTCCAGACACGAATGCGACCATCGTGGTGTTGCAGACAGAAGCGTTGACTCGTCAGTAAAGACAATTTCATTCCATTCTGCCGTCCACATCCTTCTGTCATCGCACCATTGGCGGCGGAGACGTCTGTGGTTCTGCGTCAAGGGTAGACAAAGCAATGGACGTCTTGCGGACAGACCACTCTGCTGTAAACGGCGTCGAATGGTACGCGCAGACCATTCGACCATTCGACCATCGCAGACACTGGATGATGCGTTACAGACTGCATGTGCTGTGCTGTGGTTCGTCATGTGACTGCGCGATCCGTCACTGCCATGCACACAATTTGCCTGTCATCACGTGAAGTGGTGCGCTGAGGTGGATGCGATCGAACACGCCGGTCCGTGGTACCCTCCTGCATCCAACGATCACATATCCGCATTACAGTTGTTTGGTTTCGTCCAACACGACTACCGATTTCCCTGAAAGATAATCCACAATCTCGGTAGGCCACTATCCTTCCTCTGTCGAACTCGGATACTTGATCAAAAGATGATCGCTGTTTTCGACGACGTATAATTGATCGTTTTTGAAAAAACCACAAGAAAAACACAATTGCCGAACTTGAAATCGTCGAAATCTCCAAGCCTTAAATAGCGCTTTGAAGTGGCGCCACAGGCGCGCGTGATGTGCGTCTGTGCTGAATTTCTAATCATTTGCATATCTCACCAACCGCTAATGCATGTTGTAAATTTCATGTTATTTGCATGTTTCCTTCAGGGTGTTGCATTTACAGTGGCCAGCAGTGTATATGTATATATATATATATATATATATATATATATATATATATATATATATATATATATATATATATATATATATATATATAATGTCTATATATACAGTTGGCTCTCTGTTTAACGACGCTCTACTTAACGACGATCTCTATTTAAAGATGATATTTTTCAGTCCCGACCCCTCCGACGTAAAAAAAATTCTATTTAAAGTCGACGTTGTTTCTGTTTAACGACGAATTTTTTTTATGAGTTTCTTCATCTACAATAAAAACTGCTTTCGCGTTGCTTGAATTCGCAAAGAACTTGTGGAACTGCAAAGTACGGATGTAGAAATCAACAAAGATGACATTACCCCTGAAGAATGGAGAAGTCTTGTTGAAGATGAGGTTGTTTCAATTCAAGATTTCTACAATTGTGATGAATCTGTTTTAAAAACAGATTACAGAAATGTAGAACATATTTATGAAGATATAGTAAATCAAAACACAGTATCAAACGAAGAAGGCGAAGACACGAAAAACAAGACACTGCCACCGTCTTACACAGATGCAACTTCTTCTCTAGATGTTCTACGGCGCTATATTACATCGAATATGGAAGATGACATATTTAACATTTTAGAAAATCTGGAAAAGAGAATAACGTAAACAAGGCGAAAAAGGAAGCCATCAATACTTTTTAACTTTTTTAAAAACGTAATTTATTGTATTGTATTGTTTGTACTCTTCTTTCAATGTAATTTAAAATAACTATTTGCGAATAAAATAATAATGCAAAAATAACATTTATAAACACGCCCAAATATATAGAAATATATTGACAGTCCTAAGCCTGTAAAGTGTGAAGGGAAATGTTATTTTTTCACAAATTCTGTTTAAGAACGATCTCTACTTAAGGACGATTTTTCACGGTCCCTTGAAAGTCGTTAAACAGAGAGCCAACTCTCTCTCTATATGTATATATATATATATGTGTATATATATGTATATATATGTATGTATATATACATATATATACATAGGTTCAAACCACTATCGTCAGAACAGAAGTCCACCGCGATAGCACCACGTTAAGGATCGTTGAAGACTTCGGCACAAAAAGCGGTAGAGGACAGTAGCGGTAACAATGGAGATTGTTAGGATTAAGCCCCTAACTTTATTTCTACTGATCAGATATACATAATATATAGCCTATGTCCATCTGGAATAATGTACCTTTCAAACAGTGAAAGAATATTTCAAATAGGTGCAGTGGTTCCGGAGATTACTCTCAAAATCGCTCTCTCTTTATATATAAGTATAGATAAATACAACGATCACTGTATGCAACTGATGTAAAAAAAACGAAAAATATATTTATAAAAAAATAGTAATGGATTATTTTTATAGATAAAATAATGTAGCAAAAAATATTCAAATTAAATCTAATATTACATAAATAATAAAGTACAGTTTATATAGTACAGTTTGAGGAACATATATTTTACTGTATTTTAATATTTTTTCGGATAATGTCCAATCGTCTGCCGCATTAGCAAGAAAAGAAATTTTTTTTTGTCTATTCAGTTGTTATGCACGTGACGATAAATTTATTTAAAGTACCAGAAAAAGAAATCACGTGATCAGCATTTAATAAATTTAATTCCAAAAATTAATCTTTAAAAATTCACCAAAAATCAGAAAATGGAGGTAAAGATTCGAAAAAGATTTCATTTTGAAGGAATTTTTATGATCTTTCTCGTGATATAAATTTTATAACCCTCAAATTATTATTTTAAATGCAAACTTAAAAAAAGTTACTGAAACAGCTTAAAAATTTAATTTTAAAAAATCTAAGAAGAATTTTTCAAAAATCTCTCTTAGGGCACCCCCTATACTATATAAAGAATCGGCATGCAAACTTTCAGCCCTTTAGGTCCAGTGGTTTCGTCTGTGTGTTGTATGTCTGTCAGTCAGTTACGGAACTGTTTTATATATATAGATGCGTACGTTGGTTTTAGCACTTTATTGGCGGAGTATTTTACACGTCTCAGCTTGAGGCTGCTCTGTACTAAAACCGACTGGATTAGCTCACCTGAATATTACGGAGAAAATGCGTTCAAGGATTGCCGACTTGGCTCTTTGAACGTAGTATTACGTTCCTCAATAACGGTCCTTCGGAGTGAAAAAATTGTCCTGCGTCGCGAGTTATAATTTTGGCAACGCGCCAAACCCAGTAGCAGTAAACAGTTAAAAATGCGTTTTTTTTAAAGGTAAGCAAACGATAAGTAATCCTACGTTAATAACCCGCGGTTGTTTCGTTAAAGGAGACTACCTGAAATATTTTTTTTTCATTGTACACCGTCATAGAGAAGGAAATTTCACATCTTGGGGCATTTTTCATTTTAAAAAAATGCAAATAATATTTTTAAATTAAAATTATTGTGGGGAAAAAAACTGGTGTAGTATGTTTTAAATACTCCTAAATTCTCTGGAGGACGAAATTTATGAAATGAATCCTGGTGCAAGGTTTTGCAATGTGGAAAACTTCAAAAAAGTTCAGGCTATCTGAAAATACCTTTTTTTGTTGGATTATCAGCATTTATGTAGCTATAAATAGTAGACACATTTTCTCCATAGGTTAGCATTGAAGTGAGCGAATCGAGTAGGGTTAGTACACAGCAGCGTTAAGTATCAACAGTAGTTAAATTAAACTTTAATGGTTTAATTTCCTTAAATAATCATAGGTATTAGATTGCTAAACTTTTTGGAAAAATTAAAAGCAGGACGATTTTTTAAAGAACTAAGAGCTGAACCAAATGTACACATGCGAAATCGTATAATTAATATCTTGAGTTAATTTTTTCCTGTTTAATAACTAATATTAGTTTAGTCATCTTATTTTGGATCGGTTTAGATAATAAATTATACAGTTAACTGCCTATACCTTAGAAAAAATTTCTCTACATTCTCTGCAAAATTTTAATAATTTTACTATAATTCTAAACCACGATATATCTGTTATAAAAGTATAACTGAAATACGCTGATTAGTTTTTATGTTAACCACCACAGGATGACGAAAAACGGCTAATTAAAGGACGAAAATATTTTATGTTAAAAAATTTTCAAATTTCCGTCGATTATTAGTGCTGATTATCGGAGTGAAATTTGAGTTCTTTAAAATCAAAAGCGATATTTTCTATAATTCTTTTATTATATTTTGTTATGTGACATCAGAATAAAGGATGTGGTGTTATTTGTATTTCTCTTTTTTTTTTACATAGTTACAGTCTTTAACGATTCCTCTCTTTAAAACTAGGACTACTAATCATCAATGAATGACGACAAAATTCCTTATAACAAACGAAAATATTTTACGTAAAAAAAAAGGATTTAAATTATCATCTATTATTACAGTTAGCTGTTTATGTGAAATTTGCGGTTTATTAAAATAAGTGGAGATATTTAGATATTTTTTCTAATAAGGTCTTTTTACACGTGGCATCAGAAAGCAGGATATGATGTAATTCCTACCACAAAATTACCTGCAATAATCTTTTGAGGCATTCGCCTGTCTATATATGAAATAACTAGCTGAAAACCCGCGCTTCGCTGCGGAGTACATTCAAATTAAATACAACTGTCAATGTATGCAATTAATGGCAAAAAAATAAATAAATATATATATATATATAAATACGACGATCAGTATATACAACTGATGTAGAAAAAAATATATATATTTATAAAAAAATCGTAAGGGATATTTTTATAGACAAAATAATGTCCAATCGTCTGCCGCTTTAGCAAGAAAAAAATATTTTTTTGTCTATTTAGTTGTTATGCACGTGACGATAAATTTATTTAAAGTACCAGAAAAAGAAATCACGTGATCAGCATTTAATAAATTAAATTCTAAAAATTAATCTTTAAAAATTCACCAAAAATCAGAAAATAGACGTAAAGATTCGAAAAAGATTTCATTTCAATGGAATTTTTATGATCTTTCGCGTGATATAAATTTTATAACCCTCAATTTATTCTTTTAAATACAAATTTAAAAAAAGTTACTAAAACAGCTTAAAAATTTAATTTAAAAATCTAAGAATTTTTCAAAAATCTCTCTTAGTGCAACCCTACACTATAAGAAGAATCGCCATGCAAAATGTCATCCCTTTAGGTCCAACGGTTTGGTCTGTGCGTTGTATGTCAGTCAGTGAGTCAGTTACGGAACTGTTTTATATATATAGATTGGATAGTTTGCACTGCATAAAAAGAAAATATTGATTCCCCACTATAATCCTTTAAGAAATAGTGATCCTCTGATGAGGACTGTCGAATGATTGCAAGAGGTTCGGACAGAAAAGGATTTGAAGACGGTACTTCCTTTCCCATATAACAGAAAAATCTCCCTAAACGTTTACCCCATATTCATTAGAACTTTTCCCTATCCTCTTTTTTTCCCGTCCTCATTGTTTTCTGACGCTAAACCTGAATCTTCGACAGGCATATGGCAAACGTGGAACCAACGTTCCCTAAAGACAGTCTGTTATCTATTCTGGTGGCCGTAAAGTTTTAAAAATGTAAACCTTCATTTCATTCAGGCGCGTGGAACTACAGCATTGTCATTTCAGGTACAGAATGCAACCTCTCATTTATGTATACCCGTAAAATTTGACAGTATAAAGGGATTCTTAATTTCGCACGTTAAATGTCTCTCGTGATTTTTTAAATTGATTCTTGGGTTAACTATTTACACGAAATGAACGTGTTTATACATACACTAACAGAGATACGCAATTACAGCCTTCGCTGATTTAAATTTTATTGAAATATTAGTAGTTTACCCGTCGTTGCCCGCGTATTTGGGACATCTCTTTTTATCTCGGTCATTTTGGACATTTTATTTTTCACCCCTTCTCAACCCCCCCCCCCCGATACCGAGGGGGCTGAACTTGGACTTAAACGGCATCGGGGGTGTCACCAATCAGCTCAGCGACCCCGGAAACTATAACACTATGGATTTGACAGTAATATCAGTCGTTTTCGATTATTTTCACATGTCACCCCTTTCCACCCCCACCTCTAGGGGGGCTAGGGGTGTCTTACCCCCATAGTATTTTTTCCATATTGTAAGTCAAGTGTGTACCAAGTTTGGTTGAAATTGCGCCATGTGTTCCAGAGTTATGCTGGAGCATTTATCTAATATTAATATATATATATATATATATATATATATATATATATATATATATATATATATATATATATATAGAGAGAGAGAGAGAGAGAGAGAGAGAGAGAGAGTAATAATGATAGATAAATAATGATAGATAATGATTATTAAACCCTCTCAAGAGATTGCTTGCTCCGGTGATTTTTCTTTCATCGGTGTCACAACTATGTCAAACGTACTGCATCTTCTCGGTGGTTGGGAGAAGCATCTTTTGTTGCTACGATTCCCAGAAACTCCTTACTACAATCAATTAAAAGCTATATGTTGCTTTATCAACGCCACTGGCCTGGTTTTTGTTCATTCCCAATGTTATAGCCACTATTTTTTTTATTTATTTATTTATTTTTTTTTTTGGGGGGGGGGGAAGGCTCAGTTGCAGTCACAGTTCTTATTTTTAGTGTATGTGAAATTCCATTCATATCTTGCTAATTCAAACTGTGACCATACCAAGAAGGGTTCTATGTAGTAAACTGTGAAAATAATGTCGGGCGAGAAATTTTTTTAAACTTCCGTTAGGTGAAGGTTTATTCCCTTTGTTTTCTTTCCCTCTCATATTTGATACCACTCTTTATTATTAATAGTTAAAGATTACTAATGTTTGACGACGTAATAAGATTCCGGATGAATGCAATTAAAATTTCAGATATTGTTTCTAAAAAAGTATTCATCATCCTCAAGCTATTAACATCATTTTATGGAAATTCCTAAAAACATAATCGACAAATAAAATGCTATCTTTCATTTCTAGCCTGGAGAACATGCCTTAGAAGATAATCTATAGAATCTTCTGATGATTTTATAGAGCACAAATTACATAGTATCCTTAGAAAGGTAACTGATAGATCCGCCGTGATTTTATTGTGCACAAATTGCAACCTTTGGGTAAAAATGATATCCTTTACTTTCTACTAGGAGAACACGCTTCAAAAAGTAATTGACAGATTCCTGTAGTTTTATAGGGCACAAACTGCAATTTATTCATCATTTTCAGTATGGGGATCTCAAATGTAACCTCAGTTGGCGGTTTTGTCTTCATTGGGTCGTTTGGTTACGCTGGTGGTTTTTCTCCAAGAAAGGGGTCTGGATGCACTTAACAATCGGTTATTACGAAAAAAATTGGGTATTACGGACATCATTAACCTCTATTAATCCGTTATAGCGATAAATCATAGACCGTCTGGCTCTTACACATCCAGCACCAGTATTACGTTGCCATTTTATACCAAGTAATGTCTTACCCTGCCCCTTGGTTCAACCACGATTATCCTAGTTTCAAGGTGGTCCCATACTCCTAGCCGGACTGTCCCTTAGGTCCTGTTCACATAGAATCCGTCAGAGTCAGCGTTAAGATTCCGTTGGCGCTGATTGGTTAAATGGGTCAATGTTTGGTATATGATTGGTTTAAAATTTTTACCCTAACTCTGGCGGATTCTATGTAAACAGGCCCTTAGTCCCGGTTTGTTAGGAAGCGGTAAAGGTTTCCCGGTTTGTTAAAAACCGGGAAAACCCTTAAGCTTAATAAAATAAACTGAAATGTTTGACGAAGTCATGATTGTTTAGAAGTTATAATATTCGATATCTGAAGAAACCTTGAGGGAGATTGAGCTTTGTTGAGGGAATTTTAAACCAATGTCTTGTGCGATAAACACTACATTATTTGGTTTCATTCTCTTGATATTGCGCTACTAAGGCAGTTACATGCAGCTTGCCTCATCACAAGTCTTGCAAAGAAAGGACAAAATGCTTGTTTTAAGACGCATAGGTAAATAAAGTTCCTATGGAACTGCTTGTCTAAGCAATTGCGCACATGAAAAGTCAAGACAACATAATTCCGATTCTGAATTTAATACGAAGGATATCAGTTTTCTGCCTAATGTTCTGTAAAATAAACATAAGTGATGAGTTATAGATCTGCAGAGTACTTAGCAGCCATTGATCGGATGTTTGCTCTCGTAGTGGACTCCTCAACATAGTATAGCCGACATGTTCACTGGAAGAAAAAGTATTCTCCTTTGTCTTCTTTCTTCTCTGTGTGTCTTTCTCGACCTCTTAATTCTTCTTTTCGGTTATACCATTCTGAGGAGACCTAAAAAAAAGGCAAAAGGTGGGTGCTCTAAGAAAGGGGCGTCCATTAATTACGTGAGGCGATTTTGGTGATTTTTCGACCCCCTCCCCTGGTGAGATGCCGTGAGATTTGGCTCGACCTCCTCATCCCCCCCCCCCTAATCTCACGTGAGATTTTTCAAAATGCGTATTTTTAGTGTAAATACGTTAATCTGTGCTTGATTGCGTTGAATTTATTTAAAAAAACATAATTTGCTTAATTATTTTTATTTAAGACTAGTATTTAAGACTATTAAGAACGTAGTCTAAAATCACAGTGAGAAAATCGAACAATAAAATACTTAAATAAGAACTTCTAAAGTTCGTAAAAGAAAATTCATTCTAATTCAGTCCACGGGGACTGATGTGTGGTCTCAAGAGTGACTACTGGAACTATTGTGGAGGATTTAGCCATATTTTAGTGTAGAAACATGTTTTACTTAATATAACCCAGTTTTCTCGCAATTTTACATTGTTTCTTGCGGGAAAAAAAAATTGCGTGATATTTGCCGAGACCCCCCCCCCCCTCTCCCCCATGTGAGACTGGGTGAGATTCGGCTCGACTCCCTTCCCCCCCCCCCCCTAAAAGCCTCACGTAATTAATGGACGCCCCCGAATGTATATCTTTTCATAAATGACCCCCACTTATAAGGGTCTATTCCAAGCAAATTGTTCATAGATCTACAATGCTCCGATTTCCTTTTGAAAACATAGAAGTGGGCAAGCCATTTCCCCATAGGTCAGGACAGCAACAAGTATGAATAGACAGAATTAAGTGATTAACCCCTTGACTGCCAGGACATACGCAGCGTACGTCCTCTCATTTCAGTAATCAGTGACCAGAACGTACAACCCGTACGACGTTCACTACACAGTAATGAGTGCATATTTGAACCGGATTGGTCGGTGATATGCAACTGATATAACATGGTACTGGTCGGAGGTGAGTAGTAATGATCTTGATTCTACTATAAGATTGTTCAGATCCTAAGCACTGTTCAAAAGAAACGTCCCCAAAAGCCATGCCGTATTTGTACAACTAAACATGTTAGGAGAGATAATCGGCTAAATGCAGTGGTTCTCAACCATTTTCAGCTGGCGACCCACCTTTCCTTATCGGAATACCTCCACGGTCCATCGGTCCATGGTGGAGTAAAAAACGTTATTTGTATCGTATTCCTTCCTTATGTATATATAATTTACCATCAAATATTGCAAAAATAAATATATGTATGTATGTGTGTATGTGTGTGTATGTATGTATGTATGTATGTATGTATGTATGTACGTACTTTTTTGAAGATACGGATTGATTATTGATAAACCATTTGTTTTCTGATTTGAAAATGGTATGTACGTACGTACGTATGTATGTATGTATGTATGTACGTACTTTACGGATTGATACGGATTGATAAACCATTTGTTTTCTGATTTGAAAATGGTTGACAAAATATAAGCACTTTGTAGCAAAACAGTTATTTATTTAACAATAGATATACGTTTGCAATATATGCAACAAGTGGTTTCATACTCACTAACAAGTGTTCCTAGGTGAAGATAAAAACTACAATTATAAAATCACACAAAGACCATTTTAATAGTTTTAGGATCGAGTCGCGACCCACCAGTTGGGAACCGCTAGGCTAATGTGTTCTGGTTGTGAAGACTTTCCATGACTGTGGAGAAGTTATTCTGATGAATATCATAAATCTTTAAAATAAATTCCTGAGTTTTATGTATATCAGTGTATGTATATAATATGTAAGTTTTAAATATATATTATACATTTTATAATAATGTCGTAAATCCTTTAACGCAGCGGTTCTCAACCTGGGGGGCGCGCCCCCCTAGGGGGGCGTAGAAGAATTTCAAGGGAGGCGTGAGCTTAAAAAAAAGTAAAATAAAAAGTAAAACTAACTGTAATTTACTGTACTCAATTTTGCGGTCACAATGTAACCGTAACGTATTTTCGACATACGAACACGAACACGATAATTTTCGTAATTGTAAAAACACGATAATTGTCGTACGTCTGGACGTTGAAAGTGACCTGAGGTGTGCTTTGTCACAGTTACAACCTAATATTCAAAAACCTGTCAAAGACAAACAGTGCCAGCTCTCTCATTAATGTTGTGAAAGTGACTGGCATTACATGCCAACCTCACCTAGATCCTTGATTACCTCAGATATATTTGATCTGTATTCAATTCTTTGATTCCGTATGTTCTAATAATAATATGTTCCAAATTAAGATATGTGTAGTAATATTACATTTTGTGTATGAAATTATGTATTCTATATTTTTATTTAATAATCAGCTTCAGTTTCAAATTCTGAATGCACTATTTGTATTGACCACATATGGTGGTGGTGATGGGGGGGGGGGGGGCGTGACGTCACATCAATGTTCAAAGGGGGGCACAGAGCCTGAAAGGTTGAGCATCCCTGCTTTAACGAACCTTATATTCATCACTATTATATCACGGAAGTTATTAAATGATTTATGACACGAACATTTTCGCCGCATAGCCTGATATCTAGCCGTATAACGGCGAAATTAAGCCTGGCAGTCAAGCGGTTAATATCTGATGCTAAATTTAGATTCCTCCCGGTCAGCTAGTAACTTTATTCATTAAATAATTGTATTTCGCCCCAATTTGGAAGTTATTTTACGAGGTTAGCCTTTCTAACAACCACAGCATTGCACATTAATACTTACCTCGTAGGAGCAAACATATGGTTTATTTAGAATCACAGTTATCATCTTTTTTAACAATAGACTTTTCTCAGACACTGTGGCAATTCTACTGTCCAATCCAGGGTTGTAAATGAAGCAGCACAGTCTACACTAAATTGCTTTTATTGCCATGCTACGGACATCACAAAACGGACAATAGATCGTATAATCTTATATTCTGAGATTCGAAAAGTGGAACTCCAAAGCTCATCCCAGTCTCGCTTACTCTGCTCTATCAAAGCAAAAGTACTTACATAGGGAGAGGGTGCGTTGCTGCGCCATCTGGAGAACGTAAATTTGAAGTTGCAACAGACACTATTTATGGCTATCCATCATTGTATAAGTAAGGCCAATAGTCGTCATCATAATTGGCACGACAGTCCCACGTGGGCCTTGGACTTCTTTAGAAGTTTTCCCCAGACCACCCTCTCACCAGCTTTGGATCTCCACTTCTTAACCTTCATGGCACTAAAGTCCGAATCCAGGCAGTCCCTCCATCTCTTTTTTTGGTCTTCCTCTCTGTCTTCCACATAAGGGGACTGCAGTAAAAACTTTCAATGGTGCTCTCTCTGAATCCATTCTCAAAAGATGACCTGCCCATCTCATTCTGTTCAATTTCACAAATTTCACTACGTCTTCATTTTTAAACAGTTTAAGGCCAATAGTAGCTATTTCTTTATTATAAAAATTTATCGCATACACGTAATAGGATTTTTAAAAAAATTCTTATCGAATGATTTGTTGTTGTTCCTGTTGTTCTTAATGCCCCCTGACCGGAAGTGCCGGATCAGGTCCATATAGACTTCGGGCGGCTGAGTAGTGCGGCTCCATTTTATAATAGCACCACAAGGGTCGGAGTCTGACTTGGCTAGGTGCCACCACAATTTTAACCGAGCCCCCCCCCCAGGGGTGACATCTTGGGGCTCGTACCACCCCCGCCCTCTGACCTCATCGGACTCTCCGGTCTACGGATATGACGTGCCCATATCCGGCGGTATTTAACGACGCTTGTCGGGATTCGATCCGAGCACCTTCAGTACCTAAAGCCGCATCGCTACCGATAGGCTACCTCTGGCCCACCGAATGATTTGAATACTATAATCGAACTGTGGTACCATTAGCTAGACGTTAGGCAAAAAGCAAAATTAAACTTTTCCAGCATACAGGTAGCCTTGGCTGCTCAGCAAGGCAATAACCGGTGGCTACGTTAGGGCGAAAGGAATTCCTAATCAGGAATTCCTTTAAATTTTTTCTGGTGGCTGACAAAGTGCAGTCTTCCAGACCACTTCGGAAAGAGCCGTCGTCTATCACGAATTGTGGTACGAAACTGACAACGTAAGGGCCTGTTCACATAGAAGTCCGTTGCGTTGCGTTAAGGAAAAGATGACGTTGAGACGAAAATAAACCAATCATAGGCGTTAAAAATTTTATTGCTAATCGTTTGGAGGCCTATGATTGGTTTATTTTCGTCTCAACGTCATCTTTTCCTTAACGCAACGCAACGGACTCCTATGTGAACAGGCCCTAAGACGATGACAAAATGCAAAGAGCGTGCGAAAGAGGTGGAGCTATTAGTCATCGGGGAAATTTAATCCCTTCGCGATAAAAAAAAAATTGCAAAGCATCCGCGCTGTACAGTTTTCAACAGCAAAATTTGTATATTGCGAGCGAAGTATGATGCCGTGGGCTAGTTTCCGTACCTGCGGACAGGAAGCCATTAAGCATCAGCTAATTGCTCCAGACCATCTGGTGTGAACATTCCGGACGTTCGTATTCCCCGAAGATTTCTTAATTCTCAATTGATAAACACCGAGTTTCACTTGGCTTGCTGCGTTTCTCCCTCTGAACAATTTCTCGCTGCCAATCGGTTCTAATAATAGCTGTACCGGTTCTTTGCTGTAGCAGATCGGCAACATCTGTCTTGCCTGAACGAATCGTTTTTGACAGATGCGATCCTGCATAAATTTCTAACCTCTCTGTCTTCCGCCTGAATCTCGGTTAATTCTTCTCGTTCTATTCTTTCACCGATAAAGAGTTTAGGCGAATCGGAAGTGATTGTTTTAAAAATTATTAGCACTAAGGCGCTGTCGTCATCAGTTTGACAGATTTGCGTTACTGGCTTTTTTTTTTCAAGTTCACCAAAATTTGCGGTAAAACAAGTAAACATAGCAATGCCTTGGCGATGTTTCGTAAAGGAAGGGAATAAGTAATGAATTTTATCATTAACGCCTTGGTGCGTGTTAAAATCTCGAATTGAGTTGTTTTTATATCTGCTTTATGTTTATTTTATACCATTTTTTTTCATCTTACGTCAACATTCCACAAAGACATATGATTTATAGCTTGTAAAACTGTGTAAAAAATGAATCTGCTACATTAAAAGGGTTTTTTTTTATAATTTCAAAAGAAAAAAACGGGAAATTAGCAAGAATTTTACAATACTGCGCAACACAATAAGAAAAAAATCTATTAACTCTTGGTGAAATACAGGGTTATAGCTACTAGGACATCATTATTCTCATAGCAGTTGTGAAACTATCCGAGAAGCGATAATCATTAAATTGTTGCCCATGGAAAAACCTTCCAAGATCTTCCCATTTGAAACTTATTACGAAGTCAAATAAAAACTTCAAATAATCATTCTTCTCGACTATCTGAAACTATCCGAGAAGCGATAAATATTATTGTCCCATGGAAAAACCTTCCAAGATCTCCCCACCCGAAACTTGTTACTAAGTCAAATGAAAACCTCAAATAATCGAAGTCAACGCCTTAGTCTATTTCTTTAATAAACATTTTTACAATAAGTGAACAAACTATCGAGTTACTTGGAGTAGGGAGGCGACATCGATATCAAAACATCGATGTTTTGAAACATCGATATTCAATATTTCAACATCGATGCTAATAAAACATCGCCCCAAAACCATCGATGTTTTAGAACATTCATTTTTTAAAACTGGTTTAGTAACCTTTAACATTAATGTTACTTCGGTTAATCGTGGGTGGGTGGGGGGATGATTCAATTTTACTCTCTGATTGGGCTGACACAAATGACAAAAACTTGGTTACTTTTGCCTTGGGCTACATTGATGACTCAAAATTCTCGTTGTAAATATCGCCATGTTTTGCCTTCAAATGTCCAGATAAATTCGTGGTATTGCCAGAAGTTTTGAGGGACTTCAGGCAAATATTGCATTCCGCGAATTTGTCAGAGGTTTTGCAAAAATATTTCCAAATGGTACTTTTGGGAGGCATCTTACTAATAATACTAACGTCAACTTATATAAAACATAACAAAGCAAAAACTTAAATAGCTGCTCTCGTGTATATATACTATTTATAAAACAAAACCCCATTGAAGGTTCTGGAGTGTCAGGAACATTCCAAGCGCTCTGATTGGTTCATTTGTTGTTGATTGCCATTTGTCTGTTTGCTAAGGAATCGTTCCCTCTTTTGTATTCGTCCTTTTCAGAATTCAAACTTACATTTACTGAGTGTGAAAATTATGCCACGTGGGAAATTTTTTAATTATGGCACTTTTTCATTAAAAAAAAACATCGAGACAACGTAAAACATCGATCAAAAAAAATCGATGTTAAAAAAACATCGGCTTCAATAAATCGATGTTTAAAACATCGATGTCTTTATCAAAACATCGATGTCGCATCCCTAACTTGGAGCATACTTTTGAAGTATAGATTGGTTTGCGTAAAAAAGGACGAGGGCATTTCTACCGAGGGAAGAGCTAAAACGTTACTTCAAATCGCATTACAAAGTCAAATAAAAACTTAAAATAATCGGCAATCAACGCCTTAGTCTGTTTCTTTAATAAACATTTTTACAATATGTGAACAAACTATCGAGTTACCTGGAACATAGTTTTGTGCTATAGATTGGCTGGCGTAAAAAAGGACAAACACATTTGTACTGAGGGAAAAGCTAAAACGTTACTTCAAATCTATACTTATATATAAAGAGAGAGCGATTTTGTACGTGGAGGGTAATCTTCAGAACCACTGTACCTATTTGAAAAATTCTTTCACTGTTTGAAAGGTACATTATTCCAGATGGACATAGGCTATATATTATGTATATCTGATCAGTAGAAATAAAGGTAGGGGCTTAATCCTAACAATCTCCATTGTTTCCGCTACTGTCTTCTACCTCTTTTTGTTCCGAAGATTTCAACGATCCTTATCGTGATGGTATCGCGGTGAGCTTCTGTTCTGACGCTAGCGGTTCGAACCTAGCCGTTCTCCGGCACGCCTTTTTCTTTTAAAAAATTTATTTTAATTATTAACTAACATAAAATTAATTTAAGGTAGAATTTAGGTTATTATTAAGGTAAAAAAAGATTTACAATTTATTGGCTATCAACGGGAAATTTATTGGTATAATATTTTGTTCAACCCGGACAAAGTCGGGACGGGCCGCTAGTCACATTATAAAGTCAAATAAAAACTTCAAATAATAGACAGTCAACACATTAGTCTCTTCCATTTTTACAATAAGTGAACAAACTATCGAGTTGCTTCGAGTATATTTTTGCGCTGTAGCTTGGTTTACGTTAAAAAAGGACGAGGACATTTGTACCGAGGGAAAAGCTAAAACGTTACTTCAAATCGCATTATAAAGTCAAATAAAAACTTCAAATAATCGACAATCAACGCCTTAGTCTATACCTTTAATAAAAAAAAAATTAAAATATGTAAACAAACTGTCGAGGAACATCGAGCTTAATTTTGCCTTGCAGAATGGGTTGCGTAAAAAATGACGATAAGACAATAGTGATGAGGGAAATGCTAAAAGGTTACTTTAAATCATATTACAAACTGAAACAAAATCTTCCGTAATCTACAATCACCGCCTTAATCTATTCTTTTTTTATAAACATATTTAAAATATGTGAACAAACTTTTCGAGTATATGCGAGCGTATTTTTGCGCTATAGCTTTACGCAAACTGCCTCAAAAATTTGTTGACATATTTTAAAAATGTTTATAAAAGGAATAGACAAAAATGGTGATTGTAGATTATTTAAAATTTGCGGGGAAAAAGACGATAAGACATTTATGCTGAAGGAAAAGCTAAAACGTTAGTGTTAGTCACTTTTAATAACCAATATTTGAAGTAAATTTATATCGTATTCAGCTATTAATTTAAAAATATGCTTTAAATTTTCCATAATTACAAATTTTTAACTTTTTTTTAATGTGTTGCAAATATGTGACATGATATTGTTTCTAAGTGTATAATCCTTTCCGCCCAAATAATGTAATGTGATTTTAATCTGAACTTTAACGAACATTTAATGACAAAAACGAAGTATTTTAGTTTTATATAAATAAATGAAGTTAATAATTTTCAATGTTTTAATATAAAGTTTATAATTTCATGCCACGTTCTTTTATTATTTTTAATTTTTGTTATTTTTTACCCTAATGAAATACAAATGCATATTAATATTATAATATGAAGTTTAGGTCAGTTGAAATTTGACAAAAACAATTGAAGAAGATAAGCGAGACATTTTTTGCTGTTATTATGCAAAGGAAATATTTACCCAAAGTATACAATTCAGTGATTTTTGAAAAGTTTGTCAAAATTTGCTTATTTTCTTTTTTCTATTGTTTTGTTTGAATTCTTCTGGTTCGATTCGCTGGTTCGATTTCTTCTTGGACCACGCATGCTACGATAGGGCGGCCACAGTTTTGTTTTCAGACTCATTTAAAAGATTTCTTATACCATATCGCATTGAGTATTTGCCTCTCACAGACCTTAAATATGAAATTCTTTAGTTATATGGATCTATACTGGAATTTGAGTGAGTAAGGAAATTAGTATTAACTGCATATTAACAGCATTATTATTTGTCTGTTCGTTTGTTCGTTCAAGTGGATAAACACAAAGTATTAAACTCTTTATATTGTTTTATTAAATAATAGTTAAATTCAAATGTAAATTTACATTTCTATTAACATTTAAAATGTAACGTTTTAATTTATTATCTACGCCTAGCATCGATATAATATTAAAGTATATTTTACAATATTAAAGTTTTTGTTTATAATTTTAATGTACTTTATAATCATATTTTTTCATTAATTTCTCCTATTCTTCTAAGGTGAGAAAAATTAGGCGGTAGAACATTCCTTATAAATATTAGTTATTACTGGGTTTCTCTTTTATTATTAATACGTAAAAGGAGACACATTTCATGGCTAGGTCCAGTAGTGTAAAAAATTAGGAGGTAGAAAATTCCTTATAAAAATTAGTTTTATTGCGTTTCTCTTTTATTATTAATACGTAAAAGAAAGAAAAAACATTTCATTGGGTCCGTCATTGGAAAAAAATTAGAGGTAGAAAATTCCTTATAAATATTACCTATTGTTATGTTTCTTTTTATTATCAATACGTAAAAGAAAAAAAATTCATGACTGGGACCGTCATTGTAAAAAATTTAGAGGTAAAACATCCCTTATAAATATCAGCAATTAGTGCGATTCTCGTTTATTATAAATACGTAAAAGTAAAGACATTTCATTTCTTCAGCACGTTACACCGTTTCATCGCGCTGACCTCACGCAGTGAAATCTTACATCAAGACAATATTTTCAGCAACGCGGAAATTAAAGGTAAAACATTCTTTAAAAATAGCAGCTATTACTGCGTTTCTGATTTATTAATATGTAAAAGAATAAATGTCATAGCTTCATCACTTTACACCGTTTCATCGCGCTAGCTTAACACAGCCAAATCTCTCATTAAGACAATATTTTCTTCTGCGCCAGAAATTTAGAAGTAAACATTTCCTTATAAATTTTAGTTATTACAGCATTTTTCTTTTATTATTAATACGTAAAAGAAAAAAATATTTCAGCACCTTAGATTGTTTCATAGCGCTGCCCTTACACAGTCAAATCTCTCATCCAGACAATATTTTCTCCTATGCCGAAAATTTAGAGGTGGAAAAATCCTTATAAATATTAGCTATTACTAATATTTATAAGGAAAAACTTTGTTTTTCTTTTATTAACACGTGAAAGAAAAAACATTTCATAGCTTCAGTACTTTACGCAGTTTTTTATGATGCTGCCCTCACACAGTCAAATCTCTAATCACGACAATTTTTTTCTCCTACGCGAGAAATTTAGAGGTAAAAAATTCCTTATAAATATTATCATTACTGTGTTTTTCTTTTATTATTAATACGTAAAAGAAAAAATCATTTCATAGCTTCAGCACTTCACACCGTTTCATCGCGCTGACCTCACACAGTCAAATCTCTCATCAAGACAGTATTTTCTCCTACGCGGAAAATTTAGAGGTAAAAAGTTCCTTCTAAATATTAGCTGTTACTGTGTTTTTCTTTTATTATCAATATGTAAAAGAAGAAAAAATATTTCATTGCTTCAGCACTTTACATCGTTTAATCGCGCTAACCTCACGCAATGAAATTTCTCATCAAGACTGTTTTCTCCTACGCGGAAAAATGAGTAAAAAATTCCTTATAAATGTTTGTATAATTGTGTTTTTCTTTTATTATTAATACGTAAAAGAAAACATATCATTGCTTCAGCACTTTAGACCATTTCATCGCGCTGCCCTCATACAGTCAAATCTCTCATCCAGACAATATTTTCTCCTACGCGGGAAAATTAGAGGTTAAAAATTCTTTATAAATATTAGCTAATGCTGTGTTTTCTTTTATTATTAATACGTAAAATAAAAAAAAATTCATTGCTTCAGCACTTTAGACCGTTTCCTCGCACTGACCTCACGCAATCAAATCCCTCATGGAGACTATTTTCTCCTACGCCTGAAATAAAGCCGGAAAAAGAGGTAAAAAACTCCTTATAAATATTAGCTATTACTTTGCTGTTCTTTTATTATTAACACGTGAAAGAAAAGCATTTCATAGCTTCAGAACTTTACGCCGTTTCATGGTGCTGCCCTCACACAGTGAAATCTCTCACCAAGACAATTTTTTCTCCTACGTGAGAAATTTAGAGGTAAAACATTCCTTATAAATATTAGTATTACTGTGTTTCTTTTATTATTAATACGTAAAAGAAAAAAAATTCATAGCTTCAGTACTTTACACCGTTTCATCGCTCTAACCTTTCATAGTGAAATCGTTCATCAAGACAATGCTTTCTCCTACACAGAAAATTGAGAGGTAAAAAATTCCTTATAAATATTAGCTGTTACTATGTTTTTCTTTTATTTATTATTAATATGTAAAAGAAAAAGAAATTTCATTGCTTCAGCACTTTACATAATTTCATCGCGCTAACCTCACGCAATCAAATTTCTCACCAAGACAGTATTTTCTCCTACGCACGATATTTAGAGGTAAAAAATTACTTATAAATATCAGCTATTACAGTGTTTTTCTTTTATTATTAATACGTAAAAGATAAACACATTTCATAGCTTCAGCTTTTTAATCTTTCACCAAGAAAATATTTTCTCCTATGCGGAAAACTGAGAGATAAAAAATCCCTTAAAAATATTAGCTGTTACTGTGTTTTTCTTTCATTATTAATACGTAAAAGAAAAAACACATTTCATAGCTTCAGCACTTTTGACCGTTTCATCGCGCTGCCCTCACACAGTCAAATCTCTCATCCAGACAATATTTTCTCCTTAGCGTTAAAAAAAATTCCTTATAAATATTAGCTATTACTGGGCTTTTCTTTGATTATTAATACGTAAAAGAAAAAAACATTTCATAGCGTAAGCACTTTACACCGTTTCATAGCGCTGCTCTTACACAATCAAATCTCTCATGGAGACAATATTTTCTCCTGTGCTGGAAATTTATATGTAAAAAATGCCTTATAAATATTAGCTGTTACTGTGTTTTTCTTTTTTCTTTTATTATTAATAAGTAAAAGAAAATAAAAATTTCATAGTTTCAGCACTTTACATCGTTTTATCGCACTAACCTCACGCAATGAAATTTCTCATCAAGACAGTATTTTTTCCTACGCGGAAAATTGAGAGGTAAAAAATCCCTTATAAATATTAGCTGTTATTGTGTTTTTCTTTTATTATTAATACGTAAAATAAAAACACATTTCATATAGCTTCAGCTTTATACACCGTTTCATCGCGCTGACCTCACATAGTGATATCTTTCATTAAGACAATACTTTCTTCTGTGCGGAAAATTGAGAGGTAAAAAATCCCGTGTAAATATTAGCTGTTACTGTGTTTTTCTTTTATTATTAATACGTAAAAGACAAAAACACATTTCATAGCTTCAGCTTTTTACACCGTTTCATCGCGCTGACCTCTCATAGTGATATCTTTCATCAAGACAATACTTTCTCATATGCGGAAAATTTATATGTAAAAAATGCCTTATAAATATTAGCTGTTACTGTGTTTTTCTTTTTTCTTTTATTATTAATAAGTAAAAGAAAATAAAAATTTCATAGTTTCAGCACTTTACATCGTTTTATCGCACTAACCTCACGCAATGAAATTTCTCATCAAGACAGTATTTTTTCCTACGCGGAAAATTGAGAGGTAAAAAATCCCTTATAAATATTAGCTGTTATTGTGTTTTTCTTTTATTATTAATACGTAAAATAAAAACACATTTCATATAGCTTCAGCTTTATACACCGTTTCATCGCGCTGACCTCACATAGTGATATCTTTCATTAAAACAATACTTTCTTCTGTGCGGAAAATTGAGAGGTAAAAAATCCCGTGTAAATATTAGCTGTTACTGTGTTTTTCTTTTATTATTAATACGTAAAAGACAAAAACACATTTCATAGCTTCAGCTTTTTACACCGTTTCATCGCGCTGACCTCTCATAGTGATATCTTTCATCAAGACAATACTTTCTCATATGTGGAAAATTGAGAGGTAAAAAATTCCTTATAAATATTAGCTGTTACTGTGTTTTTCTTTTATTATTAATACGTAAAAGACAAAAACACATTTCATAGCTTCAGCTTTTTACACCGTTTCATCGCGCTGACCTCTCATAGTGATATCTGTCATCAAGACAATACTTTCTCATATGCGGAAAATTGAGAGGTAAACAATTCCTTATAAATATTAGCTGTTACTATGTTTTTCTTTTATTATAAATACGCAAAAGAGAAAAACACATTTCATAGCTTCAGCTTTTTACACCGTTTCATCGCGCTGACCTCACATAGTGATATCTTTCATCAAGACAATACTTTCTCCTGTGCGGAAAATTGAGAGGTAAAAAATCCCTTATAAATATTAGCTGTTACTGTGTTTTTCTTTTATTATTAATACGTAAAAGAAAAAGAAATTCATTCCTTCAGCACTTTACACCGTTTCATCGCGCCGCCCGCACGCATTCAAAATCCTTCATCAAGCCAATAAATAATTCCTCCTACGTGCACTTGAGGAAGCCCTGGTCTCAGCTTGCCACGAGGACGCGTCGGGAAAGATTTCTCGCCAGCGGCGTGCGCTATCTGTCGCACTTCCCCGGAAAACGCCTCTTAATCTTCCACCAGAGATCTGAGAATTCCAGAGAATTTCTCTCCTCGCCGGTCGAGTGTTCGGCCCCACGAGCTAACGATCACAAATAAGATAATGTGTAAATAAACGAAGACGTGACGTCACGTGGAATGTCAAGTACGCGGCTCGGCTACCCCCCTGGTCAGCAACCGCTCGCGAGACCCGTCACTGCAGACGAGTATGAGGGAACTAAACCGAGCCAGTGCGGAAAGCGGGCGCATCTACTTCCCACCTTGGAATTACCGGCGCGTTTTTGCCCCAGAGGTGAAAACAGTTGGTTATTCATTCGAAACATTTAAAAGCATTAAAAATAGGACAAATGTATTATTGAAAAGTTATGTACTAATATGGATTTAGAAATTTAAATAGAAATTTGAAAAGTCTTATTTCTCCCTCTCTCTCTCTCTCTCTCTCTCTCTCTCTCTCTGTATATATATATATATATATATATATATATATATATTTGTATAAAATTTTCAATTGCGAACCGGATGGAAAAACTATTTCTTGGAAGCTAAAATTAGATGATTTTATTTAAGGCATCTAACGTAATATTTTACTGATAAGTAAAAATTTTTAAGCAGCTCCTTATCATTTTATGCTGGAAATATTGTTGCTATGTTTTTTATTAACTTGGAAAAATAATTTTGATTTTCTCTTCTTTTTTTTTTAAATTTTCTTTTTCGAATTTTTTAAATTTTACTTTTATTTATTCATTTATTTATTTATTTATAAGATTCTTGCACAGTCGCAAAAATCTTAAAATTCGATTTTTTTTAAAAATTCCTCCGGTCTCAATTTTAAACGAACTATTTATAACTTAATTAAACGTCTCTAACTACATATCAGAGCGTAGTCAATAAGCCTGATTAGAAGTACTGTACATGGGGTTTTAAACCCAATACCGCGCATCCCATGTCATTAGATGCCCACGGAAAGTTTTAGAGTTGTCATTAAACAGGATTTATTTTTCAAGCTCACTAATGATAAGTTTTTTTTATCTTAAGAACACCAGCCTGTATACATGGCCACTGTTTTTTAACCTGTGTACAGGTATATCTCATGAAACAAACCGTCTATTGAAATACGTCCTACACTGTAAAAATGAAATGTTGTTTTGGACATAATACTAAAATGGAAGTGTAAATAGAAGGATAAGAAAATGAGTTTAGGATTTTTTAAAAATTGGATACCCAAAACATGTAAATCCCCGAAAATAGGACACCCTGAAACAGATAGCTTTTGTAAGCTGTATCAGCATTTCGTTTTTATACTCTAGAAATACTTCCTCCCCTGTCTCTCGCGTTTTTCTGTTGATTTTTCACTCGTTAGGACAACTGTTTCTTTCTTGATAGCCTCCAAAATTTTTCTTTCCTTTCTTCTTTTCTGTGTGTGTACGTCTTTTTATTTAATCAAAAAATAAAATATTAATCAAAAATAATTATAAATAAAAATTATAAAAAAAAATACAAATAACATAGAATTTTTAAAAAAAATTAAAATTAAAATATTTTCTGTGTTTTATATTTTTTTGTTTCTCTAACTCTTAATTAACTAATCCTAGTTTAATAGTTCATTTATTCTATTATCTCAGCACAAATCCGTAGTAAAGTAATTTTTCCTTAAAACCTCTACCAACTATTTTAACGAGCACCTTATTCAAATTAATCATAGTCATCACTTGAGTTAAAGCCTTTGACCCAAGTACTCCGAAAAGAGCCATAACGGCGGTGTCTCTAGAAATATTGATTTTTAGAAAAAAAGTAATTTTATCCGAAAACCTCTACTAACCTTCTTTATGAGCACCCTTATTCAAATTAATCATAGTCATCACTGGAGTTAAATCCTTTGGCCCAGGTACTTTGAAAATAGCCATAACGGTGGTGTCTCTAGAAATATTGATTTTTAGAAAAAAAGTAATTTTATCCGAAAACCTCTATTAACCTTCTTTATGAGCACCCTTATTCAAATTAATCATAGTCATCACTGGAGTTAAATCCTTTGGCTCAGGTACTTTCAAAATAGCCATAACGGTGGTGTCTCTAGAAATATTGATTTTTAGAAAAAAAAGTAATTTTATCCGAAAACCTCTACTAACCTTCTTTATGAGCACCCTTATTCAAATTAATCATAGTCATCACTTGAGTTAAAGCCTTTGACCCAAGTACTCCGAAAAGAGCCATAACGGCGGTGTCTCTAGAAATATTGATTTTTAGAAAAAAAGTAATTTTATCCGAAAACCTCTACTAACCTTCTTTATGAGCACCCTTATTCAAATTAATCATAGTCATCACTGGAGTTAAATCCTTTGGCCCAGGTATTTTGAAAATAGCCATAACGGTGGTGTCTCTAGAAATATTGATTTTTAGAAAAAAAGTAATTTTATCCGAAAACCTCTACTAACCTTTTTTATGAGCACCCTTATTCAAATTAATCATAGTCATCACTGGAGTTAAATCCTTTGGCTCAGGTACTTTCAAAATAGCCATAACGGTGGTGTCTCTAGAAATATTGATTTTTAGAAAAAAAATTAATTTTATCCTAAAACCTCCACTAACCTTCTTTATGAGCACCCTTATTCAAATTAATCATAGTCATCACTGGAGTTAAATCCTTTGGCTCAGGTACTTTCAAAATAGCCATAACGGTGGTGTCTCTAGAAATATTGATTTTTAGAAAAAAAAGTAATTTTATCCGAAAACCTCTACTAACCTTCTTTATGAGCACCCTTATTCAAATTAATCATTGTCATCACTGGAGTTAAATCCTTTGGCTCAGGTACTTTCAAAATAGCCATAACGGTGGTGTCTCTAGAAATATTGATTTTTAGAAAAAAGTAATTTTATTCGAAAACCTCTACTAATCTTCTTTATGAGCACCCTTATTCCAAATAATCATGTCTTCACTGGAGTTAAAAGTCTTTGGCCCAGATACTCCGAAAATAGCCATAATGATGGCGTCTCTAGAAATACCGATTCTTAGAAATAAACAGTTAAAATAATTATATCAATATAATATAAAACCTCGTTCTTGTACCTGAAGCCCCATAACTTTGTATTAAACTGTTTCTTCATCTGCATCTGTAGTTTTGATCATTACATAAACCCCATTGCGTATCTTATCGTAACATATTAAGGTCTGACATTTTCAAAGTAGCCAACATTATTTGGATTAAGCGTTATTTATGGCCAAACTTTTTCGTATAACCTCTTAAATAAAAAAAATCTCTTTTTTTAGATCTGAAAGAAGCTTCTCCATCTGTAGGTTTAATTGCTTTCATCTACGAATTTCACCTCTCTCTTTGCTGGCCTCTGCTTTCCACTTCGTAATGAGCTGTCAAAGATATTTCTCTAATGAATTTCTTCAGTGATAGACACGTCTCTTAATGTACTTGTCAAATTTTCTCTGAAAGTCCTTAAGCAGCTTAAGTGTTTACGTCAATATAATACCGGCCTACGGAAGAATGATTTATTTCATAAGCATTTACTATAAACGTTTTGCCTCTGCGTTATTCTGTCAAGGATTTCTCCACCTTCTATTTTTGAGAGAAAATGCACCTTTCTCTAACAGGGATCGTCAAGCTATTTTTCACAGGTCCCATAAGCTGAGACAATCACGCCAATATTATAGAGGCCAATTCACATAGAATCCGTCAGTGTTAAAGATACCATTGGCGCTAATTGGTATGAGATTAGTTAAAAATTTTTACGCTTACTCTCCGAATTCTATGTAAATAGGCCCTAAAGGTACAATCAGGACCGGCTCTAGGCATAAGAGGCATCGGCCAAGGGACGCCAACATAGTAAAAAAAAGCAATAGAAATAATTGTTTTTCAATTCCTACTATTAGTTCACACTCTCTCTATATATATCTTGTTCAAATTTTCAATCGTTAATAAAAGTACTTTTTATTCATCCACTCAAGTTCAAATACATTTTTTTAAACTTGTAGTGGATGACACTTGATGTTAATACAGTTTTTTCAAATATTAATTCATTAATTAAATTTAATTAATCAATTTTAGTTTTAGACCTAGATCGTCTCTTGCTCTTGAATAGTAATTTCCCTCTTGTTACTGTGTAAACGGTAGCACTGCGGTATCGCGGGCTTCTCCCGTCCTGTAGGTTGCGAGATCGAATCCCCAACCTGACAAACTTTTTCTCTCTCTTTCCCCCCTCCTAATCTCGCACAGTAGGCAAGGTTCTGGCAGGCAATCCTTTTTTTCAATTACTACTACTAGTTCACACTCAAATTTTTCTTTGTTGACCTAAGTAGGAATTGACTTTAAAAATTTTTTTTATATATTACTTGTTTGCTACTACAGTTGAACACCTTTATAGCGAACCCGGTATATAACGAACTCACGGATATTACAAACGAAAATTTTAGTCCCGCCGTTTTCATATTTTATTTAATGCTAATTGTTCCTTTTATAGCGAACCTCCGAAATCTTAAGAATCGGCTCTAACGAACATTTCTTTCAGTCGACAACTGAATTTTTTAATTTTTGAACTTTTTAAGAGTGTTGAAAATATAACGAATGTTGAAGAAAAAGATGATGAAGATTTACCAATCGCGATGTGCATAGAAAAGCACAAAATTTCATCATTCTCAGATTGTGACATGCAATTGTTCGAAACATGTGATGAGGAAGTCATTACATGTGAAAATCCGACTGATGAAGATATTGTGGAAGAAATTAAAATGAATCATTCTGAAATCGAAGATTCTGCATCTGATGCTGATGAAGAGGAGCACATTAATGACGAAATCCCCACCATCTCAGATGCTACAGCGGCGATGCGTGTAATTAATAAGTTTTTGTCTGCACAAACTGTGCAAGAGAGAGTGTTAGTCATTTGATGTATTGGACAAAGAAATTCATAAAATGTTTTTTGTTTTTTTAAATGGGCATCACGTCAGTGAGCAACAATTAAAGGCAAAATTATTATATTTCCATTTGTCTTCATTTTTAGTTAATTTAATTAGTATTGCGTCAGTTTAATGTAATCGATTTTAGCCAATTTAATTCATTAATGATCATTTTTACTATATTTTATCATTTTTTTTAATACATCATTATTGAATACACATAGCAACTAATGAGTTATACATTTTGTTAACTCTAACATTTTTCTTAACGGTTCGGATATAGAGAACAAAACCTTTGGCCCCTTGAAGTTCGTTATTACGGGGTTCAATTGTATTTCAATAATTAGCCTTATATATAGACACAACTTGGATTCTTTAATTTTTTTTTGCTTTGTTTTTGCAAAATTATTACATTTTTTATTAATATACACCTGTTTTATAAGTATAATTTTAAATATTTTATTTAATAATTTTTTTAGTTTTCGAATAATTTATTGATGTTATATATATTTTGTAAATTTAATTTTATGCGAGTTTTTTTAAAGGGGTCCGGTATTTATTGAGTTAAAATTTTGAATTTTTTTTGTGATGGTTAACCATATAATTTGTAAATAAAATTCGCATCATAAAACTTCTCATAAAGTTTTTAAAAAATTTTAAAATTTAAATTTTTTTAAAAAGTGGGGTAATTTAAAATCGTTATAACTCAAAATATTATTTGTCGAATTTCAAAATTATTTCACTTAATTAAACAGAATTATATAAGTTTTAATTGTGATTCAGCGTTTTTTAAAATATTAAATTTAAAAATAAAAATATTTAGAGTAAAAATTTTTAAAAAAGTAACTTGTTTTTAAAAAATCATATTTTCAAAAGTAAATATTTTTTTCAAATTTTCTGAATCAAAATTAAAGTAAAATATCTGAAAAAGACATGTACCAAGTTTGAACCATTTATATTTAACGGTTCTCGACTTATAACAATTTAAAGACATGAAATGGTAAAAAAAAAACCATCATTAAGAAAAACGCATTTACAGGTTTAAACACAGATTGGCTGCTATTAGAATGTTGCCCCCCAAAAAATCTCCTGTTCTAATTGAGAAAGAAACGTGAATTAAACGTCATTTTTAGCAGAAAAGAACACAAAATGTTTTAATGCAATAAAAATTTTTTTGAAAATTTGAAGAATTTTGTGGCCTGGAACCCTTTAAATCTGTACGTCAGAGGTAAACCATCATAAGTGAATTTTCTTCATTTTCGATATTTTTATTTAAGGCGACAATGGACCATGAAAAACTTTTTATATATTTATTTTCCAATTGCTATGAAATTTTGTATACTTATACAGTGTTGTTTAGAGATGGAAATTCTAAATTTAAAAAAGTCAGAATGTAATCAATTAAGATATTAATTAAAATCAGTTTGTTAATTACTCTATTTTAAAATGCTCCATGCGCATTAATTTTTGTCTCAGATATCTAATTTTCTCTCTTATGCTAGCTTTATATAGTTATAATAAAAGTTGGTAGCAATATTTGATTTACAGTCATATTTATAAAAACTAGAAAAGAAATCGATAAAAATAAGTCATTTTATGCAAAATTTTATCCAAAAAAATTTTTTATTGTAAAAATTTTAAGTTGTTTTAAAATAGTATAATGAATTGATTACTAAGTTTTATTCTAACATGTATAAATAATCATTTTATGAAATTTTATGAAAATTCAAGAAAAATTATGACGCATGGAACATTTTGAACTTACCGAAACGACATGAAAACTTGTTTTGAGAAAATGGCATTTAAGGTTTTTATTTAACGTAACATATCCATTGTTTACGTTTGAAAAATACTTATAACTGGGTTAAGAATGATCGGATCAACATACTTTTTTTTTTAATTTAAAGCTGATGAGTTGCAGAATCATTTTCAGAAAGAAAAGAAAAAATCGTTTTTGGGATATATTTTGGTCAATCTGAAGGTCCATTGTCACCTTAAGTGACTCCTTTTGGATGGAGCTTCTTTGAGGAAAACTGTCATACATGCAAAGGAAGATGGTGGGTTAAATATGGACTTATAAACTATCGAATATGTAAGTCCTGGTGAGAGGTAAACCATCACAAAGCGCTCTTGAAAAGCTCTCCTGAAAAATGGGAATTTAGCACATATGATAGTTTACCTCTAACGTACAGAAATATGCTCTACTAGCTGAAAACCCGCACTTCGCTACGGAGTACATTCAAATTAAATACAACGATCAATGTATGCAATTAATGCCAAAAAATATAAATATACAGTGATTTCCGCTTATAAGAATCACGTTTGTTATTACTGTTTTTGATTCTTATAAGCGGTTGATTCTTATAACCGAAACTTCCCTTTGGGCAGGCACACATACACAAATATATACTTGTACATATATATAAACACACAGGCACATATATGCATAATTTACCATTAAATACTCTTTAATTTACGTTGTTTATCATTTATTAAAATTATTTTTTATAATTTTAAAAATACTCAATTTCTAAACAAATACCATAACTCAATTTCTAGACCTATAAGTAACAACACATGATTATAAAATCAACAAGAGGCAGCTTCTCTTTGACTACACTTTGGAAGAGCATCATATCTAATTAACAAGTTCTGTTTTTCAGAAAAACTAAGAGTTTTCCTTGTTTTTATCATATTTGAATTCGACTATCAAAAAGTTCTAACACTAACTGGCAATTTTGATAGAAAACTAAAGTGAATACTAGCGATGTATGCTTATTACAGTCTCAGACGAAGATTCACTTTATAGCTTACGTTTCACGGTTTGATTCTGAATCAAACCGTAAAACGTTTGATGCAGCATCTGGTTCCTCTGATTCAGCAAAATGGATCCGTTTACGTTTCACGGTTTGAAGTGTTGAATCCACTGTCCCGTTTGCGTAAGTGATGGTGGACACTTCGCGGAAGATTTATGTGTTTCAGGGTCCAGAAATCCCCAACCAGGAAATAAGTGGTGGGAAAAAAAGGAGTGCCTGTCTGGAGAAAAGTGAAATCGGACCCGGGCGGGTTAGATGCCCCTGGGTAAAGCTAATAAGACAGTGTTCAGCAAAAACGTATAAGGAGAAACTCCCTTATGTTATGTCTAAAGGAATGTATTTTACGACTGTTTTCCACCCCAAAGTTTTATCAATATTTCTTTTCAAAAACTTAAGAAAGAATTTCGTACCTTTTGAGAGTTCAAGTGGCATTTTTTGGAAAAATGAAAGGAAGGCGAAGATTGCAAACTGATTCTTATAACCGGTGGATTGATTCTTTAAAGCGGAAATTTTAACATGGAAATAATACATTTGTTTTTGTTTTTGCGATATTGATTCTTATAAACGGTTGATTCTTATAACCACTGATCACTATAAGCGGTGGTTACTGTATATATATTTATAATAAATACGACGATCAATGTATACAATTGATGCAAAAAAAACATATTTATAAAAAAATCGTAAGGGATATTTTTATAGACAAAATGTCCAATCGTCTGCCGCATTAGCAAGCTAAAAATATTTTTTTCTCTATTTAGTTTTTATGCACGTGACGATAAATTTATTTAAAGTACCAGAAAAAGAAATCACGTGATTAGCATTTAATAAATTAAATTCTAAAAAATTAATCTTTAAAAATTCACCAAAAATCAGAAAAAGGAGGTAAAGATTCGAAAAAGATCTCATTTTGAAGGAATTTTTATGATCTTTCTCGTGATATAAATTTTATAACCCTCAAATTATTATTTTAAATGCAAACTTAAAAAAAGTTACAAAAACAGCTTAAAAATTTAATTTTAAAACAATCTAAGAAGAATTTTTCAAAAATCTTTCTTGTTGCACCCCTACACTATAAGAAGAATCGCCATGCAAAATTTCAGCCCTTTAGGTCCAGCGGTTTGGTCTGTGCGTTGTATGTCAGTCAGTCAGTCAGTGAATGAGTCAGTTACGGAACTGTTTTATATAGAGAGATTACGACATGCCCCTCTAGTAAAATTTACAAAGCTTGAAATTTTGAAATTTAAAAAAAAAAATATCTGGCGTTGAAAATGAAATTGGCCAAGGGGCGCGCCGCATGCCCTCTAGGCGGCCTTTAATATAAGCGGTAAGTTTTAGTAATAAACGCCGGCAGCTTGATGCTCAGCTTGTATATGACGTTTACTCCCATCACTAACTTAACATCTAAAGTGAACACGAAATAATGATAGATTGCCCCACAGCTTTCACATTTTTAAGATTGGCATTTTTAGAAACAGCCCTCTAATGCGAACCTGTGGTAAAAGTGATGTCTCAATAATTTGAATTAACACCAGCTGGAATTTCCTTTGCGCAGTCACGAATCACAGATTCCTTTTTTTTTTTTTTTCGTTTTTCGTTTTCTGCCCCAAGTCTGGAGAATGAAGAGAGCTTTTCTTTACCCGGCCCGAAAGACTTTCTACCAAAGAATTCTTGCTTTCATGGACGCCCCATTCTTTCCTCCTTGTGTTAATCCAACACGAGTTTCAATACACTTCGCTTTTGGGTTTTTTTTTCCCTCGCAAGCGTTACTATATGGAATAGTATAGTTTTCTCTCGTTATACCGGCGATCCTCCTTAAGGGAGCCGAAAACCAGCCAGTCCCCCCCCCCCCCCTCTCTCTTCCCTGCACTTTAATGATGCCGGATCTGCACGTGATTATATGTGGGTTTTTTTTTTGTTTTTTTTTAGATAACTGTACTCGTAACTGCTTCGCCCCGCTTCTTTGGTTCGAAAAATGCGTGCTTTTTGAAATATGAAGACTTCGGACTTTTCTCCGAAAAGAGTCTTGGAATTTGCCCGAGAGGTGTGCTTTTATTTATTTATTTTTATTATTATTATTATTATTTCTACAAGAAAGAGACTTGCTGGCGTACATATTCAATCTCCGAAGGTCTGTTCGGGTTCAAGCTAAGCCTATAAATAAGGTCTAATAGAAATGTATATATAATATTGTATGCCAATGGTTTTCAAACTTTGGTATGCACGTAATTTTTATTATTACAAGTATGAGACTTGTTGGCGTACATATTTAATCTCAGAAGGTCTGGCCAGGTTCAAGCTAAACCTATAAATGAGGTCCAATAGAAATTTATATATAATACTGTATGCCGCGTGAGTTTTGTTATTACAAGGATTAGACTTGTTGGCGTACATATTTAATCTCAGAAGGTCTGTTCGGGTTCAATCTAAGCTTATAAATGAGGTCCGATCGAAATTTATATATAATATTGTATGCCAATGGTTTTCAAACTGTGTTGAGGTGACGGACTCCGACCCTTGTGTTACTGTATATAAACCGGAGCCTATGTGGACCCGGTCTGGAACTTCCAGCCAGGGGGCATTAGAAACAACAACAATACATATAGAAAGCAAAGGCGAACCGTGGGTAACGAACGAAATTGTTCGCTAATTGTATACGTAGCAACGAACATCACCGAACGCATTTGTTTGCTTTTGCCACGATGCACTCACTAAGCGGTACATCAAAGGAATTCGTTAATCTTCATTAACCATCATTCGCTGTGTGTACAGAGCCTGCAGTTTAGCTTGGAATCTTTATACACTTTAAGCTTGGAAATTTCAGTTCGAGTAGGAAACTTCATTCCGTTGTTCGTCATCGGAAACTGACTTGCGCAATATAGTATGGATTGGAGTACTCACCACAGGAATTCACCGAACGAAAATGAATGAACGGCAGCACAAGCATTAGGTTTGTTAATGCGTACGGCCAACCGTATTTCAAACACGGTGCCGAATTGGTTTGTTGAAATTAGGCGCAATTTGTTCGTTCGCCGTTGTTCGCTGTACGTATACCCGCCTTAACATATATTGGCTCTTGTAATATTCTTTAGTACGAATGAAGATCTTTAGGAACACCTATAAACAGCGTCCCACGTTGTCACAGATCCACATTTATAAAGTGCTGTAGGGACAAAGCAATTTTGACGGAATGCTCCATTGAGAGAGACTATCTGTTATGGAAACTGCGTCAAAGTGTTTATCAAACCAAATTAAATCTTTTCCAATCATTGAGACTAATATTGACGATCTGTTCGTCATTCTGCTCGTGCGTTTTTTACACTGATGTAAGAAATTAAAGGTGTATCTCAAACTACACGGCCTCCAAAGTCTAATAATCTATGAAGCTCGAGATGAACACTTCTGCTTGGTCACTGGATTTGCTTGTTGGCACACCTTATTTCAACATTCTTAAATTTTATCTCCGTGCATCTATGTTCCTAGAAAAGAATTCTTGTCGTCGTTAAAGATCTTCCATCTTTTTCTAACCACTACTTTTGTGTTGATTAGTATTGTCTTTTTTAAACAAATGGTCGTAAATTAAGTCAAGTTTCTTCTTTCCAGTGACTCGATTTTTTTCTCTGAAGCCCCCGCTAGACCCTTGCCAGTGCTTTAATAGGTCAATGAAGTCGTTTTTTCATAAAAATTTGTCAGCAGTTGGTATTATTCTCGACTCTTGCCCTTCATTTATAATGGATTGCTCTTTTACTAGTCTATGAATATATGTAGTAGATAGCGCAAGCCGTGTTGCCCCAGAAAAGTGCTTAAGAGCTTCAGCATTTTGGTGCTTTAGCATTTGGACTACATGGAGGAACAGTACCCATTCTTTTGTCAGATTCTTGCATGGAGTACTTCAGCAAACTTTCTTTTGGTCGATATGGGTGCGTTTTCTACGCATTTCCTTCCCAAAATTGAACATTTAAGAAAAATCATTCATTCGACTTCAGGTTATTTTGCCAATCCACCATCTTTTGTGACAAATGACATGAATTCAGTTTCAACCGTTGCAGTTGCTTACATATATAGTTTGCTAGACATGTTTTGTCTTCTCTGAGTACGCCGGGAGTCGAACACGAAAATCAACTAAGGTGGTTGGTTCTAATTAATTTTTTAATTTTTTTCCCCATGGATTACGTTTGAAAACGAAGAACTTATTGATGTACTAACAGGTAGCATGTTTTTGTAGACGTTTTCCCGTGGGAAAAAAAATTGTTTCTGGGTTAAAATTGCTGGGTTAATATGGACTCGAATCTGCTCTGAACACAATAGGGACGTTTAGAGGAGTGGTCGCCGACAAGGGGCTCGCTGGCTAGAGAAGTTTCACTGCATATATATTTTATTTTAAACAGCAGTAATGCGTTTCCTGTTGTCACAATCACTATTTTCAACAATAGCGCCCTTTACACGTACGCTCTTTCCCGCGTGAAACCACGATCCCGCGCGATTGAGTGCACGTGTGAAGGTGTCGGAGAGGAAGGGAAAGCTTCTTTTGAGCGTACTGCAAGATTTCCCGCGCGCAATCGCGTACGCTCCAAGAGCGTAAGCACGCTCTTTTGAGAACGCTTGGAGCGTGCGCGCAATCCCGTACGCTCCAAGCACTCGCGAAAGAGCGTACGTGTGAAGGGCGCTATTGGAGGAGAGGAAGGGGTTATTCGAAAATTGAGTTCTTTAAAGGTGTTTCGTTATTCTTTTCAATATACAGTGGAATCACTGGTAATAAAACGAAGAGAGGCCAAGAATTGAGAGGGGTATAACCACGTTATTCAAACTTGCCAAGTTTTCATATATGTGGAATAGAATTACTTATTACTTTTATCATCGATTGATTGTAAAACTTAAGAATGAAATCTCCAAAATGTATCAGATAAGTGGTTTTCAGTTTGTTTGTTTTTTAAACTGGACCCTTTGGTTATGAACAATTATCTAATGTACCCCTAATTTAAAATTTCCCCCGCTTTTTTTTTCAATTTACGACTACCTGTCAAATTATTCATGAAGTTTAAATGGTATTAATATCGCACACATGTAATAAAAATATTTTAAAGGTGATAAAAGCATAAAAAGAATGTTTCTTTATTGTGTTATCGATATTTCTTCTAGTGAATCGTTAAAGTCAGGTTTAAAAAATTTAAAATTCATAGTAAAAAGTCCTAAGATTTTTTATTCAACTCTTTAAGGCACGCGTTTAAAAAAAACTAGTCGGTAGCCGTCAAAACATGACGGCTGGATGGTAAATAAATGTCCTAATACACAAATTATACTCAACACATCATTGCCAAATGTTCAAAATCATAATATTGAGAAGTGAGAAATACACTTCAAAAATTACTATTGAACCCAATAAAAAGAAATGTGGTTACTCAACAGCACGATATAAACAATTTCCGCCAGGTTTAATTCTATATCTCACAAACTAAAATAAAAATGGCAGAGAGAGAGCTAGAGAGATTCCTCAAAATCAACAAATTAACGTGTTTATGCGGCCTCGTGCTTAGTGAGTATCTAAAGCCAGATTTGAACACGTCACTGAGCATGCGCAGAAAGCAATTTTTAACTGTAAATTATTGTCAATTAATAGAAATTTCGGTTCGGAAAACCAAATTTGACACATCTCTAGATTAAAATCTTTCGTTTAAGATCAAAATCAAGTAAATTGATGGAGTAGTTTTCTCTCACGGACTGCCCAAAGAATTGGCTTAGCAACTTAAATGTATAGATTGACCTAGTCCAAATGTTTGGAATCAAAATTTTCGATCCTTATAACTCAATCGAGAAATTAGGAATTCTCAAAATATTTAGTGAGCGAGGGACATAGCTTTTGCAAGAGCACGACATACCTTCCTGATTTACTGCCTTAAAACAATGGACTATTTATTTTCACAAAATAACGAAATACATCCTTGAATGAAAGATAATGCCGGACGATGGCCGGATAGCTAGGACGCTGAACATCGGTATATCGGTGTATATGGATTCGAATCCCTATTGGCTTGAATGTTTATAGCCGTTCGGAATCGGCAGTAGATCCCGGTCTAATTAGCCCTTGTGTAGCAAAAATTAACTGTATCAAAGTTTACAAAGTTATAACAGTATCGAAGTTTTTCTATTCAGACAAAGATAAGAACCAAAATAATTTACGTTCCTACCGAAGAATCTTTTATAGCTCATATAACTGAACATCAAAATTTAATTTTTCATTAACTTTTATATACATCCGTTTGGGTTGAATGTGCTATGGTTAGTTGTAGATGTGTGGTATTACACTAGATAATTTAAATATATATTAATTTTATGAATCTACTAACTTAAAAAAAATACTGTTTGTGGCCGGAAATGGCTTAGGTATGTTTTACCGGATTTTCAGAAGTTGCTAGACTTCGCAATAGTGGAATTTTAAGGGATATCTCAGTATGTGATTGTGATTTATTATTCTATAATTTGTGTCTTTATGACGTCTCGCATTTAAACTTATAAAGTAATACTATCTATTTCTTAAATGTATGTACGCAATTCAAAGAGCCTCTGTCCAAGGAATTTAAGGAATTTTTTAAAGAAATTTACTCTTCTGTAACCTTAAGTTGACATATGTCGTTCACTTCTTTCAACAACGTCATATCTTAAAAATCGTGATTTTTCAGAAGAGTGATTTTTAAAGTTTAAAAGTACATTAGAATGTATTGAAAATAAATATTAATTCTAGTCTCTAGCGGCTAAATATTGAGATATGACGTTGAATTTTTGAGATATGACGTTGTTGAAAGGAGTGCGCGATGTGTGTTTTCCTGGATTTTTATACGTTGCTGGACATCGCAATAATGGAATTCCGGAGATATCTGAATACGTGAATGTATTTGCTTACCTCTTTTGTATGTATATATGTATGTATGTGTTATGTATATATGTATCATATATATGTACGTAAATATTTTGACGCATTTTGGTACTTTTCTGTTTGACGGGTTATTAACGTAGGATTTCCTATACAAAAGAGGTAAGCAATGATAAGTAATCATTGCTTACCTCTTTTGTATGTATATATGTATTTATGTGTTATGTATATATGTATCATATGTACGAAAAAATTTTTGACGCATTTTGGTACTTTTGTGCTTGACTGTTTACTGCTTGCCCAAGCGATACACACTGGGTTTGGCGTGCTGCCAAAATTATAACTCGCGAGGTACGGACTGACGGTTTTAGCGTCTGAAATTTTGCTTTCCGGAGGACCGTTATGGAGGAACATAGTCCTACGATAAAAAGCGAAAAATGCCCCAAGGTGTAAAATTCCTTTCTCTATTACGGGGTACATTTAAAAAAAATATCTCTAAATCAAAGTCGGCAATCCTTGGACGCATTTTCTCTGTAATTTAACATTGAGGTGAGTGAATCCAATAGGGTTAGTACACAGCAGCCTTAATACATTTCTAAACAAACCGGCTTGACCTCCTCTCTATTATATATATAGCTACCCATTAAAGTCACTGTTTGAAAATAGCTGAGAGAGAGCGACCATGAAATTAACGGCTTTAAAATTACACACACACGCATCTTTAAAGAAAAAAAAATGGCATTCCCCCCTGACGTACCGGAACTTGGGATCTTTGACCGACTTGAGTTAAAAGTAGAAGAGGTTGACATTCTTTTATTTTTTGACTTCCGTAATAAATGAAATGTACTCTTAATTGCGCCGGGGTTTTTTTCCCTTCTAATGCGCTGTAGAATCCTGTCTTGGAATATTCAGTAATGACGGCTTTTTTTTAAACCCTTGTCAATCGGTAAGGTTTATGATTGCCAGAGTTTTTACCAGGTTACGAGAGTTAAAAGATTTATGTCTTGCTGTGCATTGAAAAATATTTAACATAAACAATGTAGTTATAACAATGAAAGTACAGTGGAACCTCGCATAACGAGCATAATTCGTTCTAGAGTCTTACTCGTAATGCGAAACACTCGTTAAGCGAAACAATTTTTCCCATATAAATCAATGTAAAATACGATAATGCGTTCCATGCCAAAAAATACTCAAAATTTTTTAGATGTAACGTTTATTATTTAAAGAAAATTACTTATACATAAATTCTTAAGGAGCAAAATCATCCATATGTAGATTTCGTAAATATAGTTTATTATTTACCAATTTATGACGCATATCTAATTTTTTTACTAGAAAGCTATCTAACGACATTTGTTTTTCTCGGCGCTTCAAAATTTGCTGAAAATGTGTCACCGCATTGTCATTGAATAAGTTTTTAGCGCGCATAGCCACCGTCTTATCAGGGTGATGCTTTGTAACTTACGATGCAACAGTTTCCCATGCTTTCATCATTTCTTTTATTGCGCCAGAAGACTGTTTCTTCGTCCTTCTCCACTGACAAACTCTTCTCTACAACTGCTTGCTGTGAAAGACACTCCAATTCTATTAGCTGTTCGGTGGTCAGCTTGTAGAGTAAAGCTCACTTCTACCCAGACTTGGGTGTGTATAATTTGAAGTGGCACTCTAAATGAATTTGATACAAACACGGTTTATACATGAAGCAATGTTTATTGAATTCGTTGCACATATAGAATTTGCTTTTACAGCAATAAGCATACGTACTACTTGTACGGAATATATATTAACATTCAATAGAAATACACTTTGCAAATACTCACAAACCAGTAGAGAGTCAAACCAGCAGTTCTGCCACGTAAACTTTGGGCCCCCTAAGCATCAGCGCAGGATAGCACCTGGAGCTGCTTTCCTCGTAGCTCCCCTCGTTTATCTATCAACTCGTTTATCTATCAACCTTAACAACAACCTTCTTTCAACCTCTGTATTAATCAAGCTGCTTGGTATTTATACCAAGAGCGTATGCCGAAATTAGCATATCTCAAGCAGCTTCTTTAATTCATTCACTCAAAAGTTCGATTCTTGTGAATCGAATCTTATGTATACCTTACAGGCTCTTGGTTGTGCTCTTCCACAAGCTCCTCAATATCATTGTTATCTTCCAGTCCCATGGTATTTACTTCTCGAACCATCCATAACTACCCTTAAATACTTATTTTTCGGCCCTTGATGATCCTTGTGACGTGAAGAGGCGACTTCCTTCCACGTCACTCGTTATGCGAAATGTTGCTCGTTAAGTGAGCCATTTTTTAAAGATTTATTTTTCTCGTTATGCGAGGTGTTCGTTAAGCGAGGTTCCACTGTATTGTCTATTTGGATGTGAAATTGATAAGTTTGTAATGTCCCTATTGGACTCTATGGCACCTTGTTAACCCTATTGTATTTGCTCACCTCAGTGTTAACCTATGCAGAAAATGTGTCTACTATTGACAGCTACATAAATGTTGATAATCCAATACAAATGGTATATATTTAGATAGCCTGAATTTTTCTGCTCCTTGCAACAAGATTCATTTTATAAATTTGCTCACCTCAGTGTTTGCTCACCTCAGTGTTAACCTATGCAGAAAATGTGTCTACTATTGACAGCTACATAAATGTTGATAATCCAATATAAATGGTATATATTTAGATAGCCTGAATTTTTCTGCTCCTTGCAACAAGATTCATTTTATAAATTTGCTCACCTCAGTGTTTGCTCACCTCAGTGTTAACCTATGCAGAAAATGTGTCTACTATTGACAGCTACATAAATGTTGATAATCCAATATAAATGGTATATATTTAGATAGCCTGAATTTTTCTGCTCCTTGCAACAAGATTCATTTTATAAATTTGCTCACCTCAGTGTTTGCTCACCTCAGTGTTAACCTATGCAGAAAATGTGTCTACTATTGACAGCTACATAAATGTTGATAATCCAATATAAATGGTATATATTTAGATAGCCTGAATTTTTCTGCTCCTTGCAACAGGGTTCATTTTATAAATTTCGTCCACCAAAGGAATTTAGGCACTTTTAAAACACACTATATCAGATTTTCCCCCGAATAATTTAAATTTTAAAATATTATTTGCATATTTTTTAAATGAAAAATGCCCCAAGGTGTAAAATTTCTTTCTCTTTTACGGAGTACAACAAAAAAAAATTTCAGTTAGTCTCTTCTAACGAAACTACCGCTGGTTATTAACATAGGATTACTTATCGTTGCTTATCTCTTTTGTATATATATATATATATATAGTATGTGTATATGTACGTATGTATATATATACATATATGTATGTCAAAATTTTCACGCCTTTTGGTACTTTTCTGTTGTCCAAGCGATACAGATTGGGTTTGGCGCAGTGCTAAAATTATAACTCGCGAGGACGGACGGACGGCTTTAGCGTCTGAAATTTTCCTTTCCGGAGGACCGTTATGGAGGAACGTAATGCTACGTTTAAAAAAAAAAACTTGTGTCCAAGGATTGCTAACTTGGATTCAATTTTCTCCGTAGGTTAACATTGAGGTGAGCGATTCCAATGGGGTTAGTACACAGCGGACTCAACTGTTTGGAGTCAGATTAAAATGGTGGAATTCAAACCGTTTATGATTTTGTATGTTTCAACATTTGTATATTTTGTATTATTTGTATATTTCTGATATTCTTTGATTTTTGTCTCTGTTTGAAAATCAAATAAACTATGAAACTGTTCGTTTCTTAATTTAAGTTTAATTACCTATGCTACTCCACCTCCGCTGTCTTTATTATATTTATTGCAGTTAACCCCCCCCCCCCCCCGCCAACACACTCTGTTACACCCGCTCTCATATTCATACATTTATGGAGTTCAAAAAATTACTTAATTAGCTTTTGTAGCAGAATCTTTCCACCAGATGGAAGCACTGAATATGCAATGGGAAAAACATTTCGTTACCCAGGACTCGAACATGGGATTTATCATTACCAAATTAGCTCAGCTAATGTTAACTACCAAATATTAGATCTGGAGTATTCAGATGGAAAATCTTTCATGTCAGTCATTATTAATCTGCCTCACTTTGGGCTTAGATGAAAGAGATTTCTCCCTCCGAACGCGGTAAAAGAAAATTAACTTAACATCGCTCTGCCTTCGTTGGATTCTGCTGCTGCTAGAATTATTGAATCTATCCGCTGTAGGTAAGTGCTTTCGTAACGTGTTTGAGGGATAAGAGTGATAACAGTTAGTTAATATTTAATGATAGTTCAGTGTATTTATCTGTGTAATGCATCTTATGGAACTGGATCTTCTAGAAATGTGTTTTCAACGTTATAAGGATTCTTTAATAAGAAGATTTTGAGATGAACTGATTTTATTTTGCTGATAAAACAACCTTTCAAAGCGATATTTATTTTTAAAAGATAAATACCCTCTTGTTAGTAGGATAACATCCAAGTGATCTAAATGCAGAATGACTTAATTGTTTTTAACTAAGAAAAAATTGTATTACTTTTTATTTCACATCAATGTTACGTATATTTCTTGATGGGTTTATTTAAAGTCTGACGCCTTTATAACGTTATACCACTCTTTGAATACAGGGCAGCTTCGATATAATTAAAGTCCCGATGGTCTGGCGAAAACATTCGTTAAGTACACATGCCTTTATTTATGTATGATTAAAGAATCAAACACCCTTTCGATTGATTTATATCATATACCATCTTTCTTGTTTAAATTTACAATTTTTTTTTTATTTGGCGAAATTAAGATTTACGATGAATGCAGAGAGAGAAAATGAACATAATACCAGTGATGTATCTTTATTTGGATTTCGCCTTGAGTAGCTCCGTCCACACTGTAAATTATTAGATTATTATTTTCTGCCTCTGAACAGATTTTTCTATTAAGAGCACCTTAATAATGCCATTTTTCTGCGCACCATGGTTTCATAAATACGTCATCAGGGACGCGAGAGGCAGAGAACAATGAAGTAAGAATTAGAAAGCATGGCGTAGACACAAAGGGAACTATTTTTAGGAGTAATCATTCAAGGGAAAAGATTTCCGCTCGCCTTAAAGCAGAGACCATCGATTGAAAAGAAGCTCATACTCTAAGGCCGTCTGCACACGGGGCAACTCAAAAGAAACTGATAACTGACTCCAGTCACAAACCAGATGAGTCGTAACCTATGTAATTGAATGGAGCCACGCACACGGCGCAACTGGTTACAAACTCGTCCATCAGTTTCTTTTGAGTTGCTCCGTGTGCAGACGGCCTAAGAGGAGCAAACACGTTCCGGAGAAAGGGAAGTGACTATTGCGAGGTAGAAGATTGGTAGATTTCTGAGTTAACGTTTTGTTATTTTGGTGGCGTGAGCTCCGAGTAGGAGTATTGTGTAAGTGCCAGGCTTTATTTAATAATTTTTTCGTTCAGATCCGCTTTAGAAGTACACTTTAAGTACAGTGGTGATAAATTCTGGTGTTTTTTTTTTTAGAGTTACAGGTTTAATTTTTTTACCACGGTTATTTTGTCCAAGGAATGTCGTTTTTACCACAGTTATTTTGGCAAATAAAAGTTTAAGTAGTGTTCCAAGCTTTTATACGCGGCCCGAAACATTCGCTCTCATTATCGGGCAGGTGCTTTTGTAAACGTCATTTTGGAAATGAGTGCCTGGAAAAATACAAAAATGTGCTGCCTGCCGCTCGCATTGTTCGCTTCAGCGTATCTTTGTGAATCATCCAATTTCAAATTGAATTATGCGAAGAACGTATGTAGAAATCGGCTTACTGATTCTTACCTTAGGTGATGTATTGAGAGTAAAATGTGGCAAGTATAAACCTGCTTTGTGTCAAACAGTCAAAAATTTGTCTCAGTATAAAAAAAAATCACACTTTTAAAATAAACGTTTGAATACATTTAGGTTTTGAGTTTTATTTTTTACATTATTATGATATAAGGTATAGTGTGCAATAAAACCTCGTTTATCCGGACTAACTGCGACCATAGGCAATCCAGATAATCCAGATAATATGGGTAATAAGAAAACAAAATCCTTCACTTAGCAGATTTCCCGTTTATTACGATAAAAAAAACCAATATTTTGTAACAAAATTACATAGTATTGTTTACAAGACATTAAAAATTGAAAATAACTTTTCACATCATTTCTTAACAAAGAAATGGTGAGTCTAGTAAAGCTTTCTCAAACTCAACAACAAGCATTTAATTGTCATAATATATTGTAGAATCTATGCAGGAACTGTGCATTGAATCAAACTAAAAAGCCAATACTTGGTGTACTTGTAGTTGCGTTGTTGCTATCATAGTTGAAAATTATTATCTAGTGAAGATTAAATAAAAATGTCTACAAATCTGATCCGGATTATCCGGAGATCCGGATAAATGAGGGCCGGATTAACGAGTTTTTACTCTACTATGTTGCTACCCGCGTAATGTAGCAAATATATGCGCGCGCCCCGAGATAAAAGAGAGGTTGAGTATGGGTTTTGTAAGGGGAATCATCACTTTTACACAAGTCAGAATTTTTGTTGTTTTTTCGAACTTCTATAGTTTTTTTTTCTTATAGTCCACATAGCTGAAAACCCGCGCTTCGCTACGGAGTACATTCAAATTAAATGCAACGGTCAATGTATGCAATTAATGCCCAAAAACAATAAATATACATATTTATAATAAATGCGACGATCAATGTATACAATTGATATATATATATATATATATATATATATATTTATAAAAAAATCGTAAGGGATATTTTTATAGACAAAATAACGTCCAATCGTCTGCACATTAGCAAGAAAAAAAATATTTTGTCTATTTAATTGTTATGCACGTAACGATAAATTTATTTAAAGTACCAGAAAAGGAAATCACGTGATCAGCATTTAATAAATTAAATTCTAAAAATTAATGTTTAAAAATTCACCAAAAATCAGAAAATAGAGGTAAAGATTCGAAAAAGATCTCATTTTAAAGGAATTTTTATGATCTTTCTCGTGATATAAATTTTATAACCCCCAAATTATTATTTTAAATGCAAACTTAAAAAAAGTTACTAAAACAGCTTAAAAATTTAATTATAAAAAATTTAAGAAGAATTTTTCAAAATTCTCTCTTAGTGCACCCCTACACTATAAGAAGAATCGCCATGCAAAATTTCAGCCCTTTAGGTCCAGCGGTTTGGTCTGTGCGTTGTATGTCAGTCAGTCAGTCAGTTACGGAACTGTTTTATATATTGATTTTACGTGAAATTTTCAATATTACTTCTCTAAATCTTATAGATTATTTTCCCTGAATTAATTTTATTACAAGTAAATAAGAATTTTATTCATGAAGTAAGAAATGAGTTCATTTTCTGAAAATTTCAAATTTATACCGATAAACTGCTCGCAGACTTATACCAATAATAATATAGTTTCAGTAATAATTTTTATCTTTTTGTGATGTAAAAATATTACGTATATTTCTACACCTGTTTAAAATTTAAAAAACCAAAGACTATTTACTCCGGAACAATCAGATTTCAAAAAACTGAAAAAGCACATTAAAATTAGAAGTCTCAAATGCTATAATTTCTTAGAAAAATATTCTTTTAAGAAAACAATTTGGTGCATATTTTTTGCAGCATCATTATATACTTACCCAGAAAATTATACATCTATATATATAAAACAATTCCGTAACTGACTCATTCATTCACTGACTGACTGACTGACTGACATACAACGCACAGACCAAACCGCTGGACCTAAAGGGTTGAAATTTTGCATGGCGATTCTTCTAATAGTGTAGGGGTGCACTAAGAAAGATTTTTCAAAAATTCTTCTTAGATTTTTTTAAATTAAATTTTTAAGCTGTTTTTTAAACTTTTTTTACGTTTGCATTTAAAATAATACATTGAGGGTTATAAAATTTATATCACGAGAAAGATCATAAAAATTCCTTCAAAATGAAATTTTTTTCGAATTTTTACCTCCATTTCCTGATTTTTGGTGAATTTTTAAAGATTAATTTTTAGAATTTAATTTATTAAATGCTGATCACGTGATTTCTTTTTCTGGTACTTTCAATAAATTTATCGTCACGTGCGTAACAACTAAATAGACAAAAAAAATATTTTTTTCTCTTTCTAATTCAGCAGACGATTGGATATTATCCAGAAAAAATAAATATCCCTTACGATTTTTTTATAAATATACAAATATATATATATTTTTTACATGAATTGTATACATTGATCGTCGTATTTATTATAAATATGTATATATATATATTTTGGCATTAATTGCATACATTGACCGTTGTATTTAATTTGAATGTACTCCGTAGCGAAGTGCGGGTTTTCAGCTAGTAAAATTATATACGGCAATATCTGTAGTAGTTTCCTTTATAGAGTGCACGCAAGCATGAAAATCATTACGAGAAAAAAGCTTTTAAAGTTCCCACACTGGTCATGTTTACGTCTGAACTACTTTTTTCATGTCATAGTTTTGAATGTCCTAATTCGAATATTTTAACGCGGTTTGTTTTAAATGATTCATAAATGTTCAAATATTCTAAAAAGGAAAAAAAATCGATTTTTTGAAGATTTAAAGGTGATGACTCCTCTTGCCAAGGTTATATACACGGTCCAGGCTAAAGGTATCCAAAAGGCATGACTTATTTTTACAGAACTACCCATTAGAATCTTTTTTTAAAAAAATGATTTAAATAGAAACAACATTTCGCCAAGTTTTAATACCAGTCATAGATTTCTATCATAGTATCATAGATTTCGATGTGTGCACCTTTTGTAGCACGACTAACGTTTAAATGGTAATCCAGTTCTCGCCAAGTGTTTCGTAACATTCACGCGTTATTAGACTTTTTACTTGGGGATTTATTAAGTCCGTTGTGTATAAACAAAAAATTGAAACAGTGGAGGAGTTGAAGAAGCTTACCATTCCAGCAATTAGTGTAAAACTCCTGATATGCTACGAAACACTTGGAGAGAACTGGATTACCATTTAAATGTTTGACGTGCTACTAAAGGTGCACACATCGAAATCTTTGATACTATGATCGAAATCTATGATTGATATTAAAACTTGGCGAGATGTTGTTTCTATTTAAATATATTTTTTTTAATTCTAATGGGTAGTTCTGTAAAAATAAGTCATGACTTTTGGATACCTTTAGCCCGGACACCCTGTATATTTCTCTAATTTGCGCCCAGGATTCCATAGTAAGAATTAAAGTCTCTGCTTCTCAGCAGAATTGTTAAAGCTTTGTCTTCACAAACAATAAAACTGATTTTTTCGCCGGCTATAGGAAGCAATGTTGTTAAATTATTTCCTTTTAACCCGTAAGTGCTATTTCTGTAGCCGTGAGGGGGACTGAATCGAATTAGTGTTCCGATCTAGTACCATTCTAATCTAAACCGCTCCTATCAGTAATCTTAAATCCTCACGAACACCGCCTCCTTATTTCGTGAAAGCTTCTTAATTCTTCTAGTAGTCGGAACAAACGTCCCTGCACCTCGCCTTTTTTTTTTCCTGCACACATTTTTGTTTGCATCCGGTTCAATGCCTTACCCCCTTTATGTTTCCCACATACCTAAGATAGTTCGCAAAACCCCCAACGGTCACAGTCAGCGAGAGTGGAGTGCGCCCGCGTATCGTTAAAGACCGCTCCATCTTTGTGAATGAAATCCTTTTCCATCCGCGGCTTCCTGTGTTTTTTGCACTCGGCGTTGGCAACGTACGCATTGGATTTCTTTCCTCTTTCTTTTTTGGCCCCCATTTTTGTCATTATCTTATCGGCTAAGCAGTCGCGAAGTTGGCTTTGCCTCTGATGATAGCTATGGCCCTTGTTGCTATGAGCGCCTTTATCGTTCCTCGCTCGCCGTATGCTGCTTTTCATTCATTTTCATTGTTCTGCGGAGATGGGTGCTGCCCTTTTACTCCACACTTTTTATGAGTTTCGGGAGGAACCTTAATATCGACTGCGGAACAAAGCCGAAATAAATTATTCCCAGGGGAGGTTTTCTGTGTACACGCCGCTCGCTTCTCAACTGTTCCTTCCCCCCCAAATATTGTGTCCTCCTATTCTTTACTACAGCATTTTCATTATTGAGGTTTCTAGGATGTTGGAAAAAGGGGCGTGATCTTGTGGTATTTACATTTTGTATTAAATGAAAGTAAGTAATCCCCATTGTAGAGGCGTAATTTTGGGGTACGCAGTCAAGAGAAGTGGTTCTTGACGTTTTATTGGAAATGGGTACAACCAAAACTTAAAAAACTTCAGTACTACAAATGTATCTTTCTCTCCGTTTAGTAATCCCCATTATAGAGGTGTAATTTTGAGGTAAGCAATCAAGAGAAGTGGTTCTCGATGTTTTATGTGAAATGGGTCCACCAACAAACTCAGTTTAAAAAAACTTCAGTACTACAAATGCGCCTTTTTCTCCCTTTAGTACTCCCCGTTGTAGAGGTGTAATTTTGAGGTAAGCAATCAAGAGAAGTGGTTCTCGATGTTTTATTGGAAATGGGTACCATCAAAACCAGTACTTAAAATTCTTCAGTACTACAAATGCGTCTTTTTCTCCCTTTAGTACTCCCCGTTGTAGAGGTGTAATTTTGAGGTAAGCAATCAAGAGAAGTGGTTCTCGATGTTTTATTGGAAATGGGTACCATCAAAACCAATACTTAAAATTCTTCAGTACTACAAATGCGTCTTTCTCTCCTTTGGTACTCCCCATTGTAGAAGTGTAATTTTGAGGTAACCAATCAGGAGAAGTGGTTCCCGATGTTTTATGTGAAATGGGCACCACCAATAAACTAAATATAAAAAAAAACTTCAGTACTACAAATGCGTCTTTCTCTCCCTTATCCGCATTTTATAGGTGCAATTTTGAGGTAAGCAATCTAGAGAAGTGGTTCTCGATGTTGTATGTGAAATGGATACCACCAACAAACTAAGTTTAAAAAACTTCAATAATACAAATGTGTCTTTTGTACGCAATCAAACATACAAGGCTGTTCAAGTACACCAGCAGTACGTGTGCCACTGGTTTGGAGTCTCTGACCAGCCAGTTTAGCAAAAACAATCCATTTCATTTTCCATCTATATTTCTGTACTCCAGAAAAAGAGCGTTGTTTGGGAGATATTTATAGTTAAGGCTGCTGTGTACTAACCCTATTGGATTCGCTCACCTCAGTGTTAACCTGAGAAGAAAATGTCTACTATCGACAGCTACACAAATGCTGATAATCTAATAAAAATGATATCTTCAGATAGCCTCAACTTTTCTGCACCTTGCAACAGGATTCATTTTTAGAAATTTCGTCCGCCAAAGGAATTTAAGAGTATTTAAAATACACTAAACCAGATTTGTCTCCCGAATAATTTAAATTCAAAAATATTATTTGCATTTCTTTTAAAAAAATGCCCCAAGGTGTAAAATTTCTTTCTCTATTACGGGGTACAGTTTTTAAAAAATGTTTAAATCCAGGTCGGCAATCCTTGGACAACATTTTCTCCATAGGTTAACATTGAGGTGAACGAATCCAATAGGGTTAGTACACAGCACGGGTGATTTCTTTTTCCAAGTACTATAAAAGTACTTTTTATCAAAATTATTTCAAGATCTCAAACATGCTTTTTTTCTTCTCCTTGGTCTTAATAAGACCTTCATTTAATGATATCGATTATATCTTGGATTGTCTTCTTTTAAGTGTCCGTTGAAACAGAGGTCGGTTTAATACTTATGCAGGTAGTGTGTCTTAAACCAAAATGCCTGGACAGAATTGTTTCAGATTTTGGAACGTGTTCATACATACAGTAACCAATATATCATAGATATGATGCATTAGTCCAATTAAAAAATCAAATAAAAATAATAACTATAAATTTTTTTTAAAAAACATTTAGAGATTATAAATACCGTAAGTTAGGGCTACTTGGACCCAAACCGAAAAAGTGTTTTAAATTACACCTAGGTCTCTTGTCAATAAAATATAGGTATAATTCACAATCTATCCAACAGATAGGACGAGGCACTTTACCCCGTTCCCGCTCTTCCTGCCTTTTTTTTAGTTCAGGTTATGTTGCTTTGTGATAAAAACACGAATTTTTGTGACCTTATAACTTCCACCTTCACTTCTTTACACACTGCAGTCCCAGATTAGGTAAGGATAAATTTGCATTTCAAATACAGTCTTTAAGAATATAACAATAGTTTTAGATGGATAGAAAATCAATTAACCCAGTAAAAATTATAAGTATTAACTAGTGTGCTGATAAACTAAAAATGGGGTTACTTGGACCCAAGCAAGAAAGTGGGTCCAATTAACTCCTAGTCCAAAATTTGATTAGACATTCTCAAATTTCACTGTAAAAGTAATTAATATCATTACTTCATATCGGTTTCCTTTTATTAAATGGTTAAACCGGTTCATGCGCATTTATTCGCAGATCTGATACAAAACTGCTCCGAAATTACAAGAGGTCTCCTGGGAGCAAAGAGTATGCGGATTTTACAGTTGAAAAATTAGAGGAATTGTTAATGCTGTGAGGTCAGGAGAAATGTCTCATAGAGATGCCTCAACCCACTTTAAAATTAGTAGGTCCACTATGAAAAGGAGAGTGAAGAATGGTTTAATGAACGAACTTGGACATCCATTCATATTTGCTAGTGAAGAAGAGTTGGCCTGTGACAGTCATTTAGACAGAATTTGTGATTTTGGATTTCCCGTAGACGAACTGGAATTTCGATTTATTATCAAGTCTTACATTGCAATGCATGGAAGATCAGTGAAATGTTTTCAAAATAACCTCCCGGGACGTGACTGGGTAAAATTAATTTTGAAGACGCGTCCACTGTTAACAATCAGATTTGCAAATAAAATGGGGTTTGTTTTCTGTTTTAATCTGAAATAAATTTTTCATAGATAAGCCTCGATTTTTATTTCAAGATCCTAGGTGATACTAGATCCCACTACCTATTTGAATTGTATATTTCATGTAAAATGTAGATTGGGTCCAAGTAACCCCAATCAGGGGGTTACTTGAACCCAAATTTCAATAATTTATTAAATATATATATATATATATATATATATATATAATTAAAATTTTGATTTGTAAAAGACCTAAAATCCTGGAGAATCTTAAAATAAGTTGTTCAAATCAGCTTATCAGCACAAACATGTTTTTAAGGCTATCGTTGGGTAAGAAATGTACAAAAATCTTCACTTTTTGGGTCCACGTAACCCCAATCTACGGTACACATAAATTTGTTACTGAGGGAATTCATCAATTTTTTTTCCTCCTCTGTTAAAAACGTCGCAAAGGCATTGAATTGCTGTGTTTCTTGTTTTATTGGATACTAGCGGCCCGTCACGACTTTGTCCGGGTTGAACAATTATCTAAAGTTCAATAATTCAAGTTCGATTTACGCAAATTGTGCATAAAATTGTACATAAATTCAAAAACATAAAGTTTATAAGTTAAATAAAGTTCTGTAATATTATACCAATAAATTTCCAGTTGATAGCCAATATATTGTAAATTTTTCTACCTTAAATGTCCAATTAAAAAGCGTAGTTCCAAATGTAATTTTCTTCAATAAACACTTAAACGTTGCCAATTTCAAAAATCCTTTTTGTATTTATCAATACCTCATCCACTTGAATCTTTAAAATTTAAATGTTTTACTGATAATAAATGAAAATATCGTTTGATGTGTTGCTATAATTATTTGACTATGGTTGACAAAGGAAAAGTTGCAATGGTTAAGCATCAGCTCAACATTTAGGCCCCTAACTTTCTTTCTACTGATCAGATATATATAATATATAGCCTATGTCCATCTGGAATAATGTACCTTTCAAATAGTGAAAGAATTTTTCAAATAGGTGCAATGGTTCCGGAGATTACCCTCCACATACAAAATCCACTCTCTCTTTATATATTAGTATAGATATAGATTTTGGCGAGCCTAATGAAAGGCAGAAACGCAAATCTGTCCAAGTGATAACAATAATACCTTAGAGCTAAAAACTATTTAAAATATATAATTTCGAGACCTGAAATACGCACCAAAGTGTTATCGATTAAATTCATTATGTTTTTTTACATTTCGTAAAAATCGCCATGGCATGCTGGCCACCTATATTGTGCCCCCTTAATGAATGGCCAGCGATCTCGCCCTTTACTGAGAACAAATGGCGTCATAGCCAATCTTCCGGACATTTGTAATAAGTAAATAAATAAACATCGCCAAGGCGGATTGTTATATTACTCGTTTTGTTAGAAATTTTGGCGAAGAAGGTGAAGACGCATATCTATCAAAGTGATAACAACACTCTAGTGCTAAAAGCTATAAAAAAACTGTTCAAGATCTGAAATATGCACAAAGGTGTTATTTATTAAATTCGTTATTTTTTTCTTCCCCTGTTAACATCGCCAAGACGTCACGATATTGCTTGTTTTACTGGAAATTTTGGCGAACCTAAAAGAGTCTGAAACGCAAATCTGTCAAAGGGATGACAAAAGCACCTTAATGATAATTATATTTGGTATATAATTATATTTGGTATACGCTTAGTATAAAAATACCCTTAAAATAGTTTATGCGATATTTTTAATAATTTTGCGCATGACGCAAAGTTTGTGTAAATTGAACAATCATAAAATTAAGATGTCTACTGCAGATCCTGATATAAACAAATGATTTCTGCTCCTGGTAACCAATTTTTCTTTAGCGTCGGTGAAATTAAAAGCACAATAACTGCAAGTAACATCAGGTGTGGAATTTTTTCCTTGTGACGTCATTTTGAGGTCAAAATAATTTCGTACTGAAGAAAGTTTTACATTTTTGGATAAGGTTTGCTCCAAGTTGTATAAGAAAATATTTGTTGTTTAATGATGGTATGATTTTGTGAAAGTTCTAGTTACAGTGCTTTTGTGCATTGAATGAAATTTGGCCTATTATTAGTAATTTAACAAAAAAAACTGCTTACAAAAGAATCGTCTTTTAACCTAAAATTTTCATTTAAGCATTTTCTTTTAACCTTTAGGACCAAATAAACATTTGTTTTTACTAGCGTAAACATCGTCTTCACTATGTGATAATAGAAATAATTTTAAAAAGATTTTTTTTAAAATTTAAGCTTTCAAATTTTGTAACAAAAATAAGTTTTGAATTGATGTAAGGGAATTTAATATACTTAAATAAGTATCAAAATCCTCGTTCATATGTTGTTGTTGTTCTAACGACATGTGCCTCCGCACTGGACTAAATGTTGTTGTTTCTAAAGCCCCTTGGCCAGAATTTGTTCCAGACCAGGTCCCTATAGGGTGACGGGCGAGGCGTGCGGTTTCGGTTTAAAATGGCACCATAAGGGTCGGAGCTCGATTTACCCAGGCGCCCCCACAATTTTGACCGAGCATCCCCAGGGGCGGCATTTGAGGGGATCGTACCCTCTCTGACCTCATAGAGAGACTTTCCGGGATTTAACGTGCGCATATCCGGCATAGACACGGAGGTATTTAATGGCGCTTGTCGGGATTTGATCCGAGCGCCCTCAGCACCAAAAGCCGACGCGCTACCACTTGGCTACCCCGAGCTCATTCGTTTATATGTATGTATCGTTATTTCAGAGTTTTAAGTCACTGTTCATGAGCTGGAGCAGATATGTTAAACCCGCTAGTCTGGGTGGTCCACTGACTATGTTTTCGTGGCCCGCTCGATAAGTTCACGTCATATTACGCTGCAAAGGAAGTCAAAATACATAAGAAGTTCCGTCTCTAGGCTGAAAACGCATTGCGAAGAAAGATTACCTGTTGCAGCGGGAAAGGTTTGAGTGAATGTTTTACACTTTGTCCTTGTTTGTCACTTAATCCATCATTTCTCTTACGTGTGAGAAGTCAGTGGCGTGCTTCTTCTAGGTCTCACAGTCTTTCTCGGTTACAAGATTGGACATATCGTGTCTCCAGCTATTAAATGTTATTGGAGTTTGTTCAGTCTTGTTCCTAGAAATAGCCTTTCTCGGTTACAAGTTTAAAGATAACGTGTCTCTTAGATATTTAGATGTTAAATGATACAGGTGTTTGTTCATTCTTGTTCGAAGAAATAACCTTTCTCGGTTACAAGATTAGACCTACCGTGTCTCTTAGCTCTTTAAATTTTATTGCGGTTTGTTAATTCTTGTTCCTAGAAATAACCTTTCTCGTATGAAAGATTAGACATACCGTATCTCTCAGCTGTTTACTGTTATTGGCGTTAGTTCATTCTTGTTCCTGTAAATAATATTTCTAGGTCACAAGATAAGATATAACGTATTTCTTAGCTATTTGATGTTATATGTGTTTGTTCATTCTTGTTCCTAGAAATAACCTTTCTCGATTACAAGATTAGACCTACCGTGTCTCTTAGCTGTTTAAATTTTATTGCGGTTTGTTCATTCTTTTTCCTAGAAATAACCTTTCTTGTATGTAAGATTAGACATATCGTATATCTCAGCTGTTTACCGTTATTGGCGTTTGTTCATTCTTGTTCCTGTAAATATTTCTAGGACACAAGATAAGATGTAACGTGTTTCTTAGCTATTTGATGTTATAGGTGTTTGTTCATTCTTGTTCCTAGAAATAACCTTTCTTGAATGCAAGATTAGACATATCGTATCTCTCAGCTGTTTACCGTTATTGGCATTTGTTCATTCTTGTTCCTGTAAATATTATTTCTAGGTCACAAGATAAGATATTACGTATTTCTTAGCTATTTGATGTTATAGGTGTTTGTTCATTCTTGTTCCTAGAAATAACCTTTCTCGATTACAAGATAACATATAACCTGTCTCTTAGCTATTAAATGTTGCAGGTGTTTGTTCATTCGTGTTCCTAGAAATAACCTTTCTTGTATGCAAAATTAGACATATCCTATCTCTCGGCTTTTTAGCGTTATTGGCGTTTGTTCATTCTTGTTCCTAGAAATAACATTTCTCGGTCACAGGATAAGATGTAACGTGTCTCTTAGCTATTAAATGTTACCGATGTTTGCTCATTTTTATTCCTAGAAATAATCTATCTCGGTTACAAGATTAAATGTAACGTGTCTCTTAGCTATTTAATGTTATTGGTGTTTGTTCATTTTTGTTCCTATAAATGACCTTTCTTGGTCACAAGATAAGATGTAACGTGTCTCTTATCTATTAAATGTTACATGTGTTTCTTCATTCTTATTCCTAGAAATAACCTTTCGTGATTTAATGTTAAAGGTGTTTGTTTTGTTCCTAGAAATAACCTGTCTCTGTTACAAGATTAGACATATCGTGTCTCTCATCTATTTAATGTTGTAGGTGTTTGTTCATTTTTGTTCTTAGAAATAACCTTTCTCGGTCACAAGATAAGATCTAGCATGTCTCTTAGCTATTTAATGTTACAGATGTTTGTTCATTCTTCTTCCTGGAAATAATATTTCTCGGTCACACGATTAGCCGTAACGTGTCTTAGCTATTTAATGTTATTGGTGTTTGTTCATTTTTGTTCCTATAAAAGACCTTTCTTCGTCACAAGATAAGATGTAACATGTCTCTTAGCTATTTAATGTCATAGTTGTTTGTTCATTCTTGCACCTGGAAATAAGAACTAAATGAATCTTTTAGAGTGGATTCTAAATGTATAATTGTTTTTCACGAGGAACATAAAATCAATAATAATAATTATAATTGATAAAAAAGATGTGAGGACACTTTGTAGATCCCAGATTATACCTGTTTATGGTTCTTTAGTCCAATAAAAAGTTTGTTTCTTATTAAAATTGTAATGGCATGCATCCCTGTTTCAATGTGAGTACCTCATTGACAATAAATTTTATTGTCAATAGAGTACGATAAAAGTACTGTTTTTTGTGTTTTATTAAGAACAAAGGTTATCCCTATCATGGTTTCAGTTCCTTCAACTGACCCGTAGCCTGCATAAGCATATCAATCTATTGATGTGGCTCTCAGCTTGATGACACTTAAAAAAATCATTTGCTAATAGAATGCTAAATTTTTGTTCATTAATTCTCTTAATGAAACGTCAGACTTAAAAATCATTGTAAATAAGCTCTTAATGTCAAAATGGCGTCATTCAAACACATTGAAACGCTAAATATCAAAAATTTCAATCGGTAAAATTAGAGTTATTTTAAATTGTAGGGATTCAAAATGATAATTTGAGATAAAAATCTTAAATGATTATTGTTGTATAATTTTGAATATTAAATTATGATTGTTAAATTGTTGAAATAGTTATAAAAAACTTTTAGCGTAAATTTTAAAGTCATTTAAAAAGTTTAATGTTTCCTTTAACTATTTTTTTTTTAAACGAGCATTAAAATACGTTTTTTAAGTACAGTAAAACGTCGTTTATCCGGACTAACTGGGTCCATAGGTAATCCGGTCAATTGAAAATCCGGATAATCCAAGTAATATGGTTAATAAGCAAAAACAAAATCCTTCACTTAGTTTTTTTTATCGTAATAAACGGTATGCTATGTTTTGTAACAAAATTACATAATATTGTTTACAAGACAATAAAAAATATAAAAATAACTTTTCACATAGAAATATTTCCTGTCTATTCCAAAAGATACGAATTTCATGGTTTTCGGTGCATTTAATTTAAGCAAAATATCAGGTCAGTAGCTTAAAACTATCACAGTTTGCAGAGTAAATTTAATAATTGTAATATCGCATTTGATTTTTCAACTTTTGGACGTTGTTACAATATGCAATGAAATTATAAGTTTTACCTATACATAACTTAAAACTGAATTTAAATTTATTTGTACTCAACTTAATTAACATATTTTAAAAAAATTGGAAAGAAAGATTACGTCAATAAACAAAATAACTTTGCCTAAGTAAGTATTCCAACACGGTTTTTGGCATTCTGTGTCATATTTAACAGCTTTTTCATTTTAATTTCGTTCTCTTTTTTAACTTTTTAGAATGGAGAGTATTTTCTCTCTATTGGTACTTTCTGTTTCGTCATCCTATCCTTTAAGGGGACAGTGGACTTTCAAAATTGCGAAATTTGTCCAAAAATTCGATTTTTTTATTTTATTGAATTGTGGAACTACGGACGAGTAGGAATGTGTTGCAAAAAGAATTTTTTATTTATGTGATTACTTTCCTAGTTATAGGCATTTGTATTTAATTTAGATATTATGTGGTTACTAATAGCAATAACTTTAAATGTGCTTTTCTCAAAATAAAAATTTTCATGTCATACGAATATTCAAACTGCTCCAGGCGCATTTCTAATTATCATATTGCTTTGAAATTTAACTTTTATATACTTAACTGTATATCAAATAAATCTTATTGAAAAAAAAATTATGCTTCGTAGCTCAGAATTTCTAAATTTTGTACTTGAAAAGATAATTTATAGGTATTTTGCGTAAAAAAAGGGTGTTTTCACCATTATTATTTTTTTCTCTTTATATTTTTAATGAATACTTAAAATAAGCAATAAGTTTCATTGTTAGTTCTATAAGGTATCCTGTAAATAAAAATTAACATATATGCAAAAGAAATACGCATGGAACATTTTTAATTAGGCCAATTTTTGATATAATTAATAATTCATAAATTATTAATATTTCATCTTTAAATTTTAACCACTTTTACATATCTATGGTACTAATCACATATTCAAATTTCAAGCAAATCCATTCAAAACAAAAAAAAGTTAGATTTGAAGGTCCTCTGTCCCCTTAAATAGGCTTTTGTGGGGGGGGGGGGGGGGTTTATCCTCTTGTTAACTTTCATTAAATTGAAAACGGGAGTTGCCACAAGCTTCCGAGACTACATTTAATTTTGTCTGATTTTTTTCCCCAAAGATTGTCGTGAGATGCAAGTTCTTGCTGAATATTGCTATTTCCCTCTCTTCTCCTAGGTCTGAGGGTACTTTTTTTTAAAATCAAAATGTTAACGTATTTCTCCGAATTCATTCATATCATCTCCAGGCTGAAGTGGGTCGGGCCTCTTAAACTGACAAGCACCTCCAGAACTTCTTGAGTACTTTGCTCCAGAAGCTGTCAGCTGTACTCGTAATAGAGGTTTATTCCTGGAATGATATTCGAACGTACCAAGTCCATGAATGCGTTTAAACCACATAGTAGCACATTTTTTATACTGAACTTTTTTTTCCTAAGTGACTATCTTTTTTTTTTTGCTCGAAGTAACCAATTTTTCGTTCTTCAGTTATTTTTGTGGTATCTAGCAGTTCTGCGGCGAGCATTTAAAATTTTCGTCGGGCAGTTGAATCATGTTTGTTTACATCAAACGCAGCTAATTCATATCTGCGCTCAAAAGTTTGCTTCTAATAGCTGCATGTAATAGCTTGTTAATAAAATAGTCTGGCTACAAGATAAACTGGTTTTCTGATTACAAACCTAGCCCGTAGTTTGTTAGTCAGCAGTTAAAATTTTCGTCGGGCAGTTCAATCGTGTTTGTTTACATCAAACGCAGCTAATTCATATCTGCGCTCAAAAGTTCGCTTGTAATAGCTGCATGTAATAGCTTGTTAATAAAATAGTCTGGCTACAAGATAAACTGGTTTTCTGATTACAAACCTAGCTCGTGGTTTGTTAGTCAGCAGATAAAATTTTCGTCGGGCAGTTCAATCGTGTTTGTTTACATCAAACGTAGCTAATTCAAATCTTCTCTCAAAGTTTGCTTGTAATAGCTTGTTTATAAAATAGTCTGGCTACAAGATAAATTGGTTATCTGATTACAAACCTAGCTCGTAGTTTGTAAGTTATTAGTGGTAGATATGTTAGTTTCTGTAAAAGTGAATATTATCCTAGTTCCATAGCCAAAGATTGCAAGCTGTGGCACTCCCTTCACAGTACTCGCTAAATTTCATAGTTGCGTCCACACAGCGCAGATCTAGTAAAGTTTCCTTGCCGTATCTAACAAAAATCCTCGAAAATACCATATCTCTATGGAACGGAAATTAAATTAAAAGTCATTACTGTGTCCTGCAAATATCCAGTAAAATTTCCTAGCAGAGTTCAGTAGGAATCCTGTAAAATTTAATAGTTGTGTTCAGTACGGATTCAATAAAGTTTCACAGCCGTGTTCAGTAGGGACCAAGTCGAATTTCACATGTGTTCAATAGGAATTCAATAACATTTCATAACCACGTTCAATGGGAATTTAATAAAAAAATCATATCCGTGTTCAATAGGAATTCAGTAAAGTTTCATGTCCATGTTCAATGGGAATTTAATAAAAAAAATCATATCCGTGTTCAATAGGAATTCAGTAAAGTTTCATGTCCATGTTCAATAGGAATTAAATAAGATTTTATATCCATGTTCAATAGGAATTCACTAAATTTTCATAACTATGTGCGATAGGAATTTAATAAAATTTCATATCAATGTTCAATAGGAATTAAATTGCATTTCATAACCGCGTTCAATAGGAATTTAATAAAAATTTCATATCCTTGTTCAGTAGGAATTCGATAAAGTTTTATAACCGCGTTCAATAGGAATTTAATAGAAATTTCATATGTGTTCAATAGGCATTAAATAAGATTTCATATCTGTGTTCAATAGGCATTAAATAAGATTTTATATCTGTGTTCAATAGGCATTAAATAAGATTTCATATCTGTGTCCAATAGGCATTAAATAAGATTTCATATCCGTGTTCAGTAGGAGTTAAATAAGATTTCGTATCCATTTTCAATAGGAATTCACTAAAATTTCATAACAGTGTGCGATCGGAACTTAATAAAATTTCACACACGTGCCCAATAGGAATTCAAAAAATTTCATATCCGCGTTAATAGTAATGCTCGAAAATTTCATATCCGTGTTCAATGGGAATACAATAGAATTCCATAACCTCGTTCAATAGGAGTTCAATAAAGTTTCATATCCGTGTTCACTGTGAATTAAATAAGATTTCATAACCGCGTTCAATAGGAATTTAATTTAAATTTTATAACATTGTATGATGGGAGCCCACTAAAATTTCACAGCTACTCTAGTCTGTCTAGGCTTCGCTAGTGTTCACTAGGTATCTAAATTTTAAAACTGTTTCCAGTATAAATTTAGTAAAATTCAGTAACTGTACCGTGCTCAAATCCAGTAAAATTTCATATCTGTGACCAGTACAAATTCCTTACAGATTTATCCAGAAAATTACCAGTATTGTTCAGCGTGTCATTTAAAAAATTACTTTATTCCTATAATATTCAAAAAACTTTGAAAATTCGTTTAATTCCTGTCATGAAATTGATCGAAAACAAATTCGCTTTTCTACCTATTTCAATTTTTGAAGTCGATTCGCTGTTTGCCACAGTGATACAGAGCTCACGAACGGACAGGTAAAAAGGCATAACCCTTGTTAAAACTACTTAAATTTTTAAAATTGGGATTTAAATTAGTAATTATCAGTAAATAAAAATTCTTTTTGAAAAAAAAAGTGTCAATTCTGAATTCAAAAATTTCATTGAAAGGCTACATAAAACGATTTTGTGTCGTTTACTCCAGAAATCACACTGATTCAGCGTGTCTTGATGAACACTCTCAGTATGAATTGTAACAGCAACACAGCACGTACATTTAGAGTTTTAAAAAAAAAAAAAATTTTCGTGATGATAATGTAAGGGCAGTCTCTATTTATTCTCACTTAATAAGTATATTTTTACCCTTCCTTTAGCCCACATTCCGAATTTCATGATCCAAACTGCAGTCCAAGATATTCGCCACGTTGTTCTTTCCGGTAAATTCTACTGGTAGTTAACGGCATCACATTCTACTGCATTAATCCATGCGAACTGCTGTCGCCAAATGACCTCCGTGAAAGAGATTTCAGTCTTAAATACTGTCCTTATTTCAATTTTGGTGCTGCCATCTATTGCGATTATTCTAAACTAAAAGTACACGCCAGAATTTAATTATCCATTTTAAATCCTCTACCGGAAGTTGAAATTAAAGGGGTTCATTTCCAGCATTATGATTTCTATTTGAAAAATAAAAGCTTTATTTCTTAGAGATGATATTTTTGCGATGAAAGATCGCGTGATATTGTTTCCGGAAAATAGATTGAGAGTTTTAATGTTTTAATAAGAACTTTTCTTTCCATCATACTACATTAACAATATAAATTTTATTTTTACTTTGAGTTTATCTTTAAGCTACAGCTTTTTCTAGAATTTCTGAGATGCAAACGCCGCTGCAAGTTCTATTCGCATATCTCAATTTTTAACTTCTTAAATGGTATCAACATTTTAAAACGATAAAACATTTGATATTAGAGTAACATATCAATATTCATATGTTATTATATTCATATGCATTCATTGAAAAATGTTATCTTAACCATACGAGTTATATATTTAGGTCCTGGCTTCTAGATATAAATTTGTTTTTACATTAATATGGAATTTCACTTGTATAAATTTCCTTGAGTAAACTAACATGAAGTGTCAAAGAAGTTCTCAAACTTAACTATTGTCGAGATCTTGAATAAGTGATAGATATAGAATTAAGTGTAGTCTGTTCAAGGCTTCTTCCCACGATTAACCTGCGTGCTATATTCATCCTAGAGCAATTTCCGCATGTCCAACGTTAACCATCTGTTATAATCTTCTTTTACTTATCTCATATATATTATTTGATAACATTGGGGGCCATATTTGACGTAAATGATAAATCTTTTAAAGGCGGTGTTTCCCGAGAAAGCGTAGACATGCATATGACATCACCACCGGAACCTTTAATTACAAAATAACTGTATACAGATTAGTCGCAAATTTCAGGTTATGTTGGTGAATTACAGGTGTTTGCTCTCTGTGGAATAATTTTTTGCTCATTATTCTAATGAGAGCGACATGTGAAGCAACTGTTAAGTCTGATAAATGTTGTTCTTTACATGAACCAGCATGTTCTATCTGTCTGAGAGAAATTGTCACATACACCACATAACAATATGTTGCGGGGAGCGCAGTGGCCCAGTTGGCAAGCGCTGCGGGCTAGTGATCTGAAAGTCCCTGGCTCGATGCTCGTCGTTGACAAATCCACTGCCGTGTACACTAATGGCGGCTGGTGCACGCAAAATCTGTCGTGGCTGTAATGTCCTCCAAGTTCTCACAATTTCCTCTGGAGGTGGAGGATCAAGTGCTCTGGTCTCGTCACTTGACCCGGTTCAAAATTACGGGACTGGTCCTTTGGCCAAGTCAGACTCCTTCCCTTGTGGTGCCCGTCAAATCAGGAGCCCATGGCCTTCGGGACTTCATCTGATTTTGCTGTCTGTCAAGTGGCATAAGCAACAACAACAACATGTTGCAATTGCTTTTTACGTATCGGGCAATTTTGCTTTACATTGTTTCTTCAGATCTTTAATTTATGGCATAATAATTCTCTGTTAATCAGTCAATAAGAGCACGAAAGAAAAATTTCTTTAATTATTCTTTGATATTTAGATCTATTGATGTAAGAAGATCATGACATTGGATAATAGTTAATTTGTTTTTTTGTTTTTTTTTCTGTTGGAATTTCTTTTTCTTTCCTAATACAGCCGAGCGAGCTATAAGAAGCTATTTCCTTGCGTAACCTTTAGCCGTTTATCGCAGCTAGTCTATTTTTGGGGCGAAGTGCCATTAAACCCGCTACCGGCCAAAACCTTCCTGCTTGCATTTTCCAGTAACCGCAAGCTAAGATTAATATGGAAATGGGAGCCCAATATCGGCGCTCGCAGATTTCCGTTAATCGTGAATTCACAGAACTATGGGAAGCTCCGATAGCGTGGAAGTGGACTCTAATATTAGCAACGCGCATCTCACTGTTAAGTTCTCTCCGCTAGACCATCAGTTGTACTGAAGAAGGGGAAAAAAAACCTGGAATGAGCTTTAAAAAGTATTGTGCTCAGTCCATGGGAAGGTTCAGCATCTTTGTTCCGTTACTTTCGTGTGCAGATATTCCTTGACTTCCGACCGAGACATTGGTCGTAAGTAGATTTGGTCGTAAGTCGAGTTTCAAACAATTTTTTTTGTATATTTACATACATATATATTTTACTTTCATACATACATACGTAATTTAAAATGTACTACGTAGTTGGTACCCATCAAAACATGACGGCTAGATAGTAAATAAATGTACTAATACACAAATTATACTCAACACATCATTGCCAAATGTTGAAAATCATAATAATGCGCAGAAACAAATTAATGTTTAATCGGCCTCGTGCTTAGTGAGTATCTAAAGCCAGATTTAAAAATGCCTCTGAGCATGCGCAGAAAGCAATTTTTTTAATTGTAAATTATCGCTAATTAAACAGCGCGAAATAAACAATTTCTGTCAGGTTTAATCTTATATTTCATGAACACAATTATTATAAAAATAAAAATGGTAGAGGAAGATCTAGAGAGAATCCTCGGAATAAACGTGTTTATCATTAAAACATGTCACTGAGCATGCGCAGAAACAATGAGTTTCTAAAGACAGATTGAAACATGCCACTGAGCATGCGCAGAAATAAAATTTTAATTGTACATTATAGCTCATTAATAGAAATTGCGGTTACAAAAACCAAATTTGACAAATCTACAGATTACAGTCTTTCGTTTCAGACCAAAATGAAGTAAATTGATGCAGTAGTTTTCTCTCACAGACTGCCCCAAAAGTCGGCTTAGCAACTTAAATATATAGATTGTACATTATTTAGAAGGCATAAATTATTGTTCGTCATCACTACGTATTATGTTAGTACAATCCAATGGTTCAGAATTTGCTACAGAACATACGTTGCAAGTTTTTTTTAACAAAGTTATCCAAGGTATTTTTTTAATAGTCATGTAATACATATAGGTATATACTGTACATTCAAGGAACAGTATTTTTGAGAAAAAGATAAAAATAAGTAAAAAAAATAGAATAAAAATTTCGGTCGTAAGTGCAAGCGGTCGCAAGTCGAGGAATATACCTATATTGGTCGCTAGTGTAATCTGCTTTATTGAACGGTCTACAAGCCGCCTCTTTACTGTGGAATATATGCGGTGTCAAGATAGGGATGGTCTAGAATTGCGGTTTTGAAACTGGTACGTGTACCCTGTAATATAAGTAACGGGCATCTCACTGTTAATTTCTCCGCTAGACCATCAGTTGTACTGAAGAAGAAAAAAATCTGGACTGAGCTTAAAAAAATAATGTGTTCAGTCCGTTGAAGGTTCAGTATCTTTGTTCCGTTACTTTCGCGTATCGGTCGCTACTGTATTCTGCTTTATTGAACTGTCTACCGCCTGCCTCTTTGCTGTTGAATATACGCGGTGTCAAGAAAAGGGAATGGTCTAGGATTGCGGTTCTGAAACCGTGGTGCATGTACCCTCAGGGTACACACGTGACTTTCGGGGTCTACGCTGGTAGATAGATCTCAAGGAAATATTGAAACAATTCATTGAAACCCACCAAATGCGGTGGGAAACTGTCAGCTTGATTACATAAACTTTTTCGGAAGATTTTTTTTTCCTTTTCCTTCGAGTTATTGGCTATATGTAATATTATTAGGACTCTTTCTGTTACTGAAGCATGGCATATAGCTATAAAATAGAAAAACCTATTTAAAAACTCGGTTCGAGGTTTTAAAAAGGTACCCAAATGTTACTGATTAAGTCCGTCTTCTTCTGTTAAATGTCGCCAAAGCATTGTTACAGTACTTGGCTTTATGGAAATTTTGATGAACTTGTAAAAGGAACAGGCGCAGATCTGTCAGAGTGTTAATAGCAGCTCTTTAGTGCTAATATAAATGTGAAAGATTACGTCGTTCCGGACGGTCAGTCCATTCGACAAGTGTCAAACTGAAGACCGGGGCTGCAATAGCAAGAGCCTGCAAACTCAGCCGAAGGTTGACTTCCCCTGTTCGGTGATGTTTCATATGGGCCTGGCCGCCGGACGGACAGTACAGATCTGCCGACTAATTGGGGCAACCCGGGGCCTTTAGTGCTAATATAAAATTGGATTGAAAAGTTCTACTTTTCTCCCAGGTTAACAAGCCAGTCCCGAAAGTTTGAGCACATGCGCAGGATCACTGTAAAACAAAATCAGTAGATTTCTCTAAATACCTTTGTCGAAACTGAATCATTTTTCAGCTCTCAGCAGATTCTCTTTCTTTTTTTTGTTAATTTAAATGAGAGATAATAGATAACAGACCCGAATTTTGGGGGAGCACGTAGACCCTGAGCACTTCCTCTTCCCCAGCTTACGTCTCTCTCTGCTCGATAGATGCGTGAATATATTTCTACCCCGTGGTATTTTGAACGACGCCATATTGTGGCATCCTGAACAGTACTAGCGGCCGGCTTCTTTTTTTCATCTATGCAGAACTTGCGATTAGGTCATCTCTATTCCATAGGCTCTTGTTTGAATGTTACGGAAACCCTTTAAGATTTACACCAGGGGTTCCCAAAGTGTGTGCCGCGAAGTGTCCATGATCTCCAATCTAATCTATTGCTAAGGGCTATTCCGATATATCTCCAAAAGACCTATGACTCCAAAAGACCCCTGTATTGCAGAAGTACATGGTCTGTAGTGGAGAAAAGGTTTCGCATAGCATGCTGACAGTTTTCGCAGAGCACCTATCACAACGAACTAACTGATTCGCCAAGTACTTTGCAGAAGACCAAACCGAAAAGTTTGGATCCAAGATCCATTCCATGTGAAAGCTCCAAAAGAATTCACTTCACAAGAGGAAGAAAATCTAATTGAACTACGGAGTGACAAAAGCCTGAAAGCAAAATTCGCTTGTTTGGGTTTGACGGAGTTTTGGATATCTATAAAAAAAATGAGTATCCCATTCAAAAGCTATAAGGGTTCTCATTCCCCTTGCAACTTCCTATTTGTGCGAAGTTGGGTTTTCAGCAGTTGCTGTTATAAAGAGCAAATATCGTTTGAAAATTAATATCAAAAAAGAAATGTGAGTAGTGTATCAAGCTTTATTCCGCGATTCGAATAATTGTGTAGTGAGCATCAAGCTCACCCGTCACACTAAAACTAAACACACATATACCAAGAGCATTTGGAAGATAATTTTATTATTAATTTTATTAATATGTTTTCCTATTAATTACAATTAAAGTACTTGCGTGATTTTTAAACACATGTCGTATTTATTTATTAATGTTCTTACCACTTACTTCTCTAATTTCTTCTTCACAGTCGTACAAAAATTATATATATATATATATATATATATATATATATATATATATATATATATATATATATATTAATTATGCATAATATATGTAATAATAATATACCACAGATAGATATTATATGACGGAGGGTGCCGTGAAAAAAATTTATTTCTTTTAAGGGTGCCACGACTTGTATAAGTTTGGGAACCCCTGATTTACACGATTAAAAATATTTGGGGGAAAGTACGATTCTCCAGCCCGTTAGCCTTACGGTTCCGAACTCGACCGGAATTCGTATGTATGGATTAAAGTCCAAAATCCCGGCAAGAATATCTTCCCCAGGCCTAGCTTTGGTTCCAGTTACAATCCTATACAGCTCCCCGCTCTGACAAGAAGTAACATAGCATCAACCTCTCCAACCAGGTCTGAAGCGAGGTCCTGGTCCGTTTATTAGCAAAAGATGTTAGTAGCGTTCATTACAGTTTTCTCAATGTGTGCTGCGATCGAGGTTTTCTGTTCAGCTACCATGAAGAACAAATGCTAACTCTAATTACGACAGATATTGCCCTAGTCCTTATCCGTTAATTTATTCGACACACGTCTACCTCCTTAACGTACCTGGAAAAATTGTTTCTTTTAAATTCTATCACCGTCGAATACACAACTAGCAATATGTGATTGATTTTCATATACACTACTCCACAACTTCCGCTGTGAGGAGATTGCAGATTGCAAGAGAGGTTCTCGAAATTGGTCCGTCAACCACCTTGGTGATAGTCAGGGATCGGTAACGAAATCTACGGAGTTGGGCAAAGATATTTCGTCGAAGAAAATGTAGATTTAAGGATATCTAGCGAAAGGTCGACGTACAATATCGTTTAGCAAGCACATCCGTGAGATAATCTTCAACAGTGGCGCACCCAGGGGGGGGGCAAGGTTCCCCCCCTCCAAAGAAATAGAAATTGCATTATGAATATTGATTTTGTATTATAAATATTTTTATCCGTTCATCTCGCCCTCCCCATGCATTATAAATATTTTATCCGTTCATCTCGCCCCCCTCCCAAAAAAAAAAAAAAAATCCTGGCTGCGCCACTAATCTTCAAGCGCTCTCAGCTTCCAAAGATTTTGTGTCATGACCTTTTTTTAGATAATCATAATTCTAAATTTACTTTTGAGATATAAATCTATGGCGCCTACAACATATATGAAGTGAAACTCCGTGTGGCTAATTATTTAACACCCCCTCCCCCCCCCCAAAAAAAAAAAAAAAAAAAAAAAAAAATGTTTTGGACTAAAGTTATTTTTCCAAGTTTCGGATATTAGTAATTTTACTTGTGCTTCGAAATATTAATGCGTTTGTATTATGTACTCAATTAAGTAACTGATCTACTTTTTCAAGCCTTTAAAGGTTTAAGGTTTCAATGAATTAAAATTAGAGGTCCTCGACCCGTAGGTGCAGCATCCTTTTAATTTTCCTAGAACTTAAAAAAAGAAAGAAAAAACTTTTTTTTCCCGTTAGTTCGCTTGGAATTGTTGTTACATAATTTTTCCTCGCTAAATTTAGTTCTCCCTTGTTTTTTCATTCGGCAGAATTCGGCGCGTAAAAGAAAGAAAAAATTCCAAGTGATTCCGATTCCTCGCGCAGTGACTGAGCTTTTAGCCTAAAAGAAAACGAAAGTTACTAAACTGCCGGATCGTTTAGGGGCGTGGCCATCGATAAGTGGGCGGTGCGTAGGAGTCGCGGCGGCTAAAGGTCACACGGTTACTCTGATGCGTCAGTTTCGATTGATGCTGTTGTAATACTAGGATTGTCACTATGTAGGCGCCTAGCTCGTATGATATGTTATCTCTTTCTTATTCGGCTTGCATTGTGTTCGCAAGCCCTTTTTTTTATTTTTTACGTTGGCAACATCCTGTGTTTGTTGACGTTCAGAGATGAAAGGTCCAAAAGGCGCGGTTATGTATTGTGATCGGAAAGTAAATAAAACAGTTGGATTTTTCACGTTATCCCTTCTTCACCGCGGCCCTTTGTGATAACATCTTGAAGCAGCGAGTGTGGTATTAGTGCAAAGTTATGTTTGCTAATAACGGGACAGAACCAAACAGCGGAAAAGAGGTGAATAGAAGAAAGCAGCATCAGAAGAGATTTCAAACTATCCCTAGACCTAAACACACGCCCACTGTTATTAAGATTTGAGTTCTAGTTTCTTTTTTCAAGTATATCAATTCAAATAATTTTAAATTTGATTATTACTTAAAATTTGTCCTTCTGTTTTCTTATTGACAAACATTTAAACCCCTACTTTGCTAGCGAAAAATACCTATCGATCAAATTTTAAACCTTAAATAGCGGTCTCCTGTTGATTGACATAAACTTTTCGGCTGTGCTCAATATTGTTCTGTAAAACCATAATTTGAGAAAAAATTTACAAATTCAAAATTAACATTTTTGAAATTTGAAAGTAATTATTTTCGAAATTTTACAAATTCAAAAATAATTACTCGCTACATTTTTTTTTTTTTTTGGGGGGGGGGGGAACACTTGTACACGCTATGACTGTAAGCTAATAAATCAGCGCAATCGTTTACTATATTTTTACAATGTTAACTACTGATTTGTTGAGACAGAAAAGTTTGTCCGTAAAAGAGGGGGGGGGGGGGGGGTGGAGATGAACACAGTACAAATTCAAATTTTATTTAATATCAAAGTTAGTTAAGCTATTAAAAATAAACTGCATGACTGAACATTTGATTAAATCGCATCACTTGAGTTTTATCTTCTAAATTTTTGTGATATTAGATCTGATGCTTTTTTAACTTTATGATTCAGATGTAAAGAATTCCGAACCGTCTAGCACCTTGACCGCTTCATTGACCGAACAAGGGATTCAAGCTGTTAATTAGCACAGTTTTTGCTTTAAAATCCCGTTTTACAATTAGGAGAGAGGTCCTGAAAACGTTTCAGCGGGATTTCCACATTCGTGGAAGTCCCAGTGACGTCAAAAAAAGAATATGCGAAAGACTGGTTTGGGCTACGTCTGTTGTTTTGTCTTCATTTTGTATCATTTAAAACTAGATTTGACTGAGGATAATGCATTGCTATCAATTACGCATATCTTACTATATATTATTCCTCGAAGGGGTATCATCATACAATAGACAGATCTTTGTCTTGAGATGAAATCGTTCCTCAAAGGATTGTTTTAAAAGATGTAGTATTGAGGAACCATACAGCCGAGGGAAAAGTATTTATGCATTTAAAATAAAAAATTGATAATTTACTGAAATGTATTGAACTGTTCGTTGATGTCTCATTGAGAATTGCTTTCAATCAAAACTGTTGTACACTGTAATCAAAAATTTTTTCAGAATTGTTTTATTTTTTAAAACTGGTATTGTGAAATTATACCGTTAAATTGTACATAAATACCATAAGCTGTGGATACTAAAAATAAATTGTTTTTCCTTAAATAAAAGTTGCTTATTAATTTTGTAGTTTGTGAATGACCAGTAAAAAATGAACAAATTTACTTTTGATACCGGAGATGTAGATTCGAATCTTTCGTAGGTGACAAAATGCAAGGAAAACTTCCATGGGCGCGGTCACAACTGCAAATATTTACGCCTCTTTCGTGTTTATACTGATCGGGATCGACTTTGAACCGTAAGCAAGTCCCTATTTGTTTTGCCTTAGTGTGCCCCCCCCCCCCCCAAAAAAAAAAAAAAAATGCAAATTTCTGTGTGTTTTTTTTTTTTTTTCAGGAGTTTATTTTCATGGTAGTTTATTTTCAGCTGTTTGTTAGATGTTGCAAAAAGCAAACGAACAGCTGAAATTAGGCTCAGGTTCCACTGATACACGAGTATATCTTGCAAAAAATGGCCTTTGGGGTTTCAAAGTTTCGGAACTACATCTCTGTGTATTATGTTTTCAGGCATGGTTGTTTTGCTTTTTTTACAGAACTTAGGACGTCTCTTAGACAAACTGACCAAGACATATGCTTCAGTCGCACACATCTGCCCAGCACAGTACACAGGGGAAAAACGAGTGATTTATGGGCAGCGCTCTCTGCAACGATCCTTTGCTCAGTCGGTTTTTAGCACAGAGCAGGGGGGAGGACCGTAACTAATCGACCCCCAAATGTGTCAACAAGTGTCGGGGGGCTGCGTACTGTAGAATTGTCTAGATGTGTGTGACTGAACCAATAGATAGATATCGAACCTGTAGCACGAGGTGGTATGCAAAAAAAATCTTTCTGCCACTCGAATTGTCGATTTTTTGACAAAGTTGCATTTGGAGGACCTTGAAATTCAATTAATAGGTTTCAAATCAAATTCTTTACAAATACAAAACCTCGATTTTTTTTTCAAATGATCTGGACACTATATTTTTTCTTTTCTTTTTCCGAACGATTTATCTATACTCGACTGCCGTGTTCATGCAAGACTGAGATACTTACACTGTATACAAAGTATTATTATTAGTGCAGACTGTTATTAATATTAATTATTAATAATAACAATTATTTATGCATCACCCGACTGCTTTGCACTTCAAGAGATTTATCAATCACTGTGGGCCGTATACTTTGTTATGCGTGATGCATTTTCGTCCCGTAACGAATTAGAAGAGAAGACCTCCGATAAACTATTTTCAGTGTTAATATATCAGTTTTAAAAATTATTTCCTATTGCATAATGTTAATATTTTTAATGCTGGAATGATTTGTTTGGCCCGAACCAAATTTAACATACCCCTGTTTGGTCATGTAAAGTTAATATACACTTTCATCTGTATATTGTAATTTATTAGATCGGAAAAGTACCTAACTCAAAGATGTGACACGACTTCAAATGCCTAAATGTACCCACTGGTTTTAGTACTAATTTAAAAGTTACTAAAAAGTATATCGACTTAAATTTATTTATGTTTTATTTTAAACTTAACTCTTCAAATATTTTCCGAACGTTAAAAAACCTGCGAGCCTTAATATATCTATTCAGTGGCTCATCGCGGAATTTTTGAGAGTTTTCTCTTCTCTGAGGTGAGTTGTACGCGTCCTGACCGGGTCCAAAGTCTGACAGGCGATAGCCGCAGCAGTTCGCGTTAAATGCGGAAGCGGCTTCATCGAAAAGGAGCGATCTGACGCCATGTTGCTTAGTTGTGGCGTCTGATGTGTTATGCTATTTTGTTTTTTCTTTTTGCTTTACATATCTTCGGTCTACAGCTGTTGGTTTTTATGCGCGGAAGAGTTGTTGACATTGATTCGGGGAATATGTATGCGTAGAAAATAAATGTACGCGCAACGCACTTAGCTGCGAGGTGTTAGCGAATTGCTCTCTCGCGAAGCTGCGTTAATCAAACAAGGATTATCATACACACACCCAAAGCCATGAACATAAAGAAAAGGTCCAACACTCGCCGATACAATCTAAAAATGTTCTCTTTTTTAAAGGGAAAATTGCCCTTAGTACCAATATTTGAGTAGTCACCAGATTATTTTTTTATTTACGTAAATGTTGTGATGGATTTTTTTTTTTTATTATTAAAAATGTGTTAACGAATTACGTTCTCGAGAAGCTGCGTTAGTTAAACAAGGATTATCATACACACACCCTAAGCTATGAACATAAAAAACAGTCCGACACTCGCCAATATAACAGAATGTATACAACAAAAAGTTTCTCCTCTATTAAAGAAAAATTGTGTTTAGTACCAATATTTGAAACGTCACCAGAATTTTTTCATTATCACCATAAATTTTTTTTTCTTTTTTTAAATATTTACATCCTGGAGCCGACCAATCAACTCACTATATTTTCTCATCGACGAACCCTCGCTCTCCGATGTTATAACCAGAAATATCTGCGTCAGAATGCGTGGCCTTGGAAACGCAGTTCATCACATTTTTCCTATGGTCCTACTTTAGTGATGATTTATTTTATTTAAAAAAAGACACCTCTATCAGAAGATAAATATTCCGAAAAAAAAAATGCTCGGACAATTTGATATTTGTTTTTAAAAAAATTTCAAAATTTATTTATTCAAATATCGGATGAATAGATTACTGTATTTCAATAATTATTTCTCTTTTGTACATAAGAAATGTTTCAGATAATAAGTCTTCATGATATATGAAAACATTACTTAAACATTACTAGTTGGTACCCTTCAAAACATGACGGCCAGATAGATAGTAAATAAATGCACTAATACACAAATTACACCCAACACATCATTGCCAAATGTTGAAAATCAGAATAATGCGCAGAAGCAAATTAATGTGTTTAAGCGGTCTCGTGCCTAGTATCTAAAGCCAGATTTGAAAATTTCATTGAGCATGCGCAGAAAGCAGTTTTGTTTATTTCGCGCTGTTTAATTAGCGATAATTTACAATTAAAAAAACAAAACAATTCCCATGAGGTTTAATCTTATATTTCACAAACATAATTATCATAAAAATAAAAATGGCAGAGAGAGATCTAGAGAGACTCCTCGGAATAAACGTGCTTATCATTTAAACATGTCACTGACCATGCGCAGAAATCTCTTTATAATGGTAAATTATCGCTAATTAATAGAAATTGCGGTTACAAAAACCAAATTTGACAAATCTACAGATTACAATCTTTCGTTTAAGACCAAAATTAAGCACATTGATGCAGTAGTTTTCTCTCACGGACTGCCCAAAAAGTGGGCTTAGCAACATAAATATATAGATTAGAAAAGCCCGCACAGGGTTGACGAGCCTTGACTCATTCTCAAAGAGTATAAAAAATATTCCTTAACGCATTGGTCTACCAGCTGGCCTATTTATCGGAAAGATAAACTTTCTAAAATTTATTAATCGTAGCCTACTTGTACTGTGCTATTAACCGAACAAAATTTACACAAATGTAATTGTAACAGATACAGTAAAATTTCTTTCGCCGGCCACCCCTCTAAACGGCCATATTTTGTTCAGAACCGATTCAAGACTCCATAGAGCCTATGTTATGGAAGAAACCTCTTTTCGACGGCCACCCCTCAAGACGGCCACTTCCTTTCCATAAAGAGGTTTCACTGTATATAAACAATATTAAAATTAATACCAGTTATTTATTAATGGGATCTAAGCATGAATACCGAATGCCAAATATTTTATATCAGGCTCGTGGTTATTCAACTAGAGAAAAACAGCTGCCGAGGTAAAAATATCGGTCCATTTTTACCGAAATTCTGTTTAATGGAGCTCATTTTCGGAGATAAAAAATCTCTCGTGTGTCGAAAAAGACTTTCGTTACAAATATACTCGTTGGTAGTTTTTAGAATCAAATGGGATCTTCAGGCTTGGAATTCTTAAGTATTTACTCTTTCAATTTCGACGTTTTTGTTTCTTATATCAGATAGCCGCTCGATTTCAGTAGTTTACAGATCATTTCTAAAATCGGCAAGCTTTTGTGTCTGTGTAGAACTGGTTTGGGAGCCTATTAATTGCATTTCAAGGTCCTCCAAATCCAGTTACGCGTTCTGTATATAAACGTCTACATTCATACAGAAAACAGAATTCAAAAATGTGTTCTTGCTAATCTGTGATTAGAAAAGTGCTGACAGGAAAATTACCTACAGCATAACAATAAGATTGAAGGTCTACGATGTGAACTGATTGCTCAGCAATTAAAGCGGGTAAATCACTCGACATCGCAGAATTTCAACTCTTTTGTGAAGCTATGGGGGAATTTTGCACTCAGTGCTTTTCTAATCAGAGATTAGTAAATGCAATTTAATTGTTTTTTAATTTTCCTTTGTGCGCATGAAGGTAGACGTTTAAATAAAAAATGCTTAGATTTAAAAGTTTTGAAATTTTAAGTTAATTTTATTTACTCCGCATTAAAAATATTGACGTCTATTGCGACAAAAATTAATTTTTTTAATAATTTTTAATTTTTTAAAGATATTTTAGAAAACGCGCATTTATTTTGAAAATCTATTTTCAAATGAAGAAATTTTTTAAATAAAAAAATGCGTTTTTTAAAACCTTTTTTTTATCTAAAAAAATTTTATTTTTGTAGCAATAGACATCAATATTTTCATACCGTGTAAAAAAATTTACGACTTAAAATTTTAAAAGTTCAGGAGCTACTCACTTTTTATGTAAACGTCTATCTTCATGCGCACAAAGGAAAATTCGAAAATATGCCTTTGCTAATCTGAGATTAGAAAAGCACTGACAGGAATATTACCCCTGTCGTGAACCACTCACTTTCACCTCTCTCGGTTCACCTAGGTTCTTTTTCTGTGAAGGCATGGGGACAAATGAGGTAGTGCAAAAGTGAGTCCTCACTGTACAACACGAACATAAGTTTATTTGCAGCTTTAAATAGTTTGACACTTAACATAAAAATTACAGACAACTCTGTTCTGCTTACAGAACTAATTATTTCATTGGAGGCGCGACGAGCCTGCTTTATCTAGCAAGACCTCCTAACACTCTTAGAGACGCTCTCTCTGTGTCCCTATTCTAATCACAGAATAACTAACTTACCAGAGGCGAGACGAGCCTGCAATATCTCGCCAGACCTCCGATCCCTACTAAAGACGCGACCCTTCTGTCATACTTCTTACTCACAGCCCGACGATCCCCACCACCCACGCATCCTTTCCTCTGATTGGTAGGGGGGGGAATCACGTGTCACAACATTTTCGCTTAAACCAGCGCTCCTAGTCAACATTACACTACAACCCCCAACTAAGCATTTTATATGCTAGGGATACAATATCCAGAGCGTACTTTTACAACGCATACCAGCGTACAACGGAATATTCCGTCATAACATCGTATATGCATCGGTTATGCGTTTTTCGGACGCAATTTCATGCCTTTAAAATTACCTCGTTTTACGTGCGACGCATTCCTTAACAGTTACTGATTTCATTAGTGCCGTTTACATGTGCCAAAAACCCGTGTCAAAGCAGGGTCGTTTCTTGCTTTTTCCCTACGACAGGGAAAAATGCAGAGTGGATTTTCGACCCTGCTTCGAACAAGGATAAAACCCGCTAATTACCCATGATGCATTTCGAAGCAGGAAGCTAGTAGTAAACAAACATGGCGGATTTGAGCATGTCCGAATCCATGAAAATGCAGCCAAATTATCGATGGAGGGAACTGGAACCCCTTAACAATCGCTTAATTTTCAAGAAAACAGCGGAAAAGTGCCTATTTTTTTCCGAAGGTTTTCATTTAGTTCTTGATCTGCCACATCTAGTTTTTAAAAAAAACCATCCCCAGTTACATTATTAATAGACTGGTACTGCCATCTGGTATGTAAAATAAGAAATAAAATTTCTTCTGGGTAAATGAAATGGATTGTTTTTAATCTTTTTGGTGTGTTACTTTTGAACACTCCAGCCCGGAAATATCGCTAAAGAGAGATTCATTTGCATTAATTATGTTAATTTTTTCATAGCTTCTTAGCACTTAAATGAAAAAGCAACATTTTCATTTTAAGTGTTATGGTAAAATTAATAAATTTAATAAGTATAATCAATAATTAAACGTAAAATTAAAATTTATTTATAAATTAATTATTTTAGAATTCACAGATAAAAATTAATTTATATCTATTTATGATTTTTTTTAAACATTTATTTTTAATTTATTTTTAAAAACAACAGAAAAAATCGTAAACGTTCCATGATTATCAACAGCGACTGACATGTTCTGCATTTAAATAATAAATAAACGCAGACGTAATTGTGTTTTAGAAGAGGAGTACCTTGGTCGTGTCGACTTTTATCTCCTGTAAGCAAGATATACGTAATCAAGGTGGGAGTGCTCAGTAGTTAAAATTTTAAGTAATGAATTAAAATATTAAGGTAAGAATAACGTGGGTTAAAGAAAAACAAATTTAACAGTAAAGTTAAATTAAAACAAAAAAGTTAATTTTAAGAGAAAAAATATAGTTACAAGTTAAGAAAATTTAGAAGAAAAATTAGATAAGACTAATGATCCACGGAAAACAAAAAAGTAATAATGTTAAGAGCCCAGAAAAGCAGATATCATGAGAATACAAAAAATATTTTTGTAAGTTTTTCAATTTTTTTTGGATTTTTAAAGTTTTATGATATTTTGTTGTTATTTTTAAAATTTTAGAATACGAGGACAAAAGAACAGCAATTGAAAAAAAAAGGCCTTCCCCAGGATCATACACTTCGTAACGAGATAAATGTGGAGTTCGAAGGGGGGAAAGCTAAAAATAGCAGTAAAGTGAATTTGGAAAAGTACGACACCGGCTGGGATCGAACCCACAACGTGATTTACAAGGAATAATGGTGTATGATGATCACTTCCGCCGAATCATGTGATGGCCTTTACTTCCGGTAAGACGGGTAAAAGCAGGACGAAAATGTTGCCCCGTGTAAACGGACTTCAAAGGATTTCCCTGTTAGCGGGTAAATCCCGGGTATTATTGTTGTCCATGTAAACGCAGCTATTGTTGCAATTGAGATTTTATTTAACTATGTTTTTATGCGAAGATGCCACTAAACTGAAATTCTGAGCGTGTATCCAAAAACATTTATTAGATTCCGACGACAAATTCAAACGTTTTGTGACTTTTGGTGGTGTCTAGGATACTTTATGAAATCAGCAAATATAGCTGGCGATATTTGGCGAAGATGTACATAATAACCCCGTTTGGAAAGTGTTAAGGCTGCTGTGTACTTAACCCTATTAGATTAGCTCACCTCAATGTTAACCTATGGAGAAAATGGGTCCAAGGATTGCCTACTTGGATTTGAAGATTTTTTTTTTAAATTGTGCTTCGTAATAGAGAACGTAATTTTACACTTTGGGACTTTTTTTTCTTCTTTTTTTTTATTTTATTATTAATGCAAATATTATAAACTTAAAATTATTCGGGAGAAAAATCTGGTATAGTGTGTTTTAAATGCTCATCAGTTCTTTTAGTGGACGAAATTTATAAAATGAATTCAGTTGAAAGGTGCAGAAAAGTTTTCGGGCTATCTGAAAATACCAGTTTTATTGGATTATCGTAGCATTTATGTAGCTGCAAATAGTGGACACATTTTCTCCATAGGTTAACATTGAGGTGAGCGAATCCAATAGGGTTAGTAGACAGCAGCTTTAACATTAGGATTTAAGATCTAACACCGCGAACACACATTCGCGAAAGGGGAGTGAATTGTAGGGGGAAACAGTGATTTATGGGTCCCCTGGCTGTTAACCCGAGGTTTCGCCTCGGCGCGCGGGTGCTCCCTTCAGAGGGCGGTTTTCTGACGAATGATCAAAGGGATGAGGGACCTTCTCCCCACGTTGGAGGGGGTCAAACGAGGAGTCCCCGAATCCCGCTTTTCGTAAACGGATGACGGGGAGGGGGGTCAAAGGTAAAAGGGGTAATGACGTTGGGAAGTTGCGATCGGCGGAAAAGTGAGAACGGTCGGTCGGGTCGATTAGTCCCGCTCCTGGAGCGTGACTAATGTGTCGCGAGGGGACTGGGGGAGCTGATTCGCTTGTGTGTACATGCGGTATAAGATGTGAACTGGTTCGCCGTTTTAACTAAGAATCGGAATCGAAGGTGTACAGCAGTGGTTCTTAACCTTTTGTTGACCAGGGACAACTCCTCGGGGGAAAAAGTCGTCGGATACCCTCTCCTAACCAATCCTTTCAGCGGCAAAAAACGGGATTGATTTTCTAAATAAGCAAAGTATTTGTAATAAACAACTTTAAAGAAAAGTTACAAATAAACTTAATAAAAATAACAAGTATAACGTAAAAGTAAATTTACTAGCAAATATAAAAGCCTTTGAAAACTTAAAAGGAACTAGTTGGTACCCGTCAAAATATGACGGCTGGATAGTACATAAATGTACTATTACACAAATTAGGCTCAACACATCAAGATTTCTCAGAATAAACAAATTAACGTGTTTATGCGACCTCGTGCTTAGTATCTAAAGCCAGATTTAAACATGCCACTGAGCATGCTCAGAAAGCAATTTTTTTAATTGTAAATTATCTCTAATTGATAGAAATTGTGGCCAAAAAACCAAATTTGACACATCTCTAGATTAAAATCTTTCGTTTAAGACCAAAATGAAGTAAATTGATGCAGTAGTTTTCTCTCGCGGACTGCCCAAAGAATCAACTTAGCAACTTAAATGTATAGATAGGATTTTTGCGCTTGCATATGTTTTACTAGCTGTAAAATGGCTGCGATGCTGCGAATTCCCGTTGTATAAAAATATATTAGGGATTTTTAAAGCAGAACAGGGATTTTTTTTTTCTGTACTCGAAACGTCAGGAAACGAATTTTTAAAATTTGAACGAAAAATTTGGAACAAAAATAAAATGTTCTAAATTTTTATAAAATTGTTAAATTCGCGGTGGTTGTGAAACGGTGAAACCAACTTTTTATTTTTTTAAATTTTTTTCTTATTTTTTTTTTTTTTTTTTTTTTCACTTCTGACTTTGTGGACCAATTCTTGATTTCTCCCGGACCACCGGTGAAGAACATTTGGTGTACAGGTACCAATTCCTGTAACTTTTTATAGGGCGGTTTCTGTGCAGAACCCCCAAAACCTGTAAAGTCTTCCAAGTCGATTGCGGGGGGGGGGGGGGGGAGGAAATCAATGTGTGAATATCCCCCTCTTCTGCGATGGTCTTAGACCGCAAGCTAATGCTTTATCTGATGCGGAAATCTCCTGTTATCGCAGGGTGGCCTATGTTCTCAAAGTCGGGAATCGCATATTTTTTTTAAACTTTTTTTTTATCATTATTATTATTATCTTAGATAAACCGACCCCTTCCCATTCACGTGTGTGATGCCGGAAACAATTTGAGATTATTTTAATCTTAATCGATCTCTCTCCGCCGGTATCTCGTTTCATGATGTAACATCTGCTGGCGAGCATATCTTACTGGAAGGGGGACCCAATTAGCTTTGTTTTATTGTCGGAGTTGGGAGTTGGGATTATGGCAGGATTCGGTCCTTTGTCGAACAGCTTGCCGTATATGAAGTGCTTCGTTTTACATGGTTGTAAAACGGTTGCTTCGAGACCGTGCACACACGCACACACATACTCTAGTCGATGCTTCATGACTTAATTGTTTTGCTCGGGAAAAGTATTGCTTCCTGTATTAAGCTGCTCAATATTGGTTGATGTATGCAGTCCTGCCGAGGGCATTAGAACTTGTACAATTGTGACATGGCGTGTTCTTCACGTTTATTGTTTTTTCAAAGGTCATATCTCAGTAATGTTGAAAATATTAAGTTAATTTTCTTTTATTCAATGCAGCAAAAATGAATTACAGTAGCGGGATATTTGTTAAGATACAGTTGTTCTGAAATGATAAAAACAGAATTCGTTTCAATAAAGGTAAGGGGTATATGCACTCCTGCCGACGGCATTAGAACTTGTACAATTGTGGTATGGCGTGTTCTTCTCGGATACTGTTTTTCAAAGGTTTTCGAGTTAATTTTTGGTTATTCAATGCAGCAAAAATAAATTACCATAGTGGGATATTTGTTAAGATACAGTTCTTCTGAAATGAATTTCAACAGAATTCGTTTTTATAAAGGCAGGAGTTGATGAATTATTGTTAATTTTATGTAGGTATATAAAAAGGTATTGCTTCCTGTATTAAGCTGCTCAATATTGGTTGATATACGCAGTCCTGTCGAGGGCATTAGAACTTGTACAATTGTGACATGGCGTGTTCTTCTCGTTTATTGTTTTTCAAAGGTCATATCTCAGTAATGTTGAAAATATTAAGTTAATGTTCTGTTATTCAATGCAGCAAAAATGAATTACAGTAGCGGGATATTTGTTTAGAGTTTTTCTGAAGTGAATAAAAACAGAATTCATTTCAATAAATATAGGGGTTGATGAATTATTGGTAATTTTATAAAAAGATAGGTACAGGAAAAGGTATTGCTTCCTGTATTAAGTATGCTCAATGTTGGTAGATATATGCAGTCCTGCCAAGGACATTAAGATCTGTAGAATTGTGACATGGCGTGCCCTTCTCGGATATTGTTTTTCAAAGGTCATATCTCAGTAATGTTGAAACTTTTTTGAGTTAAATTTTCTGTTATTCAATTAAGCAAAAATAAATCACAGTAGCGGGATATTTGTTAAAATACAGTTGTTCTGAAATGATAAAAACAGAATTCATTTCAATAAAGGTAATGGGTTGATGAATTATTGGTAATTTTATAAAAAGATAGGTACAGGAAAAGGTATTGCTTTCTGTGTTAAGCTGTTCAATATTGGTAGATATGCAATCCTGCCGAGGGCATTAGAACTTGTACAATTGTGATACGACATGCTATTCTCAGACATAGTTTTTCTAAGGTCATATATCAGTAATCTTGAAACTCTTGAGTTAATTTTTGGTTATTCAATGCATCAAAAATAAATTACCATAGCGATATATTTGTTAAGATACGGTTCTTCTGAAATGGATGAAAACTGAATTAGTTTCTATAAAGGCAGGGGTTAATAATTTATTGGTAATTTTATGTAGGTATATAAAAAGATATTTCTTCCTGCATAAGTGTTTTCAATTTTAGTAGATATATATGCAATCCCGTCGAGGGTATTAGAACTTCCACAATTGTGATATTGCTTGCTCTTCTCAGTTATTGTTTTTAAAGGTCATTCCTCGTAAGGTTGAAACTTTCGAGTTGATTTTCTGTTATTCAATGCAGCAAAAATGAATTCCCAAAGCGGGATATTTGTTAAGATACGGTTCTTTTGAAATGAATAAAAACAGAATTCGTTTCTATAAAGGCAGGGTTTGATGAATTATTGGTAATTTTATGTACATATATTTAAAGGTAAGTACAGGAAAATTTTTTGCTTCCTGTATTAAGTATGCCCAATATTGGTAGATGTATGCAATCCTACCTACCAAGGGCGTTAGAACTTATACCATTGTGATATTGCGTGTTCTTCTGAGATATTGTTTCTAATGGTCATACCTCAGTAATGTTGAAACTCATGAGTTAATTTTCTGTTATTCAATGCAGAAAAAAAATAAATTACGATAACGGGATATTTGCTAAGATACGGTTCTTCTGGGATGAATGAAAACAGAATTCGTTTCAATAAAGGCAGGAATTGGTGAATTAGTGGTAATTTTATGGCCTTGGATCTGACCAAGTTAGCTTGTCACATTCTAGGTGATTTTTTAGGGCTCAGGCCATATCTGATTGATTATGAGAATGTCTGATTGAAAGATAATATATATTGAACGTCCATAAATGAGAACGTGTTAGTCTGACCTCGCAGTTCACACACACACACACACAAGGACTGTGTGTGTAATTCACACACCTCACAATTCAAACACAGACACAAGTTGAGATATCTGGATACTTGTTTGAGATTTTAGCCTTTGTTTTTATGTGTGTGTGTGTGCGCGCGCGCTTGCTTTTAAATTCGCTTTAATGTCGCTTTTTAAATTCTCTTTTTTTTTTCTCCATCTGATGATGGACGTTTAAATAAATTGCACGAAATTTTTTAATATTTAAAATTTTCCTTCGTTTAATTTTAACGAGGCTTTAAATTGATGTCTGTCGCTACAAAATAAAAAAAAACTAATTTAATTAGAAAAATTAAAAATTTTGAAAAAAAATTAATTCAGAGTATTATCTATACAGATAACTGCATAGAGGTAATTACAGCTAATGCTTCCCGGCCTGATGAAGAACTACGTTAATTAGTTCAACTATTAACTAGTTTAACTAATAACTATATTTACTTGTTGCTATTAACATTTTTTTAATTGGGGATTTTAAGAAACTGTGTTCCCGTTCGACGCACTCCACAAGTCTTCTGTGTATTTTTCTAATCACAGATTAGCAAATACATTTTCATGAATACTGAGTTCGGCATAGGATAGTAAACGCTTAAAGATTTCTTCTTTTTTAAATTTTAAGGTGTTAGATTTTACAGGGCATTAAGTTATTGTTGCATATCAATACAAATTCTAAATTATTTTCTAAAAAATAAAATTTAAATAAAAGGTCTTTTGAAAAACACGCGCTTTACATTCAATGATGTATTTTCAAATGCAGTAAACAGTAAACAATTTAAAAATATGCATTTTCTAATCAGCTATTTGAACAAGACTGATCGGGAAATTCCCCGTAACTTAATATTTAGATTGGGAGGTCAACTTTTGAGTTTAGTTGGTTGTTTTGTTTAAATGCGTCGCATTTAAACAAAAACTAAACTCAAAAAGTGATAATTGTAGCGGACCCTCCCCTTCCCCCTCCGCAAAAATGGAATAAAAATGCAAACTGTAGCTAATCAGCGATTCTGTCATTTTCAGTCATATTATGTAGAATTTTTTTAATTTTCTAAAAAAAAAAGAGGAATTCATTACAAATATCATTACTGCGATCTGTTGATTGACAGGGGAGACTTTTATTTGCTGCAGAGCAGTGTTTTTTTCTCCAGAAAAATGGTGTTAACTTGGTAATGTCGCACACCAGCCATAGAAAGAGAGGAAAGGTTCTGGTATTTTTTTAAAAGTCGAATCAATGAAAAGAGTCATAAACTAATTTATATATATATATATATATATATATATATATATATATATATATATATATATATATATATATATATATATAATCTTGGTACAAGATGTGCCTAAGTCAGTTTTTTCCAAGATGGCTTTGTTTGCTTATGTCTCTTTTAAAAAATATCATTTTCAATGTAAAAAGTGCCCAAGTTTGTCCGATGCATTAAAAGTGTTTTCTAAACCATTGTACTGACTTGGGTACTTATTACATTGAAAATATTTTTTTAAAGAGACTTAAGCAAACAAAGTCATCTTGGGAAAAACTGACTTAGGCACTTCTCGTACCAAGCCACAGATATATATATATATATATATATATATATATATATATATATATATATATATATATGAATGAGAGAGAGAAAGGTTTGAAGAGGCTAATCCCCCTAACAAGTTTTTTAATTCTTACTCGGGACGATTCAAAACATATATCCCATGAATGAAAGAATAAGTTTTTAATTAAATTCGTCTGTATTCTTTTTCTTATAAAACGTTCGTCGTCTGAACGCGAAAGTTCTCGTTTTAAATTTACCCTTCGATAAATCTCAGTAGTTCGTTTGTTGAATATTGTTAATTTTCAGATTTTACTACGATTTCTTTTTTGAATGAAACTTAGCATTTAACGAACTGAAACGAGCTAATTGAATTCATTTGCATATTAATTAAAACACTATATTTTTCTCGATGTAAAGATCACCCCTTTTTTTTTTTAACGCTACACGACAGTTCGCATTTTTTTTCGTTTTGTGTGCGTGTGTGTTCATAATTAATTACCTTGGTATAACAGCAAAGGTATGTCAGTCCTTCATCAATTATTTTCCAGTCCTGGCAGCCTTTTGTCCAAATTACCCTTGGAATTGTGGGAAAAATTTCCCTACCATATCAAGCCCAGTTCTCTATCTCCAATTCCCAGGTATAGGTTGGAAGTGTGCCCCAGACAGAGATATCAGTCGCGCGAGCGGGATGTGTACACAAATTAGTGAAATTGAGATTAGCACTTAAATAACAGGTAAATTCGCCTCCTCCCCACCCAGTCTCCACCCTAGCCCAACATGTCTTATCTCCACAACTCCCAAGGTCGCTTCCTTATATGGTCATTCAACCTCCTACCATTCATTCACAATATTTTCAGACCGGATGTGAATGGATCTATTACTACGTCTTTTACTACTACGATGCTCACATACGGCGATCTCTGCGTGCGCAAGCTTCCTGTTGCCATCGCGATGGTGTTAATTTCTTGAGGAGAGGAAAACAAAGGGCTGTCTCGGATAGGGGAGGGGTGATCAAGGGGGCCGGCAGACGAGATCCCACGGGATGAGTGGATATCTTACTCACATGGATGATTTTCTGGGTGTTTTTTTGAGGCCATCCGAATGATATTCTGCAACTGAACAATGACAGGAAAAAACAATTTTACAGGAATGTGTTGTAGAGGAAATGTTTTTTTTCATTTGTCTTTTATTTGAAAAATATTTGCCCATGGGGTTATATTTTATTCCGATGTTATTTTCGGTTTTTTCTCGGAAAGAACGGCATTTATTACAGCCTTCGTTTTGACGCAAAACATCGGTTTGCCCTTTGATGTTTTCGCCGGAGTTAGACAGAAGAATGCCACCAAGTGTAGTTGATGTGTTGATTTATAGACGTGTGAAGGGTGATTTCCTTGCTCACGGATTTCAAAGATGCTGTGGAAAAGCGCCATCTGTGTGACGTATGCTTAAGTGAATTAGAGGTAATCTCTGTCATTTTTTTTTGTCGATTCTTTAGTGTCTCTTTAAAAAAAAACATACTTTTTGAGATTGTTTGATTACATTTTCCTTTTATTATGACGAGTAAATTTTACCTGATTTTAATGACCCCCCCCCCCCCGAAAAATAAATAAATAAAATCTGTACTTAATCCTGTTTTTACGATTTGTCGTCTTCGTATCATATAACTAAAATTCCTAACGTGGTGCCTCTTACAAATTTTGCATAGCGTTCTCTTGTTCTATTTCAATGTCTTAGTAATTTTTAGTTTAGAGTAAAAATTCTGATACAATTTTCCCTAAAGCAAAAATTGCTTTGAGATTAAAAAATTATTATTTTTCCCCTTTTGAATGATTAAAACTTGTATAAAAGGATATTTGTATATATTTTATAGATAAGTAATTTTCAACCCTTTTCCTGTGCTCAAAAGTGAAAAAATTATACGAACTGTGCTGCTGGTTCTGAAAATACATCAAAAAATAAACATGTTTTAAATTTCTAGTTTCAAAATTTTTTAAACAAAATTTTAAATTTATCAAGTATTTTTTATATGCCGAATGATATGTCTAAATATATATTCGAAATGAAAGAATCATTACTAAGTTTGAGTAGATTAAAATATACTGATTTTTAGGCTCTAAAGCGGGGGTGGGGCACGGGGCTGTCCTTCAAACTACTCCCAAGTGGTTAGCCAAATGTGATTTCAGTGTTGCCAACTTGGGGGTTTACCCCCTAAATTTGGGGGTAAGTTAGACGTAAAGGGGTGTTTTTAGGGGCCCCAATTTTTTAGGGGCATTTTGTGGGGGGGGGACTTTTTTAATATTTGTACAATCGAGACGAGTTTTTTTATTAGATTATAAGTTCCATACATATGTCAAATGTAAATAAACCTCCATTTCACTATGTAAGTGTGTATTTTCTATTTCAGAATTTTGAGGTTCACAAATAATTTGATACCTAGATTATAGAGCAGTAAGGGGGTCCCCAAAAATATTTGGAGGGGTCGCGGATAGTTTGATGTAAATATATATCATGTTGAATGGTTTAATAATAAAAATATATACTTAAAATTATCTATAAAAACATTTTATCTGTATAGATATATTTTATATGTTAAAAATATCTATGATATAATATTGTTAAATTAGGTGTCAAACGTCTTACTATAGTCAGAAAAAGTGAATAAAATAGTTTGTCAACATTCGATTACTCTTTTTTCCTATTTTATTTTTTGTTAGTATTTTCCTAATTTAAAAAAAAAATGGTACTACCAAAAATTTTACATAGGAGTCGAGGAATTCATTGCTTAAAGAAAGTGGATCGCAGTCGAAAAAGTTTTCGCACCACTGTTCTGGAGTCGAAACTCAGTGGGTTTATCATTTCGTCTCGGTTTGTTAATGATGCCGCAAACATATAATAAAACTGAATGAAACACTTAAAAATTATTTCAAAACTGTTGTAGAATTAGCTGATGAAGATGTATTTGCTTAGGGCTTAGAGGGGTTCCAGTGTTCAAAATATTTTTTCTTTATTTTTAACCAGGATTAAAGCACATTACAATTAATAGAACAAAAGAAAAAGTGCAATAAAAGAACCCAAATAACATCGGATGTAATGAAGTCATCACCCCAAAATTTTTCTGGCCGGTCAATATATTGCTATCTCTGAGTCATTTCCATGGAGTGTTACATCACTGGTTACATACTAGTACCAAAGTGTACATTGAACATACATTTGTACATACTAGAATCAATCAATCAATATATATATATATATATATATATATATATATACACAAATATTTTATTGTCATTAAGTTTATTTGTAACTTTTACTTAGAAAATAAAACCCATTTTTTGCTTAATGGTTGATTGGGAGATTTTAAAATTTTTTTTTCAAATGGCCCCTGTTCAACAAAAGTTTAAGAACCCACTGTCATAGAAACATCGAGTTTTGCATAATCTGTGTCTAAAAGCTCAATAGTATGTATAAATCCAATAACGTGTTTTTTATTTATTTATTTATTTATTTTTAAATTTACCGAATGGTAATATGACAGTTGTTGCAATCTTTTAATGTTAAGTTTATTTGTAACCTTTTTGCCAAAAGGTCGGTTGAGAGATGGTACCTGACTTTTTTTTTTTTCTTCTGTTGACAAGTGGCCCCTTATGAATAAACTAGATTTATTACCCGTCTTCGCTCGGGATTCAGTGTCTGTTATTTTTTTTCAATGATTAGCCTCATGTTATGATGTTCTAAAGTTATAACAACTCTTAAACAAATTAATTTCATTTTTTTCAGTAGTAAAAAATTCATTTATTAACTAATTTGTTGTTATTTTAATACTTGCCAGTACGCAACATTTTTTGTTTCTTTTTTTATCATCTGCGACAATGTATAATTTTGATTGATTCCTTGCTCTAGACACTCCCACATATAGCTGACCATGCGAAAAACATTCTTCTGTGAGATCCAGTTCGGTGCTCTCTTCTTTTTGGGCATTTTAAAGCATTAATTTACAGATGATCATATTTATCATATTGTTAATGTTTGAATGGATTTATTATTATAGAAAAAGAATCAATAATGTTTGAATGGATTCAGAACAAACACATTCAATATTAAAACACAGCAAATCTGATAATTATTATAGAAAAAGTGTATACACATATTTCATGCTCGGAATTCTTTCTCAAAACTAAATCGTCTGCTACGTTTCAATGCCACATTCAGACTTTCTTAGTTAGAATATACACGTATATCATGATTGTAATTATTTCTCAAAACTAAATCGTCTGCTATGTTTCAATGTCACTTCAAACATAATTCGGGAATGGAACGTCGTAGCGAGATGAAAATAGTCACATTCATCCTGATTTTCCAAGAACATTAAACCGTGTAAATTTCATCAAGGTAGGGCTCACAGTTCTTGAGTTTTTGTGACTCACATACAGATACGACCCATTTCCCGTTTCTGCTTTATATATAAGATAGACTAAGAACCTCTGCTTTACAAAGACGCAGGTGGTATCTATTCATAGGTTCACTCAATTCATAGAGCAGGCAATTAGGATTTGTCCAATACGGCGGAGGTGTTCACCCAGACAGACATGACTAGTCAATAGCTGGAAATGGGCCGCTTCAAACTTTGAAACCATCAAAAATCCATTGAAGAAGAATGGAATGAACTGCTCTTTAATTTTAAGGTTTGGTTTGGTTTGTTTTTGGAACGCTACGGTCAACTTCTGCTCAACGAGGGCTAATTACACCGGGACCTACTGCTTAAAGCCGATTCCGAACGGCTAGAAAAAACCATGCCAGGAGTGGGACTCGAACCCGCGGACTCAAACTGAATACTGGTACTGAATGCCAGCGCCCTAGCCATTCAGCCATCGTCCAGCCCAAAAATTTTAAGGATCTCAAAGTTTTCATATTGACATATGGAGTGTATTCTCATTGCACTGTAATTCTGCTCCTGTCTGAAGGATATTCTTCATCCGGATAAATCAATGTTTTTTCAAAGAAAGAGGTTAATGGTTGTGCGAGCAATCAAAGATCTAATTTATTTCATTTAAAGATAAATATACAGTGTCCTGATATTTTTTTTCTTATATCTGAAAACGAGAAACCATTTCTTATAGCGCGAGGAACAAACAGGTATGAATGGCCAAAATGAAATTATTAATGTGGGAGCACCATCGTAGTCATTTATCATGTTTGTGCCTTGCTGAAATCTGTTTTATTTTCCTTCGCTAAAATTTGTGTTATCGGGTCAGCTATGCGACCCTGTAACATATAATTTAAATATGATGTATTGTATTGCATAATTTGTACATAGTTGACTTTGACAACCGAGAAATTCTCTTCTGCCTTAAATAGTGTTTTTAATCAAAAGATTGCTTGTAATATATATATCTTTATCAGGTAAACAATAAATATCATATTTTTAAATTCGTTGATAGGCATACCGTTTTTTTTCTAAGAGAAACTTTGAAAATGGACCTCTAAGATAGGTCCTTGAAATATTTTAAAAGTCACTTTTAAAGTCCTTAAGTGCATTTAATTTTGAAATGAAGAAATATGCTTTATCCTTGAACTTACGGTAGCATAATAGGCTCAAAATGTGCTTCTAGATGTGTCATTTAAATATCTTTAAAATGTGCTTAATTTTTGGTCCTTGAACGGACAGAAATATGTTATGGCACGACCTTCGAGGATTTTACACTTTTATAATTTTCAGGTTTTATTCATCTTCGTGGACTTAAAACGCGTTCTGGTAGCTCGAGAAATTGCCTAATAGGGACGGCATTTTTTCGAGGGCGGACTTGGAATAAAGACAAACTCTCTCACGCGCTCACAATTTAGGTCAAACAGCTCAGTGATGGACGAGTTATCTGGGCACTCGTTCTTTCACTTATCAAGAGAAGCTCTGACAGTGAAGTCCCGGGTTGGCTTCTGTTTCCGACTGCTTTTGAGATCCACTCTTAAATCACTTTGTTTGCGCTGAGCTTTGTTGGCACGTTACAGATGAGATTGGCCCGGCTGTCCTTCCGAGACGATATGATGGATAGGGAAGAATGTAAAAGCTGCCCCTCCAGAAAACGGTAGAGTGAATAAACTGAACTAAACTGTGATGTGATTTATCTCACGGGATAGAATGTTGCTGTGGAGAACATCATGAGGCAGCGTGCTTAAGGCTGATGTGTACTAACCCTATTTGATTTGCTCGCCTAAATGTTAACATAGGGAGAAAATTTGTCTGCTATTTACAGACACAAAAATGCTGGTAATCCAGTAAAAATGGTATTTTCAGGTAGCCCGAACTTTTCTGAACCTTGCAACAGGATTCATTTTAGAAAATTCGTCCACCAAATGAATTGACGAGCGTTTAAAGCACACTATACCAGATATTCTAGCTTTTAACCTATGGAGAAAATTTGTCTGCTATTTACAGACACAAAAATGCTGATAATCCAATAAAAATGGTATTTTTAGGTAACCCGAACTTTTCTGCATCTAGCTAGAGGATTCATTCAGAAATTTCGTCCACCAAATGAATTAATGAACGTTTCAAACACACTATACCAGTTATTTTCCCCGAATAATTTAAATTTAAAATTATTATTTACATTTTCTAAAAATTATACCTTTAGGATTTCTAGCTTTTGTGAGTGCATCTTATTCGGCAGACTTTGGGTTATGTTTGGGTGATTCAGTGCTCTGAAAAAATGAAATGCTGTTTTGGGCATATTACCAAAAACGGAAGTCTAACTAAAAAGGGTAAGAAATTATGCTTAAGATACAAAAGTGGGATGCGCAAAACAGGTAATCTCCCAACCCAGAAACATTACACCCTGAAACAGGTATCTTTTTTAACCTCAAGCAGCATTTCGTTCTTTTAAAGTGTGGCGGATCATTGCGCAAGCCAAGAAGCACGTACTTGGAGCCTCCCATTGTCAGGGTCAACCGAAAATTAGCAACTTCAAAAAGAGATGTACTCTAAAAACTTGAGGCGAAGATGCCATCTTCATCTGGAAAATTTGCCGTTCGTCGAATGACAAGCGACACACTACAAGTTTTTACGACTTAAGGCTGCTATGTACTAAGAAAAAAAATCGTATTTCCCTTTTCCTCTTCTTGCAGACTCTTGTGGTGGGAGGAGTCCAGTTGACAATTCGAGAATTCCACCCCCTTAGGATTGACATTTTGAGCCATTGTAATGGCTCTCTCTATATATAGGGGGGTTAAGCGCTGCCCCCAAATTTTTTATTTAAAATATATTTTTGTCAACTATTTACAGGTACATAAATGCTGATAATCAAATAAAATTGGTATTGACTGATAGCCTGAACTTTTCTGCAAAGCGCTACAGGATTCATTTTATAAATTTCGTCCACCGAAGGAATTTATGAGCGTTTAAAACGCACTATACCAGATTTTTCCCCCAATAATTTAAATTTTAAAATATTAATTGCATTTTTTTAAAAAAATGGAAAATGTACACAAATGTAAAATTTCTTTCTCTATGACGGAGTATAATTTTTTTAAAAAAATCTTTGAATCCAAGTCGGCAATCCTTGGACAGATTTTCTCCATAGGTTAACATTGAGGTAAGCGAATCCAATGGGGTTAGTACATAGCAGCCTTAAGGCTTATTGGATTCTTCACTTAACCTTATTGGGTTCGTAACTTAACCTTATTGGGTTCTCTCACCTCAGTTTTAATCTCTGGATAAATTGTACAATAATATGGCAGCCACAGCTTTCGCTTATACACCTTGTAAAAACCTGAAGACCAATCGCCGCGTAGCAATACCTGCATACTCAGCTGATAGTTATGCACCTGTTCGGTTAATTAGTATGGTCCTGGACGGACAGTACAGATCTGCCGACCAAATTGGGCAACCCAGGGCCCTTAATCTATGGAGAAAGTTTGTCTGCTATTGACAACTACATAAATGCTGATAATCCAGTAAAAATGGTATTTCCAGATAACCTGAATTTTTCTGCACCTTGCAACTGGTTCACTTTAGAAATTGCTTCCAACAAACGAATTTATGGCCGTTTTAAAACACACTATACTAGATTTTTCCTCCCGAATAATATAAATTTTAAAATATTATTTGCATTTAAAAAAAAAACGAAAATGCCCCAGGGTGTAAAAATTTCTTTCTCTGTTACGGAGTACAATTTTTTTTAATCTTTCAATCCAAGTCGGCAATCCTTGGACACATTTTCTCCATAGGTTAACATTTAGGTGAGTGAATCTAGTAGGGTTACTACACAGCAACCTTGATAACTAACCGATAAAATTTCCTTTTCGATGTAGGAAAAAATATATTAAGTAATAAATAATATTTATTAAAGGTATTCAGAACAAGTTGGCCTTAAATCTAGATTGCGTTTTGGTGCCTCAAAAGGCTTTATCCGCCACTAGGATATTTAAAAAAAACAAAGCTTGACCGGATAAAAAATGAGGGAGATACAGCATTTTATGAATGGAGTTTTTAAAAAAATTGTTTTGAAGAAAACGGCTTTTCAAAATTTGGGAAGAAAAAACCAAAATTTTGGAACATAAACTGTTACAGAAGGGCAGCATATAAACTACACTTTACGTACTCAGCTTTCAGTGTTTGAATGCATCTTAAATTGCAGAATTTAGGGGTTTAAAAAAATAGTTTTATCAGTTAGAAATTCGTACAGGTGCGCAATAAATGTAAACACACATCATCTTAATCTCTGGAAAGAATCGACTCTACACAGCAAAATAGGCTAATCTTTTTATACATGTTTCCAAATGTTACTAAAATCAGCTGACGTTCAAACCAGAAAATCGGTAATTTAGCCTTGAGCGAGGTTTTTTGCGCTTTTCTATGAAACTTACGATTCCGACTTTAAGTACTTTTTCAAGGGTTGTATCGCATTTACGCATATTACACAGCTTCAAACCTTTTGGAGATTGAGTTCCTACCCTGAATAATCGCAACTTCTAGCAATTGGAGACTAGAAAGACAGGCTAGAAAATAGTGGATTGGCCATCCAAAAATAAATTTGTGTGTGTGTGTGATGACATTCACATGCATACAACGAATTTGACGAAATGGTAACACGTATAGAAGGCAGTCACGTACTGTAGACACATCAGAGAAGAGACACACGAACGGTATCCATTAAATTGATTTATTCCGGTAACAAAACGACGACACCATAGAGCAGCGGTTCCCAACCGGTGGGTCGCGACTCGATCCTAAAGCTATCAGAAACCATCGAATAACGCCAGGACAGGACAAGGAAACAGACAGAAAGAGCGTGGAAATCACTGTTTGAACTTTTATGTACTGTGAGGGCGCTAGCTGTTTAGAATTATTTTAATTGGCTGACCCCGATCATGTGGTATATGAGTCGAAAGTCGTATGATTCTTCGAAAGGGGGAACGAGATCATGGGATTATGAATCATGGCTGAAAATAACTTTACCGCGCGTGCATTGAAGAGAATAGTATATTCGGTTATTTCTATTTCGTTTTTGAAATAGGGCTGTGCTTTATTGAGGTTGAAACAAGGATAATTTAGAATACACATTAAATTAGGACAATTAATAATAGTAGGGAGTTATTGTTACTTACACACACACACACACACACACACACACATATATATATATTTATTTATTTATTTATTTATTTATTTATTTATTTATTTATTTATTTCGCCCAAAATAGTACTTTCTTCCCCCTGCAAAAGTTTTATTTAACCCTTCGGTGGGAACATGATTCTTTTCCCGTTTAGTGGGAACATCTGCCTGGGAGGCAGATATAGATGAAATATCTCTTTTCCGGGTATTCCTAACTCGAAATTCAGAGGGTATTTGTGGCTTATTACATTTCATGGTAGGCAAAATCGTCACACCATTTCTCCTTAATTCTTGACCAGCTTCTATTCTACAGAACCAATTGTCACAGGTTATATTACGGTTCGTTTTCTAGAGGCATTTAGTTAGTCGAACGAGTAATTGGGTTGGGATTTTTAATTTTTATTTTGATTAATCTAATTTTTACTTGAACCATAGAAGGCTGGTGTCACGAATTACCATTCCACACTGAAGACAAGATATTGACTGAAGCATGTATAGACTCACAGTACCCAAGGTCGAAGAAAGTTGGGGGAGGGGTAGCGTTGAATAAAGAAACCATAGCTGCCTGATAGGCAGATGTTCCCACTGAAAGGTTGAGGCTATGTGCCTGATTAGTAACACTGTCAAAGCTGCATTGCTGTAACTGTCAAAATTTCTCCAACAAAGGCTGTCCCTTATGTAATATTTTCGCAAGAAATTCCGTCTCCCTCCCCACGCTAAAGTTTAAAAAAAAAAAAAAACCACGCACCTCATTAGAGGCGAAATCATCGCTGCACTGATGTATTGCATCTGCCAAAAGCATTCGACACCTCTACAGCATGCTTGAACAGACTTCACGGTATTTTCCAGCCAGAAATAACATTTTGCCTCCTGTACTCGTTTTTACCGTTAGGTTATTGTAGTTTGACTGTATACATTCATTAGCTGTGTATATTACCTTTTTAATCCCTACTCCCTTTCGGGACGAATTAATGCGTAGCGTTGCAAACAGGCTTTAACTGCCACTTTCGGAACCTTCGCACGTCTGCGAGCACGTGAACATCTGCCTCAGAGCTTAGGCGTATTCGAGTTAAACACTGTCAGTTATGAACTGCTAGCTTCCAAAAGCCATCCATGCTGGGAAAACATGTAATGAAATGTTGCATGCGATCATATTACAGTTGCATCATGTTTGAAACTGATGGACCGAGTTTAATGAGAAGTGGTGAGAGTGTGTTCTTAAAAAAAAATTATACACGGCTGTCCTAAATTTCTCTATAAGCTCCATGAATTCCGATTTTTATTTTGAAAGTCCTCTAAAACATTAACTTAAATTCCAATTTTACTTTCAATGGCTACAAAAATTGCTTAATTTTACGTAGTTCTCGACTTCCAGCACCTTAAGGCTGATGTGTACTAACCCTATTGGATTCGCTCACCCCAATATTAACTTACTGAGAAAATGTTTGTACTATTTACAGCTACATAAATGCTGATAATCCAATAAAAATGGTCTTTTCAGATAGCCGGAACTTTGCTGCACCTTGCAACAGGATTCATTTTATAAATTTCGTCCACCAAAGGTATTTAGGAGCGTTTAAAACACACTAGACCAGATTTCCCCCCCCCCCCTGAATAATTTAAATTTTAAAATATTTGCATTTAAAAAAATCGAAATTGCCCCAAGATGTAAAATTTCTCTCTCTATTACGGAGTACTTTTTTTATTTATTTATTTATTTTTAATCTTTGAATCCAAGTCGGCAATCCTTGGACAAATTTTCTCCATAGGTTAACATTGAGGTGAGCGAATCCAATATGGTTAGTACACAGCAGCTTTAAATTTCAGTTTATTTTTCAATTGTTAAAAACTCTACCTCTGTTTCCTTTTTGAATATGCATAAACAACTTAATTTGCATTTACAACCGGATAGATCTGAATAATTTTAACAGATAATCCTTTAAAAATAAATTTCAGGTAGTCTCTTCTAACGAAACTACCGCGAGTTTTTAACGTAGAATTACTTATTGCTTACCTCTTTTGTATGTGTATATGTATGTATGTGTTATGTATATATGTATCTATATATATGTACGTATGTATATATATACATATATGTATGTCAAAATTTTGACGCATTTTGGTACTTTTCTGTTTAACTGTTTACTGCTTGCCCAAGCAATACAGACTGGGTTTGGCGCGCTGCCACAATTATAACTCGCGACGACGGACGTCTGAAATTTTGCTTTATCGCGGACCGTTATGGAAAAGCGTAATCCTACGTTAAAAGTTTAAAAAAAACTCATTGTAATTTTGCTTGCAATTCTTCCATTTTAATAAATAATCCAAGGAAAAATTATTTGTAACCGAATCGTAAGACATCAGACGTAATATTCAGTTCAAAGATATATGTCTTATACAGTGAGACTTCTCTAGCTGGCCACCCCTCTAAACGGCCATATTTTGTTCAGAACCGATTAAAGACTCCATAGAGCCTTATGTTATGGGGAAAACTTCTTTTCGGCAGCCACCCCTCAAAACGGACATTTTTTTTCGGGAACCATTACTGGCCGCCATAGAGAAGTTTCATTGTATTTTTAGTACCATTGGATTGATAATTTTCTTTGATGGTTTTCGCGGGTTAGGGTACCGTCAAAACAAATATTTTCTAAATTTCGTCAGAACATATAGTCGTTACTAATCAGCATATCTCAGGCTGACAGAGACCGTGGCAAAACTAGGAATTTTAATTATTCAAATAAAACAGAAATTCATAAGGATGCAAAATCACATTCAGGGGTACAGTCGAACCCTGTTACAGCGAACCCGGTATATAACGATCTCATGGATATAGCGGACGAAAATTTTGGTCCCGCCCTTTTCCTATTATATTTAATGCTAATTTACACTTTTATAGCAAACCTCCGAAATGTTATGATTCAGCTATAACGAACCTTTTTTTCAGTCGAGTACTGAATTTTTTTTTAATTTTTAAACTTTTTAAGAATGCTTAAGTTACAAAGAATGTTGAAGAAGAAGATGATGAAGATTTACCTATCGCGATGTGGTTAGAAAAGCACAAAATTTCATCATTCTCAGATTGTGACATGCAATTAATTGTTCGGAACATGTGATGATGAAGTCATAACATGTGAAAATCCGATTGATGAAGATATTGTGGACTAAATTAAAATGAATCATTCTGAAATCGAAGGTTCTGCATCTGATGCTGATGAAGAGGAGCACGTAAATGACGAAATCTCCACCATCTCAGATGCTACAGCAGAGATGCGTGTAATTAATAGGTTTTTGTCTACACAAACAGTGTTGGAGTCATTTGATGTATTGGACAAAGAAATTCATAAAATGTTTTTGAAATTGGCATCACGTCAGCAGAAGATTACCGATTATTTCTGTATAAAAACAGTATAACAAATTTATTTCCATTTAGTTAATTTAATTAGTATTGTGTCAGTTTAATGTAATCGATTTTAGTCAATTTAATTCATTAATGATAATTTTTAATAGATTTTATCATTTTTTAATACATCATTATTGAATACACATAGCAACTAATGAGTTATACATTTTGTGAACTCTAACATTTTTCTTAACGATACGGATATAGCGAACAAAACCTTTGGTCCCTTGAAGTTCGTTATAACGGGGTTCGACTGTATTATGAAAGTGCCGTTGCAGAGAACCAGTACCTACCCTCCTCATCACCTACAAACCCCACGGAGGAACTTTCCGGCCTGCAGATTCGATGTGCCCATACTCGTCGTAGACACAAGAGCATCCAGTGACGTCTGTCGGAATTTGATCCGAGCTCTCTCTGTACCGACATGCTAACCTCCAAAATGCCTCGGGTGCCAAATTTAAAGTGCCTAGATTCATTTTATTTATCTGAGTACTCGTGTTTCGACATAAACATCATGATGAGATCAGAATGGCTTTTAGATTCCATAAATCGTAATAAAATATATATTTTTGAAGAAAATTTACCTTTCTTAAATTTCTGAATTATATTTAATGCATGTGAAAAAAATGAGGCAATGAAAAAAAAATCGCACTCGGGCCACGAAATATATGGCCAACGAAAATTCATTATAACATGTTCATATAGGCTGAGTTTAGTAACAAAATATACCGAAATTTTCCGTCTTTTCAAACAGCTTTCATGGACCGGATCTGATTATTTATCGGCCCAGAAATAAATCCTTAACCATGAGGTGTAGTAGCTAGACTGATTTTTCCATGTCAAAATGAACAAACATGTCTAAAATAATTTCCGGCAATAACTCTAACCAATACTAACGTGAAAACTAGTTCAGTTCTTTAATTTGATAGGTCATTTAATTCAAGGTTGCATTTATAAAAATCATTTGATTAAATTACGCTCTCGGATCTATAAATTTGTTTTAATATCTAAAATCACGTCATGAAGACACTTCCTTCCATCTATCGACGATATCAAAAATGATTGTTGCCACCTCTCCATCACAAATAATTCCTTATCAAAAGTACCACACATCTGACAACTGCCATTAAAGCTGATACATCAGCGCCATTTCCAATCAATTCGCTGCTTACGCGGCAATTATTTATTTGAACGGCTGCGGCATTCTCTCAGACTCGCAGTTTCTTGACTCTTGAATTATAATTCCTTGAGTCGGCGTACAGCATGTAAAGGTCTTCATTACGTAAGAGAGTTATGGGTATGGCGTGTAAGTGCTGGAGGAAGAATGTCGTTCCAGTTTTTATATCGTATGGAACTTGTAACTTTGTAAATGCGTCGCTGTGGATTTGAAGTGAATGCATAAATAATTTGTTTGATAAAATTTTGCCTTAGAATTTTGACGAAATATCCTAACTTACGTTGTCCGAATAAAATTACCTGTCTTTTTTCGCTCACAGTTTGTTCATTTTTTTTTATAAATGTACCAATCTTTTCTTGTTATTAGGAGGCGTGGCCGGTCCCATATGTGTGAAGGCGTGGCGACTGCCTCAGTAGACGAAGTGAAATAGACGACAAAATGAGACACAGTGTAAAAATTTCATAATTTTACTATCTAAAACAATAAATTATAGAGATGCAATCATGCAATTTCATCCAATAAAGACTATAAGAATAGTGTAGTAATAATTTTTTTACATAAATTATATACAAATTTATTTACTTTTAATGCTTTTTTTTTATGTTCGTAATTTAATAAGAATTTTTTTTTAGTTTAAAACTTTTCTTTTTATTTAATACATATTTTTCCTAAAATGTCCATTGTTTTATTAAGTGGACAATTTATAATAATAATATGTTCATTACTAACATTCTCTCAAAAAATTTGAAAAGGTGCCGCTTTCAAAACCACCTGTTCGGGGGTATAAATTATCATTGATATTAGACTGGCGTAGAACCATATATAATGAATAAATGAATACTGTTTGGTAATTTCTTGCGACATCATTGACTCAACCGTATGAAAACCGAAGGGCAGAAAATGGATGCCACCCTTTTCACACGTGTTGTTGTGGTATTCTGTTATGGACATTTGAACAACAAACCATTTTCCCTTCGTTTTTGTTCGAGTTGAGATGTGACTACTTGGTGACCTTGAGATGTGACTCTAGCTTGCCAAGCAGCATTGTGCAAGGACCTTGTTATTCCAATGGTCCCGTTGCATTTGTACCATAATCTTTGGAAATACTATAACTCCTCCTACCTCAATGAATCCAACGTAGTATATGTCAATTTTTGAATTTTGAGTTGTTCGCACGCACTATATCAAGGAAGTGATCTGATGTCCTTCTGATGTCCATTGAAATATTACCGCCAATACACAGCAACAATATGCGTAATCTAACTGCTAAATGTGGGCATTAGTATGTAGGGAACGCGAATTTCCAATCTTTTTGTTAAGTTACAGGACATTTTCATCTCTGTATATTTCGAATCGCAGATTAGTAAATGTATATTTTCAATTTTTTTCCATATCAAGGTAAATGTTTGAACAAAAGATTCTTAGTTTACAAATTTTCATTTATTTAGTAATTTTCTTACTGGATATTAAATTGTCGTTTGTTTGCTATGAAATTTATACAAATATTTCTGAAAAACACACGCATTGCTTTTAAAGGTATGTTTTCAACTGTAAGAAACAGAATTAAAATATATGCTCTTGCTAATCTGTGATTTGGAAAAGAAACTGAGAAGAAAACTCTCCATGATTTCACATGGGGGTTGAAGATTTTCCGATGTCAAGTGATACACTGCCCTCATGCAATGGCGTCACTAAAATTTTTTTTCACTATATAAACTCACAATAAAAGTCTGATTATATTACGAAACATAAGGTAATTGTACGCAGCTGATAACATCTACAAAAAACGAAGGACAAAACGTTTGTTGTAAAACTCGCAGATTAATAAAATTCATATAGAAATAGATGCCCCAACAAGCGCACCGTTGCAAATTGTAGACCACAGGGCCCCATTTGTAAAACTGATGGCGTCCATTTTCTACCCTTCGTTTTTTCACGTGATAGCATCGGTGGCGTTGCATCAAATTGCCTTAAATTATATCGAAAATGGTTGTTGCCATCTGTTATGCTGCACTTATTTAATAACATTTTGTGCAATATTTGTTTTCGTTGTTCAGAATCAAATATTTTTGGTAAGTGTTTTTTTGCAGAATTCGCTTATTCTGCATATTCTTTTTTAAAATGCTCATTATCAGTCGTAGAAGATGCTGCAGGCAATTAAATGCCCTGAAATATTTAAGTTTCTGTTATAACTGTGATTCCAACCTTTTCATATCTAGACCAACCTCCTTTGGATGACCTTCAAACCCTCCTTCCAGGCCTAAAAAACGTACAAACTTTATAGATATTTTTACTAACCATCCACCGAACTGATTATTCCACACGCCTCCCCAAAAGGATAGTCCGCCTAGGTTGAGAATCACTCACTGTATTATACAGTCCTGTGCATTTATTTTCTAACCCGTCGCGTTTGACCTCGCATCTTTTTATACGTGAAATCGAATAGAACGTTAGCATCTTCGTTAAGAACGGGAGAAACCGTTTTGGTTTAACAATACCCGTGGTTAGCAGTTGAATTTTTCACCTGGACCCATCTGATTCCAAACACTGACTTCCGGCAAAAAACCGACCTTTGATTACGAGAAGCAGCTGAAAAATTTTGAGATGCGCAAATTCGAATTCTGAGGCTGCCTGTTCCCCCTCCCTGTTCCAGTGCAAAGTTTCGGGTTTGGTTGTTCGTGCACCTGGCAGCATCGGCCGGACATCAACAGTGTCGTGTGGTGTTTCTTGTTTTACTCTTTTTTTGTTGTTGTTGTTGTCCGAGTTTGACATTGAGTGACCACTAAACTGGGCTGTTGCTGTTTACTAATTGGTGCAGTTATATTTGATAGCTTTACAAGGTGAATTTGTTCTTGGATTATATAGTTTTAGAACATTATCTTGTTTGGAATTTTGGCTTGCTGTGTTTTCATATCGTAAGTAACATCTGTTTGATTTTATTAATTGCCGGACTTCGCTTGTAATGCAACTGCATGATCTCAAGGACTCGTAATCAGTAGTAATGCCACTTTTGGTTTTGATAAAATGTTCCTAATTTTAAAATAATTATGCTTTCACTTGCTGTTATTTTTTTTCTTTCGTTCAGTGGTTTTTATCATTGCTTTGCTTAGCCAGATTTTAGTAACTTATTGTTACGTGTTCTAGATTGAAACATTTTAAGCGCTATCTTAAGATGTGGAAAATATTTTTAACGTTCTTTGACAAGGAAATAAAACATGTGACAACGAATCTGTGTGTCGCTTGAGAATGCAAATATTGACGTACATTGATAAAATTATGTATTATTTGTCAGCATTTTGAAATGTTTAGTAAAACTGAGTCACGCATTGTTATACTAAGTTTAAAAGTGCATTATTATTTTGCGTGTTATGTAATGATATAATGGTGTAATTCATAGCCACAAAACTCTATATGTAATTAACGTAAGTTATTCGCAATTATGGTACATTAGTGACATAATAACTGTGAACATTGTTGGAATTTTTTTTTAACATTTATTGTTCATAATGTGACTTAGCGCAAGATGTGTGACTTTTCGAGAAAAAAATTGAGTCGGGGCTAACCAAATTGCCGATTGTCTTACCAGTCATAATAAATCGACAAAGAAAAAAATTATTTAGAACGTATAACGAAATTACTCTGTGATGTTTGTTTAAACATCGATCTCAAAACATTAAATTTAGTATTGCATGAAGTATATATTTGTTTCTAAGTATGATTATCGCCGCATGCAGAAATTTTAAGTTTCTAGGGGTAAAACATAGCCATATCTGCAACGTCATTTATATGTACATTGAAGAAAAATTTCTCTTGCATGCAAAAGCTTTGCATCGAGTGACGGACATAATATTAAAATATAGTCACATTGTGATTTTAATTACTATAGTATAGTAATTAATTACTATATATTTAATCTATGTTCTTTCAATATTTTATACAACCTTGTAACTTGCTTTCAATTTACGAACGAAAATTTCCGCGCACAAGCATTACGAAAACAGAGTAGGGAAAAAAAAGCTTTTTTTTATACCTCAAATCTTGGACATTAATGAGAAAAAAACAAATTTTTAAATTTTTCGAAACTATTAGCAATGTTAAAGGTGAAGGACGCCTTGTACTTCGCTAGTCAGTAGGGGTGCTATCTACCAGGGCCCCATGATCGATTATCGTTATATCAGAGATCCTCTCAAAAATCACCATGTAAAGCTCTTTAAATCTGCATATGAATAAAGTCTTCCCGAGAGAATGGTTTTGGGTGTATTGTTAGAAACATTGAGGCAACTACACACTCAGAACTATAAAGATTTTTTGCTCACATAGGGAGATCTCCCACAGGTTGCGCTGCCAAAACTTAAATATAATTCCCCTTTCTTAACCGCATTATCTTAACTTGGAATGCATCTTTTGCGAACAAATCGGCGGTACCTGATAGCTTCTGAAATGTCCGTAGTAATCCCCAACGGTTCCTTGGCGTCATGTTTTTTTTTTTTTTTTTTTCGTGTCGCCAAATCGCCAATCTAATTTTGAGAAACTCTCAGGGTCTCGCCAAAGGGATCGGGCTCTAATCTATGTATATGAAACAGTTCCGTAACTGACTGACTGACTGCGCACAGACCAAACCACTGAACATAAAGGGCTGAAATTTTGCATGGCGATTCTTCTTTTAGTGTAGGGATGCACTAAGAAAGATTATTGAAAAATTCTTCTTAATTTTTTTTAAATTAAATTTTAAGCTGTTTTTGAAACTTTTTTTAAGTTTGCATTTAAAATAATAATTTGAGGGTTATAAAATTTATATCACGCGGAAGATCATAAAAATTCCTTTAAAATGAAATGTATTTTTCGAATCTTTACCTCGATTTTCTGATTTTTGGTGAATTTTTAAAGATTAGTTTTTAGAATTTAATTTATTAAATGCTGATTACGTGGTTTTTTTTTCTTTTAATTTTGCGTCACGTGCATAACAACGAAATAAATTGACAAAGAAAATATATATTTTTCTTGCTAATGCGGCAGGCGATTGGAAATTATCCAAAAAAATATTTATATACAGTAAAAGAAATGTTCCTCAAACTGTACTATATTATTTAGTATCATCTATTAGATTTAATTTGAATATTTTCTTCTACATTATTTTGTCTATAAAAATATCCGTTACGATTTTTTTATAAATATATTTTTTCGTTTTTTTTTTTACATCAATTTCATACATTGATCGTTGTATTTATTATAAAAATATTTATACATATTTTTGGCATTAATTGCAAACATTGACCGTTGTATTTAATTTGAATGTACTCCGTAGCGAAGTACGGGTTTTCAGCTAGTGTCTGTCATAAAGGTATTCCGAATTAATGGTTATAATGAAAAGAATGAGAGTATTTTCTCATTTCCCATTGAATTTTGTACATTGTTCATATCATAAAATAATAATGTTTAAATTAAACATAAATAGTGTAAAAAAAGGTGCTAAAATATTTAGTCATTAAAGAGATTAGACACTTTCAGTTCAACAAAATAAAAATAAAAAATCTTACTTAGGAATTTTAAAGAAATGGTGGGTTTTCCTTAGCAAAGGTACGCCCTTCATGGTGTTCGCCGTTAATATTTACTAATATTGAAAACAAAAGTTAAGCTTTTCACTCATTTTGCTCGATCTTAAAGATTATTATACGTTTTTCCGTATCATATTATTACGAGAGCCCGGACAATATACTACATATACCTTTTACTTGATCTACGATTTAGAGCACTATTTAATGTCTTCTCACATGAATTCAGATTCTCTAACTTGGATGTGCTTGTCGTAGAGTCAACGTTATTCTGGTAAAAACAGTTACCTTCTTTCCATTTCTACCTTCGATGATCATTATTAATTTTTCTTTATTACTTCGTTACATTCTTCTGTCTTAGCCAGTTTCATTAACAAGTATAATGCATTCCCACGATCAACGTCGTCTGCCGACAAATGTTTCTTTGGAATCTGATTCAGACGATGGTGCCCACTTAGGGAACAAAGTATCAAAATGTTTTTAACGGAGGATTACGTTCCGTAACGGTCGTGCAAAAAGAAAAATTTCACACGCTAAAACTGTCCGTCCATCCGTCCTCGCGAGTTATAATTTTTGCAGCGCACCAAACTCACTCTATCGCTTGGACAAGTTAAACAGAAAAGTACCAAGATGCGTCAAAATTTTGACATATGTATATATATATACATACGTACATAACATACATAGATACATACAAAAGAGGTAAGCAACATACAAAAGAGGTAAGCAACGATAAGTAATCCTACGTTAATAACCCGCGGTAGTTTCGTTAGAAGAGACTACCTGAATTTTTTTTTTTTTTTTATTAATTTTTTTTTTACAAAATTCTGAAGTTTACAGTACCATGTACGTCAGGGGTGTCAAAGTCAAAGGCTAACTTGGGCCAAACAAACGAGGTTTAACTATAGGTGGGCCGCAACTGTAACATATTTTTTAACAGGACATCTTATTAATAATCTATATTTTCAGCTTTTCGTTCAACAACAAATTACTGTTAATTATTTAACAGTTTAACATTTAATCAACTTTTCTAAAAGCATTTTGTCTGTATATTTTAAAATTATTTCAACATTTTTCATCTGTAAAAAAGTCAGTAACTTAAGTTTTGACATATTTTAGATATTATTTATGCTTAAATAACGTATTTACCTAATTACAGTATATTCAACATAAATATACGCATTTTGTTTAATAATAGCAAAAAAAAAAGAGTATAATTAAAAAAAACATTTAGCGAATTCTTCCTATCTTATTATAATTATGCGTCGGTTATTTTATTACATATTATTGTGTGCCAATATATTGGTCGGGCCGCAGAAATGTTCGTCGCGGGCCGCAAGTTTGACACCCCTGATGTACGGTGATAGTTGTTTTGATAGGATTTTTTGATTTAGAGTTGAAATTCTGGAACTATTTTCCTGGGGCAATAATTAATCCGAGAAAAACAATCTTCGAATCGATTACGAATTTTATAAATAAACTTTTTACAAATCCTGAAGAGACAAAACTTTTTCTCTGTGTACAAAAGTTAATTATTATTATTATTTTATTTTTTTTTGGCTCCATTAACGTCTTTAGGAAGTGGCATGGGAGTGGGAGATTCGCATGTTTTCCAAATTCCTAACATGAGGTCAGGGCCGGCCTATTACTGCTAAATGATGTTTGTTATTCACTTGCAACGAATCAACTCCCTGCTGGAGAGGAAAATTGAGTTCCCTATTACTCACGCTAAGATAAACAGCTCCTTTTTTCCCAATATATCTATCAATATCAGTTTCTGTTCCACGCTCGTCTCTACCCTCTGCAGCATCTATTGAGGGCGTTTTTCCCCGAAATCGCCATTTTTCTTTATTCCACCAAGTGGTGATGTCATGGTGTGCCACCAAGTGGGCGTCCCTCTCAGCTGACGGGCTCTCTCTCTCGAGCGGAAATAATAAACTTCCACTTTTTTTGTCGGACACTACACTCCTTCCCATTCATTCAGGAAATGCTCTATTTGCGCAGCCGACTACGGTAGGGGCGGCGGGGAATCCGTGTATGTTTTCGTCCACAAATATTGGGTGTTTTGTTGTCAGCAGCTTAGATCACAGACCGAGCAAGTGTTCGCTTCAAGAAAACCACTAATCTCTCGCCAAACATGACCCATCTGATTAGGCTTTTTTTTTCCTTCGTGGAAAAATATGTGTATTGCTTTAGAAACATTGTTCTTCTTCTTCTTTTGTAGTTACAGTGACTCATTTTGTAGAAGTTATAGATGTGTACTGATTCTCAGGCCCTGATTTTCCAATAGGCCCGGACCTAGGGCCCCCCCCCCAAAATTTTAATTTTGAAAGGAAAAAAAGAAAAAATTCCCAATTCAATTTTTTTTTTTTACCTTTTTTAATAGCAATTTTTTTATATATATCCTTTCAAATTTGATTGATTGATTGGTTCATCATATGAGGCGTTGAAAGGCAAAGTGGTGTAAGTCACATTTTCAACTTTTTTCATTTGGGGGCAAATGTGTAATCTCCATGTTCAGTTTATAGTGGAATTGTAAAGAGTTATTATTTGCAATATTATAATAATTGTTATGAATTATAATTTGTTCAATTTATGGTGGAATTTTTTGTAGTTTTTGCAGTTAAAATCTTTTGACTTACACCACTTTGCCTTTCACCGCCTCATATGTATAGTTATATGTATAGTTCATCATATATATGTTATAGTGTATATAAGGGATTAATAAGTTTTTCTGGTTTCATTGTATTCATGGTGTTTTAATGATGAAGTTAATATGTTGTATTGCTTTTTGTTATTTGATAATGTTTTAGGCTTCCACGCTTCAAATTGCCAATTCTTGGTAAAATGGTCCTTTCACAATGATTCATGATTAATTTTTTTTGTGTGTCAATTTTGGAAATTTTACGCCCACATGAGTGTTAGGAGGGCCCCCATCGCAAGTTGGGTCTAGAGTCAAGAATTTTCTATATTGGGTCCTGCTGATTCTGTTTTCATGAGGGTTTTTTAAGTTTTAGGTTGCCTCGAATTTATGTTCCCTTCAAAATGGCAAAAAAAATCTCTCTTCCTGTAACCGGTATTTAATGGTGAATAGAAGGGCTAACAAAGAAGTAATGACTCTTTGGAAGAAAATATCACTGAAAGTACTTTGTATGTGCTAGCAAAAAGGTGAAATTTTCTTAATTTACATTAGTCAGAAATACAATTAAATTAAATATATGAAGTCGAAATTAAAATAGTTTTAAAATCTCAGTTTTTTCTTTATGGTAATCCTAAATCTCCTATCTTGAAAAAGTATTTTGATACATATTAATAGTATAATAGTGATAATTATTTTATGCATATTTTGATATGACGCTTTTTGTTACCAGATATTAATATCCGATCTACTTTTGCCTTTTATGGCAGTTGTTCTTGTGACATTTTGCCTTGTCTGTGATAAAATATTTAAAAAAAAAAAACTGGCTCATATCATCAAAAGTTCTATTTTCCCCAAAATAGATCTTTTAAAAAAGTAGCTGTGTTTTTAAAGTATTTAATTTCGGATGAAAGTTTTAACTTTTTACATGGACATCAATAATTTATGCCTTGTAAAAAAATTATCTATAGAAGATCTGCGGGTTCAGTTGAGGTACCTCGCAGAAATTCAGGAACGGCATCAATAAAATAGCAGACCATTTTTAAAAACCTAAGATTTTAATGCGAATCATTTAACGTGGTAGAGAGTTGTTAGATTACACTCTTGTTTTCGGGGTTCCTACCTTTTTCTGTGAGACAAACATGTTTCTTGCCTATCTTGCAGGTACCTTTTTAAGTTTGTTATTGGCTGTTCCCCGATCTCTATGAGCTAGGGCAGTGGCGTGCAAACTGTGGGTTGCGAATAGTCTGAAGTAAATTTATATCATATCGATTTATTTAATTTTAAAAAATATGCCTTTAATTTTCTATAATCACGTATTTTCAATAATATTTTTCATATGTTAAAAAATATGTGTAGGCGGCAATGGCTATGTTGGCAATTGCCAAACGCGCCTTTGAGCGCCCCCTATAATTACAACAAGTCAGTTCCCGTCGTACTCGCACATCGTAAGGTCGATGTTTCATGTATGATTTTGGTTTATACGTCAGCATTGTAGAAAATGTGTTTACGTTAATAAAATTATTATATCAATTCGTATGTCGTATGGTCGACACGATTTATTAGTTCGATACGATTTATTAGTTTACAGTCCATTTTAATCACCGCATTCGGGACCAGTTCCGCGTATGACATTTGGCTCATACAATATGCGTTATGATAATCTTAAATAAGGTGTCAAACGGTCATGCAATAAAAATTCCTTCAGCAAAAGACTATAAATGCGTTGCATCCATTAATTCACGTAGGAGACAAAACATAACATGAACTAAGGTTTAAATAAAACATTCATTTTTCTCTGGGAAACCGAATCTAGCCATCTAAAGCCTTGTTCACATTATTTGCAGATCGTAGCGTTCCACCGTTGGAACCGAGATTGTTGACATAATCAGTGATTTGGTTTCACATATCACGTGTTCGTTGCGTTGAGCCCTGTGATTGATTAAAACTTTTATCGCTAACGCAGCGCTCCGCACTGGAACCATCTATATAAACAAAAGAAAAACTTTATCGGTCAGGGAACAATTCCGGGTAGACCGTTTCCGGTATGGCATCCGTTATGAAATCCGGCCATGTTTGAAAATGTCGAAATCGATGCATTTTTTTTTCATGAAAGTCCATAAATGTTACATATTTGGGAAGAGCTTTAAAAACTGATAATTTTTTCTGCGTACACTTATTCTATTACTTTAATAGTTTTAGAGATATTTCAATTCTAAATGCATGCTCCACCGAACAAAACGTAACCGTCATGTTTTACGATGTAAACACAGCGTGATTCATTCACAGCGTGATTCTCACTAAAAAATTAATCACTGAAAAGAAATGTTTCATCGTATGTCTAATTTTTAATTATTTTTCAATTTTTCATACTTTTAGTTCAAACTTTCTACTCATAAATAGATCATTTGAAAATGTACTGATTTTGGGGAGATTTTTTTGGCAATTAAAAGTGAAAAAAAAATTAAATTCAAGTGAACTGTGATTCGAGTGTCAAGTGATTCGATGGCTGGGCGAAACTGGAGTTTGGAGATGTGGAGTGGCATGTAATTTTTAATTTCCGTCTTCAATTCAGTGAAATATATCAGTTTCTACGAAAAACGGGTCACTTAAGGACTCAAGAGAAAAGAAAGTCTCTCTGAGAATATGCTTAAATTGGCGACTTTGCCTGGCGATAACGGACAAACAAAAATTTTGATGCCTTAGTGTGATCCATTCATTATTCATTAGTTCTATTGTACTTTATACATATATATATATATATATATACTACCTGAATACCCGTGCTTCGCTACGGAGTACATTCAAATTAAATACAACGGTCAATGTATGCAATTAATTTGTATGTTTAATATCCATAAAACATACTAATTTCAATTAAATTCTTAAAACAACTTCCACCTCAATTAGTCTAGTAGTTAAATTTTATCTTTAACTGTATTTTAATATATTTTTTCTCAATTTATTTCGGTGTTATGCACGTGACGCAAAATTACTTTAAAGTATCACAAAAAGAAAAGAAAAACCACGTGATCAGCATTTAATAAATTAAATTCTAAAAATTAATCTTTAAAAATTCACCAAAAATCAGAAAATGGAGGTAAAGATTCGAAAGAAAAAATTCATTTTAAAGGAATTTTTATGATCTTCCGCGTGATATAAATTTTATAACCCTCAGATAATTATTTTAAATGCAAACTTAAAAAAAGTTTCAAAAACAGCTTAAAAATTTAATTTTAAAAAATTTAAGAATTTTTCAATAATCTTTCTTAGTGCACCCCTTTAGGTCAGGGGTTTGGTCTGTGCATTATCTGTCAGTCAGTCACGGAAATGTTATATATATATATATATATATATAATATATATATATATATATATATATATATATATATATAAAGACGTGTTCGATAGTGTAACCATATTGTCACAATTAAGAAAAATGCCTGCTAACTTGCCCTGCTTTATAACAATTTCGGATTGTTTACGAACTATTAAAATGTTAATACGCACACAAACAAACAAACACACACACACACACACACACAAATATAGTCTTATAATGTTAAAATATCAGGGTTCTGTATGCGAATTTTCACTTGAAAAAGGTAATTACCTAACAACATTGGCTGTCACATTGTTATTTATGCACGCACCCCTGGCACTTTATTTCCCAATCAACAAAAATCGTGAACGCCCATCTGCTACTTCGATTTGTATATAAATTTGCGCTATTTTATATTTTTTTTTACATTATTTAGCCAGCGCTGCGGTGATCACGTGATACCTCGTAATCGCCGATCATTTTCGATGTTCCTGCGTGTATCACGCTTCTGGCCATTCGTATAACGTGAGGGAATTAGCATAGCTTCGTGTGCGATATAACTGTAACCTTCGTTTCGGGAACGTCATTTTTCTTCAACGCAAACGATTTCTATGCTCGATTTCAGATATTCGCGATTTTACGGATGTAGCCTCCTTATTGAATTTCAGTAGTTATTTACAGATAGTAGCTCATCTCCTACGCATTAAATCGTTGTTATCACTGTTCCAGGGTACACAGCTACCTTACGAGAGTTTATACAGGGTGTTCGTGCTAAAGGTATCCAAAAGTCATGACTTATTTTTACTTATTTTAACCATAAGAACTTTTAAATTATTTAAATAGAAAGAACATCTCACCAAGTTTTAATATTAATCATAGATTTCTATCATCTACAAAACAGTTCCGTAACTGACTGACTGACAGACAACGCACAGACCAAACCGCTAGACCTAAAGGGCTGAAATTTTGCATGGCGATTCTTCTTATAGTGTAGGGGTGCATTAAGAGAAATTTTTGAAAAATTCTTCTTAGATTTTTTAAAAATTAAATTTTTATGCTGTTTTTGTAACTTTTTTAAGTTTGCATTTAAATAATAATTTGAGGGTTATAAAATTTATATCACGACAAAGATCATAAAAATTCCTTTAAAATGAAATCTTTTTTGAATCTTTACCTCTATTTTCTGATTTTTGGTGAATTTTTAAATATTAATTTTTAGAATTTAATTTATTAAATGCTGATCTCGTGGTTTATTTATCTGGTACTTTAATCTATCGTCACGTGCATAACAACGAAATAGACAAAAAATATTTTTTTCTTGCTAATGCGGCAGACGATTAGAAATATCCAAAAAAATATTAAAATACAGTAACCACCGCTTATAGTGATCACTGGTTATAAGAATCAACCGTTTATAAGAATCAATATCGCGAAAACAAAAACAAATGAATTATTTCCATGTTAAAATTTTCGCTTTAAAGAATCAATCCACTGGTTTTAAGAATCAGTTTACACTCTTCGCTTTACTTCCATTTTTCCAAAAAACCTACTTAAACCCTCAAAAGGCACGAAGTTCGTTCTTTTTTTTAAAGAAAGATTGATAAGATGGGATGGAATATAGTCGTAAAATTCACCCCTTTCTTTATTAGACATAACATAATCGTTTCCCCTTAAACGCTTTACCACAACACTGTCCTATTAGCTTGACCCGGGGGCAACTTTACCCGTCCGAGTAAATCTTCGTCTGAGACTATAAGTATTGAAAGAGGTATAAACAGCCTTCTGAAAACTTCATTACGTCAAACTACAGTAGAAAACTTTTTCTTGCTCCCTTCCTGTAGTTGAAATGTTAAAACTGTTAAGCAGGTATGTTGTAACTTGTAACAAATATTGTATTTTTTTCTTCTCTTACTATAATCATGTGTATCTACTTATAGGTCTAAAAATTAAGTTTTATTTTTAAAACTATAAAAAAAATTTTAATAAAAGATAGTTAATGTAAATTAAAGAGTATTTTATGGTAAATTATCTAATATATGTATATATAGGTGTGTGTGTTCCAGTCCAAAAACCTAAATTTCGGTTATAAGAATCAACCGCTTATAAGAATCAAAAACAGTAATAACAAACGTGATTCTTATAAGCGGAAATCACTGTACAGTAAAAGATATGTTCCTCAAACTGTACTATATTAACTGTACTATATTCTTTAATATTTTCTAATAGATTTAATCTGAATATTTTCTTCTACATTATTTTGTCTATAAAAATATCCGTTGCGATTTTTTTTATAAGTATATTTTTTCGTTTCTTTTACATCAATTGCATACATTGATCGTTGTATTCATTATATATTTATATATATTTTTGGCATTAATAGCATACATTGACCGTTGTATTTAATTTGAATGTACTCCGTAGCGAAGTACGGGTTTTCAGCTAGTAGTATCATAGATTTCGATGTGTGCACCTTTTGTAGCACGACTAACGTCTAAATGGTAATCCAGTTCTCCCCAAGTGTTTCGTAGCATATCAGGAGTTATTGCGCGAATTGCTTGAATGATACGCTTCTTCAACTCATCCACAGTTACAATTTTTTGTTTATACACAACGGATTTAATGAATCCCGAAGGAAAAAAGTCTGATAACGTGTGATATGCCACGAAACACTTGGAGAGAACTGGATTACAATTCAGACGTTAGTCGTGCTATAAAAGGTGCGCACATCGAAATCTATGATTGATATTAAAACTTGGTGAGATGTTCTTCCAATTTAAATAATTTTTTAGAAATTCTAATGGGTAGTTCAGTAAAAAATAAGTCATGACTTTTGGATTCCTTTAGCTCGGACACTCTGTATTTAATGAATATTTAATAAAACTTTATTATTAAGGTCCTTAAGGCAGATGAGTACTAACCCTGTTGGATTTGCTTCTCAATGTTAACCTATTGAGAAAATGTGTCCAGGGTTTGCCGACTTGGATTTAAAGGTTTTTTTTAATTGTACTCCGTAACAGAGAAAGAAATTTTACAACTTGGGGCATTTGTATTTATTTTTAAAAATGCAAATATTTTAAAATTTAAATTATTCGGGGGGGGGGGGGTGAATCTGGTATAGTGTGTTAATGCTCCTAAATTCCTTTGGTGGACGAAATTGATAAAATGAATCCTATTGCAAGGGGCAGAAAAGTTCAGGCTGTCTGAAAATGCCATTTTTGTTGGATTATCAGCAGTTAAGTAGCTGTAAATTGTAGACACGTTTTCTCAATAGGCTAACACAGAGATGAGCGAATCCATTAAAATTAGTACACAGCAGCCTGAAAGTGCGTACCTTTATCATGGGTTCGCGAAAGTGCTAATTTTTTTGCTAAGTGCTTAAAATGTCTTTACTTTCATCAAACGAGTAAACAAAATAGTTGCTTAAATCGGTTTTAATTTAAAAATTTAGTAAAAGGAAAACTTTAGTTTACAAATATAGATTTTTAATAAATTTTCAATTTTTTTTTATAAATATGTAGTAAAGAAACCAATTCTTGATCTCGACAGAAGTCTGTATAAAGTAAATAATATTGGCGTATTACCAATATTTTCTTACAGTTTTGTTTTGAGACTATAACTGATAAAATATGATCCGTAAAATATCAACCAAAAAAACAAAATTTGGATTTATTTAATTGTTTAAAATATCCTTTTTTTCGAAAGCGGGGGGCACTTGTCGCTAGACATTCGCCTGTAAGTACACCGCTAGATTACTGGCCATTCATTAAAGGGAGCACCGTATAGGTAGCCAGCACTACCCCCTACATGCCTTTCCCATAATTTAGAACCGAGTCAAGTGACGAGACCGGTATACTTGACCCCGCACCTCCAAGGGTAAATTTGAGAACTTGGAGAACATTGCAGCCACGACAGATTTATCGTGCACCAGCCGTCATTAGTGTACACGGCGGTGGATTTGTCAGCTACAGGCATCGAATCAGTGACGTTCAGATCTTTGGCCCGCTGCCTTTTCCATTTGGGCCATCGCGCCCCGTTTAAAATCTGTTTAATTAGGATGTTTGTTTATTAGAATAATGTGCTACTATTAAGGCTGTTATTGTTCCCATTGTGTCTCTTTTACTGAGCAGGTTTTTCAAAAGTCTTATGTTCAGGATACAGTTAATTAATTAATCCCCTGGGTGTTCTTGATGGGGTAAACTTGCACCTTCAGTCACGTGATATCGCATAACATTCAAGAGTTTGTTCCGTGATAAAGTTGTGTTTTATCATACGAGAAAGCACTAAAGATAGCTGAAGAAAATGTAAAATTTATCCTTAACCCATCAGCGGGCGCGACGTGTATAAAGTGCAACATTTTCGTAATTTTTAATGGTTTGTTTTTGCATGTAAGGTTTGAATATTCTAAGCAGTTTCTATTCTAAAGCAGAAAGCAGTAATCAGACCTGCATCAGATACACCCTTTCTAAATGCAGGTCTGATTTTCTGACCCATGTATTCCTTTCCATTCATTTGTTAGTCGTGATTGAACCATGGTAAACCATCGATTGTACTGGATTACAATGCGACAAAAGCAGGAGTTGATGTAGTCGATCAAATGCGCAGCTAATACACGGTATCCCACATATCACGCAGATGGACAATCTCATTGTTTTGGGGGGTTTTGGACATAATAGGAATCCATTCGCAAGTTGTCCTTAGATTCTACAAACAGGACAGGTTTGAAAGAGGGCGATTCTATCTGCATTCTTTGGCCTTTAATTATAAATATATCTGAATATTATCAACATTTAATATCTTGTCATAAAACTCGGAATCATTATTTTCAATTTCAAAAGAAATAGTTTATTACAAAAGGAATATTCAAGGTTGAAAGAGACGTTGCACTTTGTGCCACGCGCGCCTGCTGGTGTTCCAAAAATTGGCGTGGCCGCTGAAGGGTTAAATACGAAATATGTAAGGGGCAAATAACCAGTAAGAGTCCTGGGTGGTTGTTTTTTACTTTTATTTTAACACCATACATAACAAAAGAATAACAATTAAAATTAGATTCAAATTAATACCGAATATAATTAATTATATCTGGGGAGCACTGCCAATATATGTTCCATTAATATCAAACCTAGCAAGACCAGTCAAAACATAAACAACAAATTTTTTACATCGTTCTCCGGGGGTCACGTGCTATCGATGAGTACCAGTTGAATTCCACCCTCACAATCCATTCGATTCATTCGATTCGCAACATTATCTGCATGTACACATACATTCAGTACGTAGGTGCTTAATTGTATGTTAGATGTACGTAAAAGTACTTTTTTTTTCTTTCAACGTAACAGTATCGCCTTGCTCATATATACACCGGAGTCTTTATTCAGTAGACCTTTGATTATATTACTGGTTTAACTATTTAAATATCAAAGAAATACTTAATCTGTATATATATATATATATATATATATATATATATATATATATATATATATATATATATATATATATATATATATATGAAACAGTTCCGTAACTGACTGACTGATTGACTGACTGACAGACATACAACGCACAGACCAAACCGCTGGACCTAAAGGGCTGAAATTTTGCATAGCGATTCTTCTTATAGTGTAGGGGTGCACTAAGAAAGATTTTTGAAAAATTCTTCTTATATTTTTTTTAATTAAATGTTTAAGCTGTTTCAGCAACTTTTTTAAGTTTGCATTTAAAATAATAATCTGAAGGTTATAAAATTCCTTTAAAATGAAATATTTTTTGAATCTTTACCTTCATTTTCTGATTTTTGGTGAATTTTTAAAGAGTAATTTCTAGAATTTAATTTATTAAATGCTGCTCACGGGGTTTCTTTTCTTTTAATTTTGCGTCACGTGCATAACAACGAAATAGACAAAAAAAAAATTCTTGTTAATGCGGCAGACGATTGGACATTATCCAAAAAAATATTAAAATACAGTAAAAGGTATGTTCTTCGAACTGTACTGTATTAACTGTACTATATTCTTTAGTATGTCTTATTAGATTTAGTTTGAATATTTTCTTCTACATTATTTTGTCTATAAAAATATCCTCACGATTTTTTTTATAAATATATAATTTTTCTTACATCAATTGTATACATTGATCGTCGTATTTAATATAAATAAATAAATTAATAAATTAATATATATATATATATATATATATTTATTTATTTATTTTGGTCTTAATTTCATATATTGACCGTTGTATTTAATTTGAATGTACTCCGTAGCGAAGTGCGGGTTTTCAGCTAGTTAAGCATAAAATGGTTAAAAGATCCCAGGGTCAATCTATTACCATGGCCAGGAAACGTCGCTATTTGAAATATTAATTCCGCGTATTAATACTTTAATTAATTTTATTAATTAATTCTAATGTTTAATTTATGCATGCCTGATTTTATTAGATTGATGTTGTCTTTTTATTAGCTTCACCGAGTATGCCTTGTAAAATAACGCCCGTGTCTTTGAGCGACCTTGCCTCTGTGTAACTTTTGAATACACAATTTTTCACGCCGTCGACAGCGTGTTAAATGCATTAACGCTGTAAATTATCACTAAGCCTATCTTAAACACCCACGTTTCGCTTGTCAATCAAGCGCTTGCGTGCTGTTAGTTTAAAGCACTGAACTACTTTAGATGGGAGAATCCCAGTTATCCTCCGACTTGGCGTCTAACACTTGCTTGCAGGTGGAAGTGAGAGTTGTGGGTAATTCCCTCCTTAACTGCAGTAAAATAAGTGATTCTCACCTGCTAGAATGTGTAAGGAAAATATAAAAGCGGTAGTTTTAAACCCAAAAAAATTTAAATGTATTTGTTACTAGTTTTCATTCATGAAAACAATATATTTTTTTTAAACTGAGGGAAAGTTGCTTAAAAATGTGGAAAAAAGTAATTGATACTAGATAAGAGACGGTAACTTGTCATTTGCCACTATCGACTTATACGGTTAGGAAAAATTCTGCGACCAGCCAAACATCATAGAATACGGGTGTCCAATATAAACAGTGATAAGAGCCATTTGGGAATGTCTACATGTACAGTAAAATCTTGTTTATCCGGCTCTCGTTGATCCGGATCTCCGGATAATCCGGAGCAGATTTGTCGACATTATTTAATGTTCACATTAGATACTAATTGTTAACTATGATAGCAAGAACGTAACTAAAAGTACGCCAAATATTTGCTTTTTAGTTCGATTCAATGTACAGTTCCTGCATAGATTGTACAATAAATTATGGTAATAAAATGCTTTTTGTTGAGTTTAAGAAAGCTTTACTAGTTACCAATTCTTTGTTAAGAAATGGTGTGAAGAGATATTTTTTAATGTCTTGTAAGCAATACTATGTAATTTTGTTACAAAACATAGTTTTTTATTGTAATAAACGGTAAGTCTGCTTAAGTAAAGGATTTTGTTTTACTTATTACCCGGATTTTCGATTGTCCAGTTTGCCTATGGTCCCAGTTAGTCCGGATAAACGAGGTTTTACTGTACTTAGAAGAGACAATAACAGAAAAACTACATTTGATATGAAAGAAATTTTAAACGTTAAAGGGTCAACACGCGTCTACGCGTGTTGACCCTTCAACAGTCCAAATCTATTCTCCCCCCTTCGTTACCGGCGTCTGTATTTATCCATTCTTCTCAGCGCCTTCTCGAACCATCCATGACGAATTTTCTTTCCTGCCGACTTTTCCAGGGTAAAAGCGCGCCGTTAATGGATTTCACAAATCATTCTAAATGATTTGCGACCTTTTCAACTATTGTCGCACTTCTCCAAAGGTGTATATCGTTCGACACCTGTTTGCGTTTCTTTTGGGCTCATTGAAGACGCTATTACTCACGTTCATAAATTCCACTTAGGAATGGAAGACGAGAGTCTGACACCGTGCTTCGCAACGTTGTACATTCAAATTAAATACAACAGTCAATGTATGCAATTAATGCCAAAAATAAAATTATAAAAAAATCGTAACGGATATTTTTACAGACAAAATAATGTAAAAGTATATATTCAAATTGAATCTAGTACAGTTAATATAGTACAGTTTGAGGAACATTTTTTTTTTACTGTATTTTAATATTTTTTTGGGATAATGTACAATCGTCTGCCGCATTAGAAAGAAGAAAAAAAATGTTTTCTCTATTTCGTTGTGTTGTTGTTGTTGTTACCCCTTGACCGACCGTAACATCAGATCAAGTCCCGGAGGCTATGGGCGGCGAAGGTGCGGCTCCTGATTTGAATTAGCACCACAAGGGTCGGAGTCCGACTTGGCTAAATGACTGGTCTCGCAATTTTAAACCGAGTCGAGTGACGAGACCGGAACACTTGACTCCGCACCTCCAGAGGTAAATTTGAGAACTTGGAGGACATTGTAGCCACGTCCTATTTTACGTGCCCCGGCCACCATTAGCGAACACGGCGGTAGATTTGCGGCGACGAGCATCGAACCAGGGACGTTCAGATCACTGTCCCGCTGCTCTTGTCAACTGGGCTACCGCGCCCGTCTATTTCGTTGTTATGCACGTGACGTAAAATTACTTTAAAGTATCACAAAAAGAAAAGAAACCACGTGATAAGCATTTAATAAATGAAATTCTAAAAATTAATGTTTAAAAATTCACCAAAAATCAGGAAATGGAGGTAAAGATTCGAAAAAGATTTCATTTTAAAGGAATTTTTGTGATCCTTCTCGTGATATAAATTTTATAAACCTCGGATTATTATTTTAAATGCAAACTTTAAAGAACGTTACAAAAACGGCTTAAAAATTTAATTTAAAAAAATCTAAGAAAAATTTTTCAAAAATAATCTGTTAGTGCACCCGTACACTATAAGAAGAATCACCGTGCAAAATTTCAGGTCTTTAGGTCCAGCGGTTTGGTCTGTGCGTTATATGTTAGTGAGTCAGTCAGCCAATCAGTCAGTTACGGAACTGTTTTATATATATAGATAATAAGTTTAGCCTTTTTTCATTTAAGAGTATGTTTGATATAAATATATATATATATATGTGTATGTGTGTGTGTGTGTGTGTGTGTAAGTAATGAAAATGGAATAAACTTGGCATTAGAGCATCAGGGACGAGTAAACGCAACGTGCCAGGCCATCTTGCTGTATTCGTACCATAGGGGATGCAGGCAAATGGCGAGTCACAGATATCCAAACCGTTGGTGTAATGATCCTTTTTATTGTTGGATTGTTTCCTCTAAGCGGAGTTGCAGTTCGTTATTAATACAGTTTATGTTCGTTACAAGATTATCATAGTTGAAAACAGGCATAATGCTGCCGGAACAGCACATGATGAAATATATAAAAACCGCAGCGCAATTTTCGACATGTTTCCAGGACGGAGAGCAGATACCGAAGACCCGCGAAAACCCTAGTTCTATGTTCTTGAGTACAGGCGCGCTGAACTTTAATTGGTTAGAATTACCACCTGCCTTTAACGTGTCATATGGGATGATCGTTCGAAAGTTCTACGAGGTTCGAAATTATATAAGATGTAGGCGCGTGGCTTCCTTAAGGGGAAAACTAATAGATCAATTTGGTATTTAGGTCAAATTGAGGGATAATGTGCTATTGCGGTAGGACAAAATTTAATGAAGGAAAAGTGTTGAAATTTGTTTCATATATATTTATTAATTTAAGAATGTTCTCTCTTTTGCAGGTAATGGTGCGGCGGTGAATCCCGGGACGCTATGCCCCGTCCCAAAAAGTCCACCCGCTCCGCTGCGCCGGCCACGCCCCCTCCTCCCCCGCTGCCGGACGTGAGCAGTGGCCTCATCCAGGACACTGCCGACAATTACGAGGAGGTGTCTCTGATCGGCAGCGGCGCGTACGGCACCGTCTACAAGGCCAAGGACCTGGCCAACGAGGGACAGTTCGTGGCCCTGAAGAAGGTCAGGGTGCCGCTGTCCGAGGATGGGGTGCCGCTGGGCACCCTCAGGGAGATAGCACTCCTCAAACACATAGAAGCCTTCGAGCATCCCAACGTCGTCAGGTGAGTCAGCCAAAAATCTCGTTTCCGTTCTCTCGCCAAAGTCTCTGAAACGTTTAACCCTTCAGCGGCAGCGCCAATTTTTGGTAACACCAGCAGGCGCGCGAGGCACAAAGTGCAACGTCTCTTTCAACCTTGATTATTCCTTTTGTAATGAACTTTTTCTTTCGAAATTGAAAAATAATGATTCTGTTTTTTATGACAAGGTATCAAAGGTTAATAATATTGAGATATATTTATAATTAAAGGCCAAAGAATGCAGATAGAATCGCCTTATTTCAGAACTGTCCGGTTTGTTGGATCTAAGGACAACTTGCGAATGGATTCCAATTATGTCCAAAAACCAAAAAAAGAATGATAGTGTCCATCTTCGTGATATGCGGAATACCGTGTAATAGCTGCACATTTGATCGAGTACATCAACTCCTGCTTTTGTCGTACTGTAATCCAGTATAATCGCTGGTTTACCACGGTTAAATCACGGCTAACAAATGAATGGAAAGGAATACATGGGTCAGAAAATCAGACCTGCATTAGAAAGGGTGTAGCTATAAATGGAAACTGCTCATAACATTCAAACCTTACATGTAAAAACAAACCATTCAAAATTACGAAAATGTTGCACTTTATACACGGGCGCGCCCGCTGAAGGCTTAAAAGGATTCATTGGCGGATGGTGAAGACCTCACAGAAGAATAGATCTTGTGGGCAGAGGCAGATTAGGAATAGGCTCACAACAATACCTATGTTGGCTGACCAAAAGAGCATTCACATTTAGCTAGCTCTAAAGGGAGAGAGACCTGTTGGTGAGCCCAAAAGATCTATCTGTTTCAGAGTCTAGGAAATCTATAAAAGGATTCAGTGAAGGATGGATGAGACAGTGCAAATTGCGTGCAGATGTATTCTATTATCAGAGGCAGATTAGCGCATAGGCGCAAAGAGGTTCTGCTCTTTTGGCCATAGACCTAGCGTGCTTCTAACTTTTTTTTTTTGGGGGGGGGGGGCAGGAATTGAATTCAGTTAGGGCCCTCCTTAGCGCACTGACTGCCGGACGGTCCTTAAAATATGAAATATTATGATTTTTTTTAAAATTGAATAACAATAGAATTGATGTTTGAGTAGTATTCAAAAGTTATACAGTTAGAAAAATAAATATAATATAAATAAAATGAGAAAAAATATAGCATCGAATTTTTGTTATCGATCGTATCATCGTTAAAAACTATGTTAAGGCTAGAGGCACAATCGGAATCTTCAGTTTCACAGTTTGAAAAAGCGGGAAAAAACCAACTTTCTTAAAAGTTTTATACAATTTTCCGATTTTAACTGACCTTCTATTAATGTTTTAACATATTTCAAGAGAAGTTGGGCACGTGCCCCCCCACCCCACCCCGAATCTACGCCTATGCTTTTGGCATGTGAAAAAGCACTTTTTCGTATTGTAGCCAGAGTTATTGAAAATTCGAAAAGGATTCAAAGCAGGATGGTGGAAGCTGAACGAAAAAGTTTTGAACTAAAATGAAAAAAAAAAAATAAAATAAAGCCAAAAAATAATCCTTTTGCTAGCCTGTTTGAACAATCCATTGGAGAGTCTTTTATGCCGACGTCAGATTCTAATCGCAACGTCTCCTTTCACTATGCGATGGTGATCAGCACAAATTATTGGTTTATAGTTCTGCCCTTACCTTATTAAGTTTAAAGAACCCTAATACTAGACTAACGCAAAATTGAAAGGTTTATTTATATTTTCATATTTGTCGAACTTTCATAGCAAGTATTGCTGGATCACCTTCTTAGGACTCCCCAAAATGCAGGGGTGTCTGAAAATTAGGTCCTTCTTAATACTTCTGTTCGAATTACTGTGGTTTCATGATTCAGTCGATGACATCGTTAATTTTTTTATCATGAATTGCAATCTATTGAATTTTTATTTCATACTGGAATGATCATACCAGGCACTGACTCATTAATAGGCATTGCGCGCATAGGGTCCCCCAAAATTCAGAGGTCTCTGGAAATTAGATTCTTCCCAATACCTCTTTACGAAATGCTATGTTTTCACAATTCAATCGATGCGTTGAAATCGATAGTAACTTCTCGTATTATGAATTACTATCGACTGAATTTTCTTCCGACTGGAATGAACGTACCCACAATTGAAGGATTGATTACCGCATAGGCGCGCGTGCACAGGGCTCCCCAAAATTCAGGGGTCTCTGATATTTGGTCCTCATCAATACCTCTGTTCGAAATACTTTGTTTTCATAGCTCAACCGATGCGTTGAAATCGATAAATTCTTTTTTATCATGAATTGCAATCGATTGAATTTTTTCCCGACCGGAATGTGAGGAGTTCAAACGACATGGAAAAAAAATTCCTCTCGGTTTAACAAAGGGTATGTTAAGAAAAAAAAGATCTCACGGTGTAGTGCTCGCAGTTGACTTCGGTTATTAAAATGCCATTTATATTATTTTCCATCGCTTATTCTGAGAATGAATGAACTCAATTATAAATCGTCTGCCAGTTTCGCTGCGGTACTTTTCATTCAAGAGTATTTTCATTCATGTCGGGGAGTCTGATACATGTCGCAGGTACATACTCGCGACTTCTTTTCCGTTATTGTTATCTCCTCTCTCGCGATATTGTTATTTTCAGCCTTATCAAAAAAATTGCAGCGATAGTCGAGACAGTTCTATTAAAGCCGAGCCGAACATCTGTCGCTGTGTTTCTTCTTCGATCGTCTGCCATCACCCGCTGCAGACGGTATGCATATACGTACGCACGAACATACGTTCCCATATCCTGTTGAAAGTTGCCAACGGGGTTATTGACACTGGGGGAGGGGAGGCATTTCTTTTTATTGTTCTAATTCAAGAACAGATTTTTGCGACTTTTCCGAAAGTGCTGCTCCCGAGGTTGGTGTCGATCCGTATTTGATCAGATGGAATTCTGGGAAATAATGAAGGGGGGGGGGGGCGCCATCTTGGCTCGCTGTGTATTTATTATGGAAATTAAGGGATGTGCAGCGAGGCATTTTTCCGGTGTCTCTCCAAATTGCTACGTGGAATTGCGTAGGAGGTCCAGCTCCCGTCGCTGTTTTGAAGGGGGGACATAGATAAAATAATCTTCACTAATCTTAGGTAGAAACAAAATGTCGCCAAATTACGGACTGGGCCAACCTAGGTGCAAAGAATACTGGAAGTTGCTGACGCTAGAGTCCAGGGTTCGGGCTTCTACCTTCGTTGAAGAGAACGGATTTAATTAATGAAGCCCATTGCGGTATGCTACAATAATGTATAGTTTGTGATTACTAATTAAGGGAATTTTTACGCTCTTACTTCGCTACGCTTGTTATTGAATATCATGACTTGGCTTAGTGTCTTAAGGGTGGTGTGTACTAACCCTATTGGATTCTCTCACCTCAATGTTAACCTATGGAGAAACTTCGAAAATTACGGCGACCACGGCTCTCGCCTGTATGCCCTGACAAACTTTAGACCAGTCACTACGTAGCAAAACCTGTATACGCAGTCGAGGGTTCATTTCCCAAGTTCAGTGCAGTTCATTGTTATAGGCCTGGGCACCGGACGGACAGTACAGATCTGCCGACCAAATTGGGTTACCCTGGGCCGCTAACCTATGGAGAAAATGTGTCTACTATTTACAGCTACATAAATCCTGATAATCCAATAAAAATGGTATTTTCAGATAGCCTGAACTTTCCTGGACCTTGCAACAGGTTTCCTTTTTATAAATTCCATACACTAAAGGAATTTAGGAGCGTTTAAAACACACTATACCAGATTTTTTTCCCCGAATAATTTAAATTTTAGAATATTATTTGCCGTTAAAAAAACGAAAAATGCTTCAAGGTGTAAAATTTCTTTCTCTATTACGCAGTACAATTAAAAAAAAGCCTTTAAATCCAAGTCGACAATCCTTAGACACATTTTCTACATAGGTTAACATTGAGGTGAGCGAATCCAATAGGGTTAGTAAACAGCAGCCTCAATTATCAGGAATTAATTATTTTTAATATAAAGCAACATCGATACTCTGTTCATAAAGGAAAGAAGTACGAATGGAAAGTGAATACTGAAAGACCTTTCCCTATGAAATTTTTTCTCATTCGCCGCTAAATATCAGTAAATAAAACTTTATCATAAGAGAATCTCAGATCACTCTCATATACTCTCATATCAGACACTCATACATTCATACACTCTCATATACTTATATACTCTCATATCACTCTCATCATCTCATATCACTCTCAGATCAGATCTCGCGATCTCATACTCTCATCTCCTTCCCTCCCAAAAGTCCATTAGTGTCGCAATCAATGGTACAGATAGCAGAAGTATACTAAACTAAGGGAAGAATTCTGGGATGGTAGAAAACCTTTAAATTAACTGAGTATTCTGGATAATAGAGATCCATAATTGAGAAGTCTGGGATGTTAGAAAACCCATAAATTAACTTATTGTTCTGGGTGATAGAAATCTAGCTAATTGAGAGTTCTGGATGATTCAAATCCGATTAATTGAGAGTTCTGAACGTTCGAAATATGATTAAGTAAGTAATGTTATTTATGCATGATAGAAATTCGATTAATTGAGCATCCGATTATGGAAGATTCGATTAACAGAGAGTTTTATTTGTTAGAAATCATAAATTAATTGAGAGTTCTTTATGTTGGACATTCACTTAATTGAGAGCTCTAGGCGGTAGACATCCGTTTAATTAAGAGTTCTGAATGATAGAACGATTCGTTCAGTTGAATATTCCGGATAATGCGACTTTTCGGATAATTTGTGCCCGGTTAACCTTTAGATTACGGGGCCTATTTTTCAGATTCACTCTATAGAACGGGAAATTTCATACCCCCTTTGTAAGAACGGCCATTGCAAATTTTACAAATTCTAATCATTTGCATATCTCACCTCCGCTAATGCATGTTGGAAATTTCATGTATTTGCATGTTTCCTTCAGGGTGTTGCATTTACAGTGGCCAGCAGTGTATATAAACAGTTCTGTAACTGACTGACTGACTAACTGACATACGACGTACAGACCAAACCGCTGGACCTAGAGGACTGAATTTGTGCATGCCGATTCTTCTTATGGTGTAGGGGTGCACTAAGAAAGATTTCTGAAAAATTCTTCTTAGATTTTTTTAAATTAAATTTTTAAGCTGTTTTTGTAACTTTTTTTAAGCTTGCATTTAAATAATAATTTGAGGGTTATAAAATTTATATCACTAGAAAGATCATAAAAATTCCTTTAAAATGAAATCTTTTTCGAATCTTTACCTCGATTTTCTGATTTTTGGTGAATTTTTAAAGATTAATTTTTAGAATTTATTAAATACTGATCACGTGATTTCTTTTTCTGGTACTTTAAGTAAATTTATCGTCACGTGCATAACAACTAAATAGACAAAAAAAATATTTTTTTTCTTTCTAATGCAGCAGACGATTGGATATTATCCAAAAAAAATAATTATCCCTTTGGATTTATATATATATATATATATATATATATATATATATATATATATATATATATATATATATATATATATATATATATATATATATATATATATATATATATATATATATGTTTGTTTTACATCAATTGTATACATTGATCGTATTTATTATAAATATATATTTATTTTTTTTGGCATTAATTGCATACATTGACCGTTGTATTTAATTTGAATGTACTCCGTAGTGCGGGTTTTCAGCTAGTGTATATATATATATATATATATATATATATATATATATATATATATATATATATATATATATATATATATTATTCAGTCTTGGGCCCCGTATTCTTGGGATATATGCTCTCCCAAGCCGTAAGGAAAAGGTTAATCCAGATCCAGACTGAAGAATAGCGATTGACAAATTTTATCCATCGAAAGATATCATTTATTCCTTATTGAGCGAACCTTAATTGGACGGCGCTCTTACTTGTCTCAGCACTCTTTGCGCTCTCGACCTCGATATCCATTAACCCCGTTTGATGTCCATTTCGGTGAAAGGTTGAGAACCATACGATCTCTCCGCTCCGCCCCGTTGGCTATGGCTTTCTCATGGGAACCGCGGGTGTAGGCGCGGACAGTACATCCCTTCACCTTGCGAAGAATGTGCGCGGGTTGAAGACCTACACCGGAGTCGTCTGCGCCAGGAATGCGGCCCCAGCGCTGACCGGCTCCCCCTCGAGGGCCGATCTTTTTTCGCAGGCCGATGATATTTCTGCGTTTCTTTTTCCCCGCTCTCTCCGTCCGCGAGAATTCTAAATGCCCGATGATGCCTTTTTGTTCGTTTTTCATTCCCGAAATGGGCTTAATGTGGGGAATGGGAAACGAGAACGGCGGCCGGCCGTGATCATTCGGATCTCGGCAGAGCCGCGGTGCGTACACCGTGAAAACGGAATGCTGATTCGGGTTTAAAGAAAGAAAGAAAGAAAAGCTATCTGTTTCGGGGTGTAATGTTTCACTGGTAGCGGGTTTACCTGTTTTGCGTATCCCATAGACATAGCCAGAAAATAGCTCATGAGGTACCCGATAGGGCCAGAAAGGATCTTTTATCCTCGGTTTGAAAATAGTGGAAACGACTGTTGCTTTTGTATACGGTGCAAGTAGATATGAATTAAATTTAAAACGGAAAAATGTACAGTTAGAGTTAAATTTGATTATAAAAAGTAGATTAGGTTAAAATTTGATTTCAACTGATATATTCTATTAGAATTATTAAATTAGATTAATAAAATATTAAAGGTTGTGCTATGTATTAATTTAAAATAAATGTTTAATAAATAAAAAAAATTAGAAATCAGAAAGTAAATTTAAATGTTAGCTATTATGTATTACAAGATAATTTGCGTATCCCATAGACATAGCCAGAAAAGTGCTCATCAGATACCCGATAGGACCAGAATGGCTCTTTTATCCTCGGTTTGAAAATACTGGAAACGACTGTTGCTTTTGTATACGGTCCAAGTAGATATGAATTAAATTTAAAACGAAAAAATGTACAGTTAGAGTTAAATTTGATTATAAAAAGTAGATTAGGTTAAAATTTGATTTCAACTGGTATATTCTATTAGAATTATTAAATTAGATTAATAAAATATTAAAGGTTGTGCTATGTATTAATTTAAAATAAATGTTTAATAAATAAAAAAAATTAGAAATCAGAAAGTAAATTTAAATGTTAGCTATTATGTATTACAAGATAATTTGCGTATTTTGACTGTTGCTTTTGTCTATTTTTTTTCTTTCTTTTTTTAAAATTTTTTTCTTTCTTTCCAAAAAAAGTTTTAAAAAATGCGTTTTAAAAAAAAACCCAAAATTCCTTTTTTTTTTTTAAACTCATTTTTCTACTTTTCTGTTTAACTGTTTACTGCTACTGGGTTTGACGCGTTGCCAAAATTATAACTCGCGACGCAGGACAATTTCTTTCCCTCCGAAGGACCGTTATTGAGGAACTAATCCTACGTTAAAAGTACAGTTAGAGTTAAATTTGTTTATAAAAAGTAGATTAGGTTAAAATTTGTTTTCAACTGATATATTTTATTAGAATTATTAAATTAGATTAATAAAATATTAGAGGGTGTTATATGTATTTATTTAAAATAAATGGTTAAGAAAAAAAAATTAGAAATCAGAAAGTAAAGCTAAATGTTAACTACTATGTATTACAACATAATTTGCGTATCCTATAGACATAGCCAGAAAAATGTTCATCAGGTACCCGATAGGGCCAGAAAGGCTCTTTTATCCTCGGTTTGAAATTTGTGGAGACAACTGTTGCTTTTGTAGTATATGGTCCAAGTAGAAATTAATTAAATTTGATTACAAAAAGTAGATTAGGTTAAAATTTGATTTCAACTGATATATTCTATTAGAATTATTAAATTAGATTAATAAAATATTAAAGGTTGTGCTATGTATTAATTTAAATTAAATCGTTAATAAATAAAAAAAAATTAGAAATCAGAAAGTAAATTTAAATGTTAGCTATTATGTATTACAAGATAATTTGCGTATCCCATAGACATAGCCAGAAAAGTGCTCATCAGATACCCGATAGAGCCAGAAGGGCTCTTTTATCCTCGGTTTGAAAATAGTGGAAACGACTGTTGCTTTTGTATACGGTCCAAGTAGATATGAATTAAATTTAAAACGAAAAAAAGTACAGTTAGATTTAAATTTGATTACAAAAAGTAGATTAGGTTAAAATTTGATTTCAACTGATATATTCTATTAGAATTATTAAATTACATTAATAAAATATTAAAGGTTGTGCTATGTATTAATTTAAAATAAATGGTTAATAAATTTAAAAAAATTAGAAATCAGAAAGTAAATTTAAATGTTAGCTATTATGTATTACAAGATAATTTGCATATCCCATAGACATAGCCAGAAAAGTGCTCATCAGATACCCGATAGGGCCAGAAGGGCTCTTTTATCCTCGGTTTGAAAATAGTGGAAACGACTGTTGCTTTTGTATACGGTCCAAGTAGATATGAATTAAATTTAAAACGAAAAAAAGTACAGTTAGATTTAAATTTGATTACAAAAAGTAGATTAGGTTAAAATTTGATTTCAACTGATATATTCTATTAGAATTATTAAATTAGATTAATAAAATATTAAAGGTTGTGCTATGTATTAATTTAAATTAAATCGTTAATAAATAAAAAAAAATTAGAAATCAGAAAGTAAATTTAAATGTTAGCTATTATGTATTACAAGATAATTTGCGTATCCCATAGACATAGCCAGAAAAGTGCTCATCAGATACCCGATAGGGCCAGAAGGGCTCTTTTATCCTCGGTTTGAAAATAGTGGAAACGACTGTTGCTTTTGTATACGGTCCAAGTAGATATGAATTAAATTTAAAACGAAAAAAAGTACAGTTAGATTTAAATTTGATTACAAAAAGTAGATTAGGTTAAAATTTGATTTCAACTGATATATTCTATTAGAATTATTAAATTAGATTAATAAAATATTAAAGGTTGTGCTATGTATTAATTTAAAATAAATGGTTAATAAATTTAAAAAAATTAGAAATCAGAAAGTAAATTTAAATGTTAGCTATTATGTATTACAAGATAATTTGCGTATCCCATAGACATAGCCAGAAAAGTGCTCATCAGATACCCGATAGGGCCAGAAGGGCTCTTTTATCCTCGGTTTGAAAATAGTGGAAAAGACTGTTGCTTTTGTATACGGTCCAAGTAGATATGAATTAAATTTAAAACGAAAAAAAAAATTTCGGGTAGTCTCCTCTAACGAATCTACCGCGGGTTATTAACGTAGGATTACTTATCGTTGCTTAACTCTTTTTTTTCTTTCTTTCTTTTTTTAAAAATTTTTTCTTTCTTTCCCAAAAAAGTTTTAAAAAATGCGTTTTAAAAAACACCCAAAATGCGTTTTTTTTTTTTTTAAACTCATTTTTTCTACTTTTCTGTTTAACTGTTTACTGCTACTGGATTTGACGCGCTGCCAAAATTACAACTCGCTACGCAGGACAATTTTTTTCCCTCCGAAGGACCGTTATTGAGGAATGTAATCCTACGTTAAAAGTACAGTTAAGAGTTAAATTTGTTTATAAAAAGTAGATTAGGTTAAAATTTGATTTCAACTGATATATTCTGTTAGAATTATTAAATTAGATTAATAAAATATTAGAGGTTGTGCTATGTATTTATTTAAAATAAATGGTTAAGAAATTTCAAAAAAATTAGAAATCAGAAAGTAAATTTAAATGTTAGCTATTATGTATTACAAGATAATTTGCGTATCCTATAGACATAGCCAGAAAAATGCTCATCAGATACCCGCTAGGGCTAGAAAGGCTTTTTTATTCTCAGTTTGAAATTAGTGGAGACGATTGTTGCTTTTGTATATGGTTAAAAATGAATTAAATTGAAAAGAAAATAAGTACAGTTATAGTTAAACTTGATTATAAATAGTAGTTTAAATTAATAGGTTAAAATTTAATTTCAACTTATATATTTTATTAGAATTATTAAATTAGATTAATAAAATATTAGAGGTTGTGCTATGTATTTACTTAAAATAAATGGTTAAGAAATAAAAAAAAATTAGAAATCAGAAAGTAAAGTTAAATGTTAGCTATTATGTATTACAAGATAATTTGAGTATCCTATAGATATAGCCGAAAATAAATGCTCATCAGGTACCCTAACGGGCTAGAAAGGGTCTTTTATCCTCGGTTTGAAATTAGTGGAGACGACTGTTCCTTTTGTATATGGTCCAAGTAGAAATAAATTAAATTGAAAAGGAAAAAAAAGTACAGTTAGTAAATTTGTTTATAAAAAGTAGATTAGGCTAAAATTTGATTTCAACTCATATATTCTACTAGAATTATTAAATTGGATAAATAAAATATTAGAGGTTGTACTGTGTATTAATTTAAAATAAATAGTTAAGAAATAAAAAAGATGAGAAAACAGAAAGTATAGTTTAATGTTAACAATTATGTATTACAAGATAATTTGCGTATCCCATAGACATAGCCACATAAATATTTATGAGGTACCCGATAGCGCCAAAGAGACTCTTTTTTATCCTCGGTTTGAAAATAGTAGAAACGACTGTTGCTTTTGTAGTATATGGTCCAAGTAGAAATGAATTAAACTGGAAAGAAAAAGGTACAGTGAGTGTAAAATTTGATTATAAAAAGTAGATTAGGTTAAAATTTACTGTTATATTTTATTAGAATTATTAAATTAGATTAATAAAATATTATAGGTTGTGCTATGTATTAATTTAAAATAAATAGTTAAGAATTGAAAATTTGAGAAAACAGAAAATAAAGTTAAATGTTAACAATTATGTATTACAAGATAATTTGCGTGTCCTATAGACATAGCCAGAATAATGCTCATTAGGTGCCCAATAGGGCCAGAAAGGCTTTTTTATCCTCGTGCGAAAATAGTGGAAACGATTGTTGCTTTTGTGTATGGTCCAAGTAGAACTGAATTAAATTGAAAAGAGAAAAAGTACAGTTAGAGTTAAACTTAATTATAAATTGTAGTTTAAATTAATAGGTTATAATTTAATTTCAACTGATATATTTTTTTATAATTGTTAAATTAGCTCAAGATATATAGCTAGTTATTTGTCAATATTTTGTTTGTGTAAATTTTGTTTAAGTTTAATAACACTGTAAAAATTTATTGTAATTGATAAATACCTTTTATTGAAATTTTCTTTCCTATTTAAAACCTAGCTGGCACGTGAGCCCCTGAATGAAAATTATTTTTAAATTATTTCGACACGTGCGCAAGCAAAAGCTCGCCACCCTGGACTGGATGCGATTAAGATACACACGAGCATGAGCACAAAAGATGGATACAATGCAGGTTGCTTTCTATATAAAAAAGTTTTTTTCGATAGTTCGAAAATATTTTCGAATGATTCATTGTTTTTAAAACATGGTTTCAATTCGACTAGGAAACCATAAACCTTGTCATTTTAAGATAGGTGACACATTTTGAAGTAAATTTTCAAAATTTTGATTTTTTTTTTTTAATTTAAACATATTTTCTGTCTAGAGAGGTAATGCATGTTGCAATATGTCTTCGAAATTCTGAACAAAAAATTTTATGTTGAGTCTTGTGAACGGAAACATATGTTGAAATAATTCTACTATATTCTGAACAAAATATTTCATTACATTTTTAATATTTTGAGAGAGAACACATTTTGATACATGTCTTCTAAATTCTGAATGAAAAATTCTATTGTTTTTTTTTGTCCTTCGAAATGTAATACATTTTGATACGCATCTTCGAAATTCTGAATGGAACTTTTTTTTCCTTCGAAAGGTAGCACATTTTGATATGCATCTTTGAAATTCTGAATGAAACTTTTTTTTCTTTTGGTGTGTGTGTGTATCCGTCCTTCGAAAGGTAACACATTTTGATATACATCTTCGAAATTCTGAATGAAACTTATTTTTTTGGTGTGTGTGTGTGTCCTTCGAAAGGTAACACATTTTGATATGCATCTTTGAAATTCTGAATGAAACTTTTTTTTTTTGGTGTGTGTGTGTGCCCTTCGAAAGGTAACATATTTTGATACGCATCTTCGAAATTCTGAATGAAACTTTTTTTTTTCTTCGAAAGGTAACACATTTTGATATGCATCTTTGATATTCTGAATGAAACTTTTTTTTGGTGTGTGTGTCCTTCAAAAGGTAACACATTTTGATAAGCGTCTTCGAAATTCTGAATGAAACTTTTTTTTTTGGTGTGTGTGTGTGTCCTTCGAAAGGTAACACATTTTGATATGCATCTTTGAAATTCTGAATGAAATTTTTTTTTTGGTGTGTGTGTATGTGTCCTTCGAACGGTAACACATTTTGATATGTATCTTCGAAATTCTGAGTGAAACTTTTTTTTTTGTCGTCCTTGGAAAGATAACACATTTTGATATAAGTTTTTGAAGCTCTTAATAAAAAATGTTTTTTCCTTTAAAAGGTAACACATTACGCCTCGCATTCTGCGTCCCTCCCCCTCCCCTTTCTCCTTCACGAATCATCGTTCCACAGAGCTCTCTATAATCAGTTGGCCTTTACCGTATTTGACCAGCAACTGCTCGGTAACCTACAGCTTTCGACGGCCGGCAGCACACGATACTTGTAGCACCTTCACTAGACCGGAGTCCTAATGGCACGCGAGACAAACCAGACAGAATCGATAGCCCGCGAGCGTAACTGAGCTGCCTGATTTGATTTTCCGAACACACTGACTCACCATCTCGTTCCAGACATTCCTGGGTGTCCCGCTCCGTTCAGGCCAACGCGTTGGGGATGATTCAAAACCGGATGAACTGACCACGATCTTTTTTTCCCCCTTCTGCACGGGGCCTGGTCATTGAAGGAGCGCAAGAGAAAAATCATGAAAGAATTGAAAAAGCAAACAAGCAAAAATCCGCCGGTATTCTTCTGAAATCATTAATCACTGCGCGAATACGGTGATTTCGGCATGCGTTCACGACCTTCTATTCAGCGTAATGGGTGGGTAAAGGGCCCAATGCCGCCCTTTTCATCACCCGACTCGTCCAATTTAGGGCCTTTTTGGACGGGAGTGTATGTATAAGGTATGTGTTCTCGCAGAGAGGAGGCAGCGTGATTGCTCGTACGGACGCACTATTTGGTGTAATTTGGAGATGGTCTTGAAAGGTAATGGAAAAAAAAAAACGGAAGATTACACAGACGATTTTCGCCCCCGGGGAGGAGGGATATTTTCCAGGAAGGGATAAGAATGTTTCCGGGTAGGGGCCTGCGGAATGAGGCGATTTACGTTGTTTGTTGCCCTCTTGCCTCTGTTTAAGAATTATACAGATAATAGATGAAGGGTTCTACCAACTGAACGGGTTACGGCAATGTGAAAATAATTATTTTCTGAGTCAGTTGATATATGACAGGGGTTGGCTAAGGTAAAAAGTGTTAAGAACCACTTGGGAATGCCTACATACTAAAAGAACCAAAATGGCTTAGAAGAGCTAAAAATAGAAAAAAAGTTATACAGTCGAACCCCGTTATAGCGAACCCTGTATATAACGAACTCACGGATATAACGAACGAAAATTTTGGTTCCGCCGTTTTCCTATCGTACGTAATTTAATTAGTATTGTGATAGTTTAATGTAATCGATTTTAGTCTATTTAATTCATTAATGATCATTTTTCATAGATTTTATCATTTTTTAAATACATCATTATTGAATACACATTGCAACTAAGGAGATACACATTTTGTGAACTCTGGCATTTTTCTTAACGGTTAGGATATAGAGAACCACCGGATAAAGCGAAAAACTTTGGTCCCTTGAAGTTCGTTATAACGGGTTTCGACTGTATTTGATTTAAGAAATTTAAGCAGCATTTTTTCCTAATGTTTTTTATTAAAAATATCATTCTCGCAATGTTAAAATAATTAATATATATATAATTACTAGCTGAAAACCCGCGCTTCGCTACGGAGTACATTCAAATTAAATACAACGGTCAACGTATGCAATTTATGCCAAAAAATAAATATATATATTTATAATAAATGCGATGATCAATGTATACAATTGATGTAAAATATATATCTATCTAATATATATATATATATATATATATATATATATATATATATAATTTATAAAAAAATCGTAAGGGATATGCATTTTTTTTGGATAATATCCAATCGTCTGCTGCATTAGAAAGAGAAAAAAAAATTTTTTTTGTCTATTTAGTTGTTACGCACGTGACGATAAATTTATTGAAAGTCTCTCTATTCTAAAAGAAAGTAACTGCCGCCGCCGCCGCTGTCAAAAGCTTGTCACGCTATCTCCTCCGAAACCGCTGGGGGTATGGGGTCGAGACTGATACCAATCGATGCAAACAATGTGGGGAAGAAAGTAAGACATGTCTCATATTCGTCGGACTTTAAGTTTTTTTTTATTTTATGTTTTGTGGGAAAATATTGACTTTTTCATGTTCAGATTACGATAACTCGCCAAAAAAGGATCGTAGAATTTTTTTTTATTTTACAATCTAAAACTACAGACATTTCTCCTTCAAACAAGACGTCATTTGTTTAAAAATAATTTAAAACAAACTGATATTTTTATTAAAATTGAAAACCCACTTTTTGGAAAAATTTATGCGTTTCGAGATATATAAATGCTCTCAGACGATGCTCAGTTCGATGCTCTCAGACTTATTATGTTACAAAGAAAATATTTATATCAACTGGAAGATGAAAGCTTTCTCATTCATATAAACTTCATTTCAGGTCTCTATCTTAAAATTTCGATTTTTAATTGAATTTTAAAGAAATACTTCAAAAAAATCTTCTCATTCGCTTCCTTTGAAAGAAGATCCAATTTTTCACCCGTAGGCAGAGCTCATCTATTTCGCCGGGAGGGGGGGGGAGCTTCAACTGTAAACAAATGAATGAATCAATCGCTGTAAACAACTATTGAGTCATTCATTCACTTGATTCACCAGAGGAGCGAGCGTAGCGAGCCTAGGGGCGAAGCCCCTAGTACCAGAAAAAGAAATCACGTGATCAGCATTTAATAAATTAAATTCTAAAAATTAATCTTTAAAAAATTCACCAAAAATCAGGAAATGGAGGTAAAAATTCGAAAAAAATTTCATTTTGAAGGAATTTTTATGATCTTTCTCGTGATATAAATTTTATCACGAGAATGTATTATTTTAAATGCAAACGTAAAAAAAGTTTAAAAAACAGCTTAAAAATTTAATTTAAAAAAATCTAAGAAGAATTTTTGAAAAATCTTTCTTAGTGCACCCCTACACTATTAGAAGAATCGCCATGCAAAATTTCAGCCCTTTAGGTCCAGCGGTTTGGTCTGTGCGTTGTATGTCAGTCAGTCAGTGAATGAATGAGTCAGTTACGGAACTGTTTTATATATAATTATATAGTTTAAATGGCTTTAATAATTATTTTCCTTTTAGTCGTTTTGTCAAATTATTCAAATAGGACATATATTGAGTTGTTTCAGTTCGTTGCAATTCCGTCAAATGTTGGTTTGTCAATATTAAGCGTTGTTTATTTTTCATCAAACTTGTTGTAGAACACAAGGATTTACTTCTAAATGTTGGACCAAAAATGGGGGTAATTCGACATAGTGCGCATTTTAAATCTTGTTTTTTTTTATTATTATTATTATTCTGGCACAAGTTTGTGGAGGGAGCCGGATTTTGTCCACCCCTAATGTGTGACAATAATTTTAAATTATCATATGTGAAGGCAATCAATATTTAAGATAATTGACTTGAATTATATAGAATTATGAACACGATACTCATCGTGTTGAAATAGTTCTTGTTGTTTTATTTATACTTGAATAAATTCATTGTCTGAATTTTGAATTTTTTTTTTTTTTCGAAGGGGACTTTTCCCTCTTTCAGTTTGTGATATTTTTCCATGTAAATAAATAAATTATGGAGCCCTACGTGGATTATTCGCATACCTCGCGAGACCTTGTTCACAGTAGCGTCCATCAGCGTTACTCGCATCTAAGGCCGTCTGCACACGGAGCATCTCAAAAGAAACTGATAACTGACTCGAATCACAAACCAGTCCGTGATGAGTCGTAACCTATGTAATTGAATGGAGCCACGCGCACGGCGCAAACCGTCGACCGGGTTTGTAACCAGTTGGGCCGTGTGCGTGGCTCCATTCAATTACATAGGTTACGACTCATCACGGACTGGTTTGTGATTCGAGTCAGTTATCAGTTTCTTTTGAGTTGCCCCGTGTGCAGACGGCCTTAATATTTTTTAACCAATCGCAGACCTTAACAACATCGTGGCTAATCGTTTGAAGGTCGGTGATTGGTTAAAATTATTTTTCGATACGAATGATGTTGGCGCTGACGGACTCAATTTGAACTAGCCCCAACGGCCCCTTCACATAGAATCCATCAGCGTTACTCGTATTGACATATTATAAGCCAATCACAGGCCTTGACAGTTTCGTTGCTAATCGTTTGGAGGTTTGTAATTGGTTAAATATATTTCAATACGAATAACGCTGAATCTGACGGATTCTATGTAAATAGGCCCTTAGACTTAACGCAGCGGCATTTTTATAATTTTTTTGCTAAATGAAACATCGCTGTTTCGTACTATAACTTAATAAGGGCTTCTGTAACGTTTTACTTTAATTAAGCTCTAATGTTTTAGTGATTGTACTTCACCCTTTCATCTTTATTAGAATTATTGCTGTAGTCTCCAAAATATGTTTCATCATATCTCTTAAACATGTCTAAAGCATGTAAGAATTTTCATTTTTTTAAATTAAGTCGTATTGGTATGGTTCTCAATTTGTTAAAAGTCTTAACTCTTTATCTTACCCTCAGAGGTGTTCTTATCGTTCATTAACTTTGGTTTCGATGTTCCATTTTTGAATATTCATCTGGTTATTACCTTCATTGATTTGCAGCGTTTTCATTTACAAAGCCCGAACTTACCTCTTGCAAACACTTGTTAAAGATAGATTTTTGCATATACCAGTTTTAACTTTGTTTGCGTAAATTGAGACATTACTAGTTTAATTAGAAAATTTTGACATTTCTAGTTTGATTAGAAAATTTTGATATTTCACCATATTGGTACAATTTACTATGTAAATGACTATTTAGTAAAAACTTGAATCGAAATCGGTTATTATTTCTTCGTGTGTTTAGCATAACACATTTAAGTCCTTTAAATTTTTTTAATGAATATCTTCAGTTGATTTGTAACGACGTGTGCGCATTTTATTTTTAGTTACTACTTGGATTTTTTTTCAATTGATAAAATCGTAATAGATGACGAACAGTAGAAGGTTTTCAACAACTGCTTTTAGGCCTCTTTTATTGCCAAAGGTAATTCCTGCATATAATATGAAACCTGTTGTAATTGCACTGTACTGTTCAGTAAAAGACCTGTGACATGTAAGTATGACACTGTGTTTTTTAAAAGGTCTGTATATTGTTGTTAATTTTCGTAATGAAATGATCATACGCTTATATTATGGTTCTTTTTGTTTAAATAAATTTTTAAACCTAAACAATATTCTAATAATTTCAAACACCTGCATATTTATTCATTGTCTTAAAAACTGAATTAAGTTATTGAAACGGTGGCAATGCAGAATAATTCAAAATCGCAGTTTATTGCTCTGTTTTAGTAAAATCGTTTAAAAATATAGCTAGTTAAAAAAATAATTGTATTATCATTAAAATTCGAATTCGTAGTAAAATTCAAATAAACAAAATTATTTTAAATTTGTAAAAAATATTCTTTTTATCAGATAAATCTTTAAAAGAAGAAAAAAAAAAAAAAAATATATATATATATATATATATATATATATATATATATATATATATATATATATATATATATATATATATATATATATATATAAGAAATAGATGAAAGAGAATACCTGTAATAGCACTAAAGCTACTTGCAGCCAGGAACTAATAACATGAAAAGAAAAGTATGAAAGAGGTTTTAGACAGTATCTCTTCGTCAGCGGTGTCAATACTGTCTAAAAACCAATGGATTGTTTCCGATGAGTATGATCTATACAATAAACACACTCAGACACCGTACAATCCATGAAAAACAGAAGAAATGATTAATTATTGAATTAAGAGTTACTTAACCTGAGAACACCTAGCCTGGCGCTAGACAGAGTGGAAGTTATATATATATATATATATATATATATATATATATATATATATATATATATATATATATATACAGGGCTAGATTTGAGGCGGAACGCGCCGGAACGACGGTCCGGTACCTCTCTTTAGGTACCTCTCTTTATCAATAATTTGGAATACCCCCCCCCACACACACACACCCCGGAAGGTTACCGTTCTGGCACCTCTATTTCTAGAAATCTAGCACTATATATATATATATATATATATATATATATATATATATATATATATATATAAAAGAAATGTTTTAGCTTTTTGTGCAAAATTTCAGTTGTTTTCGATTCTTAAATTGAGGAAATATTCACAAAATAAACGTTTATTCTATGGAATGATATTGTTTAATAAAAAATTAAAAGTAATGTTTTGTTCGAAAAATTGGTGAAAAAGAATACAAATTTAAGCTTTTAACTAAAGTATTTTTAAATTATTTAGCAAGAAAGAGTAGTTGTTTACACAATCAAATTTTTGGCAGAAAAACCAAACATTGCATAACTTAATATAATTAATAAATTTTATATTGCTACATTACAACTGTCTCACTTTTTTATACTTAATTAAACATCTCAATTATATACATGTAAATGTTTATACATTACTTTTGGTGATCTCGCCAAATCACAGATAACGCGCCAAATAGAACATTTTTCTAATAACCCTAGCGTTAGTCTAAACGCCTGTAAATGTGTTTCTTCCTTTGTAAGCTTCTGAGTGCAGGCAAGTAAATTATCATAATGCATGTAAAGTTGGCTTTGATTTGTCGAATTTTATGAAATTAAAGGACATTTTAAGGATTTGAAGATTAAATTTATAGGCAATAGAGAATATTAATGTTTGTTTTACCGAGTTAGTTTATTTTCATTTACATTCCTGAAACACTTTAAATAAAGCGAGAAGTGCCTGAAGTTTGTTTCCTTACCAATTTCGCACTTTAATTAAAAGTGCTTCAGAAAATTGTGATGATTCTAACATCAGTAATCCCTTTTGAAGTGTGCTTGTTTTAAAATGAACCAAAACTATAACCGTAACTTGCTAAAGACGATATAGATAGGGCTGAGTCTTAATGATCAGCTCTGTTATAATAGAATTAGTCACAAAACTATTACAGATTAAAGTAGAGTTAAAAATTCTCGTCGATATAATAAATGTTATTTTTAATAAAAATTCAAAGGAATCTATCAACTCATTTAAAACTAGAATCAAATTGAAGGACACCGCTTATATGCAGTTTTTAGGCCTCCCACATCTATGAAATTTATAAAAAAAAGTTCCTTACAAAAAATTTTTTTAATTGAGATAACAAATGAAATGTAGACGATGAAAAATTAATAACAACTAAATCACAAGATCATACGATTTTAGATCTAATCTAGAAAAATGATGAAATCACGTAAATAGGAGTGCGTTTGTGAAATTTCTGCATGAAGGCTGCTGAATATTAACCTTATTGGATTCGCTCACCTCAATGTTAACTTATGGAGAAAATGTATCCAAGTATTGCCGACTTGGATTGAAAGATTTTTTTATAAAATTGTACTCCGTAATAGAGAAAGAAATTTGACACCTTGAGAATTTTTCTTTCTTTTTTAATGCAAATAATATTTTTATTTAAATTATTCTGGAGAAAAAAAATCTGGTATGGTGTATTTTAAACGCCCATAAATTCCTTTGGGGACGAAATTTATAAAATGAATCCTGTTGCAAGGTGCAGAAACGTTCAGGCTATCTGAAGATATAATTGTTATTGGATTATCAGCATTTATGTAGCTGTAAATAGTAGACATATTTTCTCTATAGGTTAACATTGAGGTGAGCGATTCCAATAGGGTTAGTACACAGGAACTTTAATGCCTGTTATTGGAGTTGCATTCGTGAATAAAGATTTGATGCAAAATAATTCATCAATGGGAATTTCGTAAAACATCTAAAGTAACATTATGAATTTTCCAAAGATATCTGCAGGATAAAGGCCTAATGGCTTGAACGCTGGCATTCGGCACCATAGTCTGTGGGTTCGAGTCCCACCCTAGGCATGGTCGTTTGAAGCTGTACAAAATCGGCTTTCAGCAGTAGGTCCCTGTATAATTAGACCTCGTCGAGCAAAAATTGAGCGTAGCGCACCAAACCAATCCAAAGATATATTTCTTTACGTTTCAGTTTCTTTTTCATATACTGTTAATTTTAGTTAAGATCGTGCTTCCTGAGTTTGAAAACTGCATTGAGAAATAATTCCTAGTTTGTTACTTGACGAATTCCGAGGAAAGGCAGAAATTTCGCATATGCGTTCATCCATGCATAAATTCTCATTAAGTGACATGAAGTTAATGAATTAGAGGACTTTTTAATTTATAGTTACTTCATAGTTAAGTTCAAATAAATTGGAGAACTTTGCAATTTCAAGATATGTCAAATTTCAGTTAAATTAAACAGGCATACTTTTCAGTTTCGAGATACTTCAAAATTTAGTTCTAATTTTAAAGAGGGGTAAATAATTCTAAGAACTAATTATGTATCAGAAAATGGTCGAGATCCACTTAAATGAAAAATTTCGATTAGAAAGCATACCGAGTTAAATGCTTTAGGTACTGTTCAGATTTCACGTGTAAAATTCTCTTAGTGCGTTAGAAATTCTTTCAGCTGTGAAGGAATATAAACTAATGATTTTAATAATTTTTTCTCTTAAAATTGGTATATTTATAGATAAAATTTTGACCCTTATCAATAGTTTAATTAAAATCTCTTAACATTTTTTCGTTGCATCCTGTTTATGCAGTTTTTAACTTAAGTTTTCACCTTATTCTAACGAATATTTTGACATATTAATCAACAAAATGGACTGAAAATTTCGAGATATACGAAGTGTTAAATGAAAATAAATTAGATACCTACAGTTTAAAAAAATTAATCAAAATCTTGGAATAGTCGAAGAGTTTCAAAATTTAGTGTGTTGCAAAAAATTTGCTAATCTTTATAATTATTCAAAAAGTTAAGACGCTTCAAATCTCTATTCGGAAATTTTCCATTTACTACAGTTGAATATGGGTAGCTCCACATGCTCTTAAAATTGCTCTTTAATTTCAGATTTTTCGGCATTAGCAAACAATACATTTTCTGTTTACCATTGCACTTCTGTCTCAGTACATGTTTTAGCATTATTATTCCTTTCATGGTTTATTTAAAACTTTCCGTGGTAGCTGCTGTCTTTGGACTTTTACTGAAAATTCAAATTCCGTAGTGTTAGAACAGAATTAAATTAATTAAGTATTGTCTAAGTGGCGATGAATTTATAAATTGTGGAATTTCAATAAGCTTGTCAATTTTACTGATAGATAAAAAATTCTCAAATGATTTTACTGTTCCTGGCATTTCTACCTTATTTATCTAAAACTAGAAAAAAAAAGAAAATAAATGTTCACAGTCGAAATATAATTTTTCAATTAAATTCTTACGTTCCGCAAAATTGTTAGATTTCCAGAATTATGTGGGATCAGTATTAAAAATTTATTTACATTTAACTTCCACGATCTGCCTGCCTTTATATTAATTAAATAAAAGCTCTGACTATATTTGATATTTTATTTCATTTACTTAAGGCTGCTATGTACTAACCCGTATTGGATTAGCTCTCCTCAGTGTTAACCTATGTAGAAAATGTGTCCAAGGTGACTTGGGTTGAAAGATTTTTTATTTAAAATTGTTCTCCGTAATAGAGAAATAAATTTTACACCTTGGGGCATTTTTCGTTTAAAAAAAACACAAATAATATTTTCAAATTTAAATTATTCGGGGAAAAATTCTGGTATAGTGTGTCTTGGGGAAAAATTCTGGTATAGTGTGCCTTAAACGGTCATCAATTCCTTTGGTGGACAAAATTTCTAAAATGAATCCCTTTGCAAGCTGCAGAAAATTCATGCTATCTGATGAAAATACAATTTTTATTGGTTTGTCAGCATTTACGGAGCTGTCAATAGTAGACACATTTTCTCCACAGGATAACATTGTGGTGAGCGAATCTAATAGGGTTAGTACACGGAATTTTTCTCTTTGTTTTTCTAATTACGGATTAGCAAATTTACATTTTCAAATCCTGTTTTGGTGTATGAAAGTAGCCGTTTAAATTAAGGGGACTCACGACTCTTAAGTCGAGGAAATAAGGCTTATTTTCATACTTTTTGACTCTTTGTAACTATTTCAATTTACTCCCAATTTTTCCAAATTTTATGTATATGATAAATTGATATATTTATTTTAATAAACAAATTTTCAACTCTCAAAATAATTTTAAATAATTTTTTTAAAAATGCTTTACATATACCTTGTTTTTTAAGCGTTTTTATTGTATACTGGCTTGCGCGCAGAACTATGAAATTAATTTTACACTTAAATGTATAATTCCTGTTTTATATTTAAAATAAATAATTCAAAATACAATTGAACATAAAACATTCAGCATTAAAATATTTTTTCAATTTTTTTTAAAACTGCTCAAAACATACTTAAAAATTCCTTAAATGTTTGCATTAATTTACCCCTGAAACATAACAAAATGTGCAGTGATTGCAACAATCCTTGTTCAGACGCAATAAAATAACATGATTATGCTGTGATAAAAATTTCATGGAATTATGTTTCATAGTTTTTGAGATATCAGTTGCGGAATGATGCAAAATTACATTTTGAGAAAAATGAGTTTAAAATTTTTCTCAGCATAACTTGATCAGTAAATAAATATTTAGAATATCAGTATCTCCGGAACTAAGCGGAATATTTTCATGCGGTTTGCTTTATTTTGTTCAGAAATGATCAGGCTTTAACATATTTTTTTCAAAAAATTTAATGTTTTAAAGATTTAAGGGTAGTGAGTCCCCTTAAAGAGACCGTAGCTTTTAAAATTTCCGCTAGTAAATTTTTTACAAAGTGTTAAATTATTAATATAGTTCTCCATAAAATTATTACTGCTTTTCGAAAAATTGAATGAGAGGAAAAGTATGTTCCGGGAACATGCGCACTGCATTCAAAGATCTGTTTTCAAATTTAGAAAAAAAAAATGAACGAGTCCACAAATATGCAGTTGCTAATCTGTGGCACGAAAAACATTTCGAGGAGAATTTCCAATCTTCCCTAAAGTTAATTCTCCACTAAACTGAATTCTCATTTCTTCTCTTAAAGTTAAAATGGAGGTTGGAAATCTGTAGTATCCACTGATAAGTTGCATTAATTATTGACTTGTTCGCCATTATTAAAGGTGTTGTGTACTTACCCTATTTAATTCGCACACCTCAATGTTAACCTAAGGAGAAAATTTGTCCAAGGATTGCCGACTTCGATTGAAAGATTTTTTTTTAATGTTCTCCTTAATTAGAGAAAGAAATTTTACGCCTTGGAGCATTTTTCGTTTAAAAAAAATTCAAATAATATTTTTTACTTTAAATTATTCGGGGGAAAAATTTGGTATAGTGTGTTTTAAACGCTCCTCAATTCCTTTGGTTGACGACATTTATAAATTGAATCCTGTTGCAAGGTGCAGAAAAGTTCAGGCTATCTGGAAATACCAGTTTTATTGGATTATCAGCAATTATGGGGCTCTAAATAATAGTTTTCCATAGGTTAACAATGAGGTCAGGCAATCCAATAGGATTAGTACACAGCAGCCTTAAAAATAAATGCTTGGTCAGAAGAGATTGAGGAACTATATCAGTATTTAAAGATGTAGTTATCTCTAAAATAAATACAGGTCTACGGCGATCTGATTTTTTACAGTCCAAATAAATATATGTATATAGTTTGTGTGTGTGTATGTATGTATGTATGTATGTATGTTTATATATATATATATATATATATACACAGTCGGACCTCTATTTAACGAAGTCGCTAAATCCCGAAAAAGTTCGTTATATGGAAAATTCGTTAAATAGAGATTTACCTTTTAAGACTTTAAACTACACAAGACAGATTTTAAATTCATAAACACTAAATATTATTAATAAAAGTAATTAATCACACCTTTATTTTGTAAATTAATGTCTATTTGTTTTATATATCTTACCCATTAAACAGAAATCTTCAAGGAACAAGAATAAAACAAAACATTGTCCGGGAATACACTGTATTTTCAATAAAAAAATTATATTAAAATTAATGATTTTTAATGACATTATCGCATTTATTATACCAAGTAATTTTAAGCATACATTACCACATGCGTCCTTAAATTTAATTACTGATAAAGTCTGTTAATTTTGTCTGAGTTTTTTGTTTGAAAAAGTGATTTCTCTCATAATACATCTCTCATCTTTGCAATGTCATGAAAACGTAGTTTCTTCAAAGTGCAACCCGTGTCGGAACGTGTAAAAAGAAAGTTAATGTGTTAAATGTGTTAAAAGAAAGAATAAGTTTGAAATGTTCAGAAATATTTTGAGAAATATGGAGCAAAAAAGATATTGGATCACAAGTAAAAGTTTGTTAAATAGAGAATGCACTTCGCTATTTGGAGATTATTTTACGAAGAAATTCGCAAAATAGAGGTTCGTTAAATAGAGGTCCGACTGTATATACAGTGATTTCCGCTTATAAGAATCACGTTTGTTATTACTGTTTTTGATTCTTATAAGCGGTTGATTCTTATAACCGAAATTTAGGTTTTTGGACTGGAACACACACACCTATATATACATATATTAGATAATTTACCATAAAATACTCTTTAATTTACATTAACTATCTTTTATTAAAATTATTTTTTATAGTTTTAAAAATAAAACTTAATTTTTAGACCTATAAGTAGATACACATGATTATAGTAAGAGAAGAAGAAAATACAATATTTGTTACAAGTTACAACATACCTGCTTAACAGTTTTAACATTTCAACTACAGGAAGAGAGCAAGAAAAAGTTTTCTACGGTAGTTTGACGTAATGAAGTTTTCAGAAGGCTGTTTATACCTCTTTCAATACCAATAGTCTCAGACGAAGATTTACTCGGACGGGTAAAGTTGCCCCCGGGTCAAGCTAATAGGGCAGTTTTGTGGTAAAGCGTTTAAGGGGAAACGATTATGTTATGTCTAATAAAGAAAGGGGTGAATTTTATGACTATATTCCATCCCATCTTATCAATCTTTCTTAAAAAAAAAAGAAAGAATTTCGTGCCTTTTGAGGGTTTAAGTAGGTTTTTTTGAAAAATGAAAGGAAAGCGAAGAGTGTAAACTGATTCTTAAAACCGGTGGATTGATTCTTTAAAGCGAAAATTTTAACATGGAAATAATTCATTTGTTTTTGTTTTCGCGATATTGATTCTTATAAACGGTTGATTCTTATAACCAGTGATCACTATAAGCGGTGGTTACTGTATATATATATATATATAAGGTGTGAGATTCATTAAAAATATTACGTCTACAATAAGTATAAAAGGTTTATAAGAAAACAAAAGATTATTTTGTTTTTAATCTGCTGAGTTAGAGTTTACATGTCAGCTTTTTTTCTTTGTTTCAGGATTTATCAAGAAAATTCAAATTAAGAATTTTTGATATAGAATCAAATGGTATAATGATGATGGAATTCTAAATTAATTAACGCCATATAAATGTTAATGTTACTAACCGATAAAAAAAAATCCTTTTATGCTATTTCTGATCCGATCTTCTTTCTTTTTTTTTATCTAGTACACCTCTCTTAATTATTTTGTCGCGGTTCGAAGAAAAGGTAGTTGAGTCTTAAGTGACTATTTATACACTCACATAATTGAATGGACACCTGTTATCGGCTCACGGTGGTCTTCAATCACCCGCCTCGGGCGCTGACAAAGCTGTGCCTTTATCTCATTTATTTCTTCCGCGGAATCTACCTATGGTCCCCATCTCCCAGAAAACATCGACGGAGAAGTGTGTGATTGTGTCCTCCACATCATCGGCGCGACGTTATTATTCCGTGTGCGCGCTCGCTTCCCACACGCTTTCGCCGACGTCCTTGATCCTTGCCGACATGCGCAAGAGGGCTCCTTTTTTTGCCGCGTCCACGCGCCCATTGATTCATCAGATGTCGATGAAGTGAGGTCAGACGAGGCAGCGCGTTTTTACACTAATCGGCAATACCGTGAGTCGCTCTTCCCTCATCATATCTTTATTTTCCCCTTCCCGCTACGTAATTTTGAAAAAGTTTTTTTTTTTTAAATAGAGTGCCTCGTCATACTTCCCTCTATTAACCTTTAGTTTACGGGGCCCATTTTTCAGATTCTTTTTTAGAACGGGAAATTTCATACCCCCTTTGTAAGTATTGAGGGGGTTATATATATGTGTGTGTGTGTGTGTGTGTGTATGTATGTATATATATATATATATATATAATATATTCATTCTTGGGCCCGTATTCTTGGGATACATGCTATCCCATCCCGTAAGGAAAACGTTAAGGCAAAAGAGTTTAAGAAACATACAAATACCGTAAAATCTCGTGTCTAATACGCACTTTTTTTTTCACATTTTAGTCCGCAAAAATGAGGTTGCGTATTATACTCGCGACCCCCCCCCCCCCAAAAAAAAAAAAAACACAGTAGTTTTAAACATTGGATAAACGAACGTACAGCAGCTGTAAGACATTGTCGCAACACGGGTGCGTGCGCATCTGCACTCCGTGATTCATTCACCCGTTTACTAAGCAGGTATTCCTTTTAAACAAACGGAACTACCCAGTTCGTATCGTCAAGTGAGGATGACGATGGCGATCTATATTACGACGGCAACAATAATTATGACATGGACGCAACAACAATAGATGAGCTGTATTCCTGTGAAAGTGATTAAGACTGATAATTTGACAGTTATGTTTGTTTTGAATTAACAATTTAATATTTTTTCTACCGAAATTGACGTTTTGTTTCTTTTTATTACAAATTTTATTTATGTTGATAAATATTCGTGCAATTTTTTAAATAAAATATTGAAAAGTTATGGGTGCGTATTATAGTCGAATTTTAATTTTTTCCGAAAATGTCGCGCAAAGTCAAGCATGCGTATTATACTAGGGTGCGTATTATAGTCGAGATTTTACGATAATACAAAATATACAAATGTTGAAATATACAAAAGCAAAAACGTTTTGAATTCTACCATTTCCATCTGACTCTAAACAGTTAAGGCTTCTGTGCACTAACCCTATTGGATTCGCTCACCTCAATGTTAACCTATGGAGAAAATGTGTCCAAGCATTTAGATTTTTTTTAAATTGTGCTCCGTATAGTTGTAATACAAAATTTTGTATCTATACAATGATTTATTATCTACAATAAAAAAATCTTTATTTTTCTTTTATGCCTGTAGAACCCATTTAAAAAAATTGTCTATTTCTATCCATAAATTGAAAGAGGAGTCTTTTGTACAGTTATTTTTAAGGAACTATTCGAAAAAGGACTCAAATATAGCTTAAGAGTACTTGGATAGTGTTACGCAACATAAACCAACCCCCACTACTATGAAACTAAGAAAATTGAGTTTTAGTAAAGTATTAGACTAAGGCTGCTGTGTACTGACCCTATTGGATTAGCTCACCTCTATGTTAACTTATTGAGAAAATATGTCCAAGGATTGCCGACATGGATTTAAAGATCTTTTTAATTGTACTCCGTAAAATTGTAATACAAAATCCTGTATCGATGCAATGATTTATATTTCTACAATGAAAAAAATCTTATTTTTTCGTTTAGGCCTGTAGAACCTATTAACAAAAATTACCTACTTTTATAAGTTGAAAGAGGGGTCTTTTGTACAATTATTTTTAAGGAACTATTCGAAAAAGGACTCAAATATAGCTTAAGAGTACTTGCACAGTGCTACGCAACGTGAATCATTCCACACTACTATGAAACTAAGAAAATTGAGGTTTAGTTAAGCATTAGATTAAGGTGTGTACTAACCCTATTGGATTCGCTCACTTCAATGTTAAACTATGGAGAAAATGTGTCTACTATTGACAGCTACAATAAATGCTGATAATCCAATAAAAAATGGTATTTTCAGATAGCCTGAAGTTTTCTGCACCTTGCAACGGGATTCATTTTATAAATTTCGTCCACCAAAGGAATTTAGGAGCTTTTAAAACACACTATATCAGATTTTTTTCCCCGAATAATTTAAATTTTAAAATATTATTTACATTTTTTTTTAAGAAAAATGCCCCAAAGTGTAAAATTTGTTTCTCTATAAAGGAGTACAATTTAAATTTAAAAAAACAATCCTTCAATCCAAGTCGACAATCCTTGGACACGTTTTCTCCACAGATTAACACTGAGGTGAGCTAATCCAATAGGGTTACTACACAGAAGCTTTAAGAGTAGTGAGTAGTTTTTGCTGTCAAGAGAAATTACTGGATAGGTTTTTTTTTTTTTTAAACCAATTGTAGAGACAGGCGAGTCACCATAACAAGCAATAAGGCTCCCTATCACAAGGTAAGAGGTACTACGCAGAACGCTGGGGGTGAATGTAGACTCCAGACGTGTCTGATACGCTCTTACGGAGAACGACGGAGGTGATTGTAGACTCCGACCTCTCTCTAAGAATTGGTCGTGTCCGATAAATTCTTAGAGAGAAAGTTCGGAAGTGATTGTAGACTCCGGAAGTGATTGTAGACTAGTGATTGTAGATAACGTATCTGGTATTTGCTTCAGAGCGTTGAGGTTATGTTAATAATTTGTTCCTGCAAATAATATTCTTCTACCTGTAATATATATATATATCGTCTCCTGTACTTATCCGTGCTGATCTCTATCTTATAATAAACTATGTGTTTAAAAGAGCTGGTTCTAGATTGATAAAAAAAGGACTTTCAACTCGGCATCCATCACACCAATTACTATACAATTATGTACATACAGCTTCTGAAAATCCTCGATTAAAAATAAAAATGGCTATTAGTTTCGAGATATTTAATATAGTTATTCATCGGTCCAAGGAGCATTCGTCATGATTTTCGCTTTTGACTCGTCATAAATGCATGTTATTGGTTCACAGTGATTAGCCCTTAGAGACTAGCAGTTGTGATTTCCCAAAGAAACTTGTCCGCAGAGATTTGAATTTGTAATTTTGTGTAGAGAATGGAATTTGTGGTTTGCCCGTAGAGATTGGGAATTTGAGATTCGTCCATAGATACTGGATTTTGTGAGTTTTTTTTTCCGATAAGATTAGAATTTGTGATTTGTCTATAGAGACAATCACCCTCCTGCCTGATAAAACACCATATATCTGGATTCAAAACTATTTGCTATTCTTATTATATATTTTTTTACTGTTGACTTTAAGAAGCTGCGCGTGTTTGTCATGCGTAATCCACAAGTTTCATGTATGTAACACAAATTTAGGCATTAAGGCGATTGTGACATCCCTTATAATCTATCCCATTGTTAAGCTATGAAGAATTTTTTCTTTCCGTATTTTTCTATCCACAGATTCACCTATTTTTTAATATAACACAAATCAACTCCACCGAAAGGTATTAAAGGGCTGAAATCTGGGTCTTTCATGCATTATCTTAATCCTATTATCCGAAAATAAACCAGTGAAGCTCCCGATTGAAATTTTGTCTTCGCCAGTGCATTGTGGATAAATGGAATTAGAAGCTTAGAGGGGGAGATAAGCCCCCTTCCCTACCCCCAGATATTTTTTCTTTTCGGCTTCGTCACTGCCCTGAGATCAAATGAAAGTAGAAGCTTAAGGGGGGGGGCACCAGTGACCCCCCCCTGCCCACCCATTGAAATTCTTCTTTTTATGCCTCTTCCAATGTACTAGACAGGGACCTACATAGCAACTAAGGTTTGAGCTTCTTTTTTGCATTGGTAACAACTGGAAGTGGCAGGGGGCAGGCCCACCCTCTCAAAAATGAACCAGTGAGTCACGCCCCCTTGAAGTCTTTTTTTGGCTTCGTAAGTGCATTTCGGGCAATCGGAAATTGAAACATGATTGGGAGCGACAGTCAGCTCCTTAAAAGTTTTTTTTTTTTTTTCGAATTTTTTAACGTAGTATTGCGTTCCTCCATAACGGTCCTGCGGAAAGGAAAATTTTAGACGCTAAATTCGTCCGTCCGCCCGTCCTCGCGAGTTATAATTTTGGCAACGCGCCAAACGCAGTCTATCGCTTGGACAAATTAAACAGAAAAGTACCAAGATGCGTCAAAATTTTGACATACATATATGTATATATATACATGCGTACACACACACATATATATATATATATATATATATATATATATATATATATATATATATATATATATATAAAAGAGGGAAGCAACGATAAGTAATCCTACGTTAATAACCCGCGGTAGTTTCGTTAGAAGAGACTACCTGAATTTTTTTTTTATTTTCTTCGACTCTGCATTGAAAATAAATGAAAAAGAAACTTAGAAGGAGATTTTTAATAGAATGTCTCTTGATAGATGTATTTGTTATATTAAAATTGATACTCAGAAAAAAAAGTTGAAGTAAAATGAAAATAAAATGAGTAAAATAATGTCTTTCAAAATGAATAGGTCATTTTGAAAAGGAGTCATCTCCACTTTTCTCCAACTTTTCTGGGGACGGCACAAGTTTAAAAAATTATTAAAAAATTATATTTTTGCATCAGGATTGATGCCTTATAAGCATAATAAATACTACATTTAGTCTAACTAATAATGCATGAAGGTGAGTTATAGTATTTTGACTCCTCATAAAAAAAATTTAAAAAAAGAAGATGGCTCCTTTTTAAAATGACCGATTCAATTGTAGTAATTACACATTACCTCTATCAATAATTACCATGTTTTTATTAACTCGCTTTCTTGTTTGTGTGTTTGTCCAGTACAAATCTTGCAATCGAATTATAACTAACTTCCCGACTAGCTAGACATTTGAAACTTTTAGAATAGCTCAGAACACGATGACAATGCATTCTTTTGCTACTTTTAGCCATCTTTATTGTGCAGCAGAATTGAATTCATTTTCAGTTAATTTTGTTCTTTGAAAATTTCTTATGATTGTTCTCTTTATTAGGCATTTGATCATTTTCTTTCAAGTTGATGGGATAATTCATCAAAAAAATTTTTTTTAAGTATTTGTTAATACATATAATTGTCAGGTTTATATGATTCAAAGGAAAATTTAAAAACGTGGTATATAAAAAGTTCTTTTTACCTTGTAACTAGCGGCCCGTCCCGACTTTGTCCGGGTTGAGCAATTATCTGAAGTTTAATAATTCAAGTTTGATTTACGCAAATTGTGCATTAAATTTTACAAAAATTCAAAAACATACACTTTATAAGTTAAATAAAGTTCTGTAATATTATACCAATAAATTTCCTGTTGATAGCCAATAAATTGTAATTTTTTTTACCTTAAATGCCCAATGAAAAGCGTCGTTCCAAATGTAATTTTCTTCAATAAACCCTTAGACGTTGCCAATTTCAAAAATCCTTTTTGTATTTATCAATACCTCTTAAACTTGAATCTTTAAAATATTAAATGTTTTACTGATAATAAATGAAAATGTAGTTTGATGTGTTGCTATGGTTACTTTACTATGGTTGACAAAGGGAAAGTTGTAAAGGTGAAGCATCAGCTCAACATTTAGGCCCTAACTTTCTTTCTACTGATCAGATATACATAATATATAGCCTGTGTCCATCTGGAATAATGTACCTTTCAAATAGTGAAAGAATTTTTCAAATAGGTGCAGTGGTTCCGGAGATTACCCTCCTCATACAAAATCCGCTCTCTCTCTTTATATATTAGTACTAGCGGCCCGTCCCGACTTTGTCCGGGTTGAACTAAATATTAAACCAATAAATTGTAAATCTTTTTTTTTTACCTTAATAATAACCTAAATAATTCCTTAAATGAATTTTATGTTAGTTAATAATTAAAATAAATTTTTTAAAAGAAAAAGGCGTGCCGGAGAACGGCTAGGTTCGAACCGCTAGCGTCAGAACAAAAGCTCACCGCGATAGCACCACGATAAGGATCGTTGAAATCTTCGGAACAAAAAGCGGTAGAAGACAGTAGCGGAAACAATGGAGATTGTTAGGATTAAGCCCCTAACTTTATTTCTACTGATCAGATATGCATAATATATAGCCTATGTCCATCTGGAATAATGTACCTTTCAAACAGTGAAAGAATTTTTCAAATAGGTACAGTGGTTCTGAAGATTACCCTCCACGTACTCCCTCCTCGCTCTCTCTTTATATATAAGTATCGATAAGATTATTACGCTGTCAACTGCTGAGCTTACTTTTAATCTCCTGGAATTTCTATGGAACCCTCTGATTCCCCCTCCCGTGAGATTCATGTTATATTATAATCAAGAATCATTCCCACTGTATGCAATTACTACTCTCAAAAACGAGCTTTTTACCTCTCGAATTTCCTTGAAATTTGCCGGAACGACGCGCGCTCACACAGTCTGGGAGAGCCCGTCATTAGCGTAATACTCATTGCATATTAATCACAACACGGATTACCACACATTATGGCTCCTTTGCATACAGCCAGGGGAGTGGGGAAAAGACTGGAAAACCTTCTCATCGCTTTCTCCTCTTTATTGTTTGAATGACCTTCACGTGACCGGAAGTCTAGAATAATTTTTTTTTTCTCTTTCCTCCTAATCCTTCCCTCTCCCCATCCTGTTTACGTTACGTTCGATAGTGGTCATTGATAATTTTCTGCGTTGCGTCATGCCTTCTGCGGTTTGGGGCGACGGTCGTGGGTATGGGTGATGATGCTCCTCTCTAAGGTAGCGCTGACCAGCTTACCGGCCACATCCGGTCCGTTGGAGGAAGGGGAAAAAAAGGGTTATTTACGGCGTGCCGTAAAATGGAGTTATCGCCGCATCAGGCGGGGGGGGGGGAGAAAGGTTTTAATGAGCGACTGCGGTATCAATTTATTGTTATAAACAAACAGAGGACAGCCTTGTTGAGTTTGTGGTTTCCGAGTCGTTTCGTTTATTTTTCCGCTCTCACCGGGGACGTTTTGTGGTCAGCAGAATTTGATAATTGAGATTCTTTCCGAACGAGTCACTTTTTGGACGACCCTGAACGCGAGCGGAACACTTCTTCAATGGATATCAGTGTTTAGATACGATAGCAGAGCTCCGGACTTATCCCGCTACAGTGTGTCATAATTAATCTCCAACGGATTTCTGAACTGGAGATTTCTTAAACGGTTTAGAACAGGGGTGGCCAACCTTTTTGGGAAGGGTGCCACTATCTGAAAAAAAAATATTATGCGTGCCACTTCCAACTTTTCCAGCATACGAAAAATATAATAAGGTGCGCTGTTATAGGGTAACTGTTATAGGCTAAAAGGTGCATATATTCCTGCGTTGTTATTTTCAGTAGCGTATGAGTAGGGTTTTTACAAATTATTTTTTCAAATTTCTTAATTTTTCACTAAGTCTCCGCGTGCCACTGTAAAAACGCCGCCGTGCCACACCGTGGCACGCGTGCCGTGGGTTGGCCACCCCTGGTTTAGAACTAAGTACACCCATACCTCGCTTTACGGCCTAGATACGTTCCGGAAAAGTTGGCCGTAAAGCGAAAAGCCGTATAATGAATCGATTATTTTGATACAAACCCATACAAATTTAATTGGATCTGTTCCAGTTTTTTATAAATAATATAGTTTTTAGTTCATAAAGCACTTTAATTTTTTTTAATTTCCTATAAAAATGCTTATATAAAAATAAAAATACAAAACAATGCAATAATAAACAGAAATTTTAAAAAATAGACACATAAATAAAAGCAAAAGAAATCGCATGCACATATGTATGCATATAATAAAAAACATATAACAAAATATTTAAAAACTGTTTTAATATGATGACGAACATTAACATGAAGAATCACTAAGCTATAATATGTTGTCATCACCACTTTCCGCTGTTGTGGCCGTATAACGAAATATTCTGGGCCGTAAATCGATAAAGTGCCATAATTAAAAAAGGCCGTTATAGCGAAATGCCGTATAAAGAGCGGCCGTATAGCGAGGTATGGGTGTACCGTATGACGTAACTCAAATTTATAGGAGGATTTTTAGAAAAGAGTATTTTGTATTTTGTTAGGTATATAAAGGTATCTTCAATTTCTTACTTAATAAAGATAAAAAATATTTATATAATAAAAAATATACATAATAAATAATTAATATTAATATATATATAATAAATATACATATGATATATATAATAAAATTTTCATTTTATTTTAATGTTACTTCCAGACCATAAGACGCACCCCAATTTTAAGTCGATTATTTATGTAAAAAGGTGCGTCTTAAGGTCCGAAAAATTCACTTTTACATCTAGTCCCGTTTGTGTCCTGTGGAGGCCAAATTGTGACCAAATGGCTAGAGCGCTGTTAAGCGATTGTAGTCAGGTAAAAATTTCGGGAAGAAGATTGTGTCTGTTTTTACTGAATACAGAATAATTATGAGCACATAAGTTAGCAAAAATCCGTTTATTCGACAAATACTAGAACAGAAGTATATTGAAATGACTTTTGAGAAATATTTATTTAATGAATATTAGATAAGAATATTAAAGAAACTTTTATTTGACAATTATGAGCACAGAAGTATATTGAAATACAGGTAACCCTCCTATAACACGGTAGATAGGTTCCTAGAAAATGCCGTGTTGTGTGAAACCGTGTCATATGAGACCCAGAGACAGTTCAAAAAAGGGAAATAACGTTCTAAAAACTTATTAAAAGCAAAAAAAAAAATTTAATTCCATATAAGCAACTTAATTTTTATTAAAAATATAAGTGTATGTATAACACAAAACAAAAAGAAACAAAAAAATATTATTTTTATTTAATGCGACCTTAATTTAATGCATTTCTTCCTCGTCACTGCTCAGTACAATCAAACGAGAACGTTTTTTCGATTGAACGATATCACCTTCACTTTCAGAACCTTTTTCTTCATTTAGATTTTTTGCACCTTCTATCCTCTTTAAAAAATCTGTAATCTTGGTTTATTTGCTGGTTCTTAAAAGGTCATTTACGGTATGGAGATAGACAATTTTGCAGCGCCCTTTTGAATTTTCGACTTCTTTCAGCGGAAGGGTCTGCATTCAGGAAAAATGATTCAAGATTTTCAGCTAAGCTTAGGCATTCTTGTAATTTTAGAGTTATAAAAGAATAAATTATAATTTGTTTATACATTTTCATGTAAAGCCACTATAGTTCATTATTCCTTCCCGTCATTATTTTAAGGTAATTTAGTTTTTAAATGTGTTAAACATAAATCGTGTTATCTAGTGCTATAGAAGTACAGTGTTGTACAAAGGTTTTCGCAATTTTTTTTATCGTGTTAGAGCGAAACCGTGATACAGGTTGCAGTGTTATACGAGGGTTCCCGCAATTTATCTTATCGTGATAGAGCGAAACCGTGTTGTAAGATGCCGTGCTGTAGGAGGGCTATCTGTACCTTTTATTTGACAATTATGAAAACAGAAGTATTTTGAAATACATTTTATTTGACAATTAAGAGCACAGAAGTACATAGAAATACCTTTTATTTGACAATTATAAACACAGATGTATACTGAAATACCTTTTATTTGACAATTGTAAGCACAGAAGTATATTAAAATACATTTTATTTGGGAATTATTAACGCAGAAGTATGTCGAAATACCTTTTTATTTAATAATTATGAGCACAGAAGTGTATTGAAATACCTTTTAACAGACAGTTATGAGAACAGAAATTTACTGATATGCCATTTGTTTGACAAAATCTACAATTGTAATAAGCTTTTCTATTATACGCACAACTGCAAGCATATATTTTTGCCAGCTATCTGTAACTGTCATTTTACTACTACATTTTTATGCTGAGTATACTATTGTTACTACCATAGATTTCTCAGGCTCTTTCTGAAGCTGTTTAGATTTTGATTAATGTCTAACACCAACATTTCCTTTCTATTACCTGCACTGCTTTCAGAAGGTTTCACACGTGTGCTAAAAATTTCGGCTTCCTTTAAACTTTGGTTATGTTTCCGGAAGTTTATCGGCATTTACGTTAAGCATGTCAACTCCAGAATATCTAGAAGGCACTTAAGGGATGAGTGCTGATAAACGAAATCGGAATGTCATTCAGGGCATGAATAAAATAAAATCTTCTAACAATTGGAAACCATTCCAATATTGTATAATTTTTTTAATAAAATTAGCTAGTTTTTTTTAAAGTAACGCGTAAAGCACATTGTCTTTTCGCATATTAGCAAGATTAAAAACTGGTAACTTTGTCTTTTGTGAATTAAAAATATTTCATTTTTAGAAAGAGTTACGTTTAATTTTTTTAAACACCTTTACACCATTTCCCTGTTGTTGATTTTTATTTTTTAATCCAGAATTTTTCCGTTTCATTTCAGGTTAATTAATGTTTATATTTAGACTTAATAAAAAACTTTGTTCGTTTGTTTGACCCTGACTTGGTGATGAATAAATAATTTGCTTACCTCTTCATTTCATTCTCTTTTTTTCCTTCTTCTTGTTGCTGTCGGGACATGAATAAAATAAAATATTCTAATAATTGGAAAACGATTCCAATTATTTATATTTTTCTTGACAAGATTAAAAATTATCTTTGTCTTTTGTTAACTAAAAATGTTTCTTCTATCGAGAGTTTAGTTTTTAATACCATTTTCGTATCGTTGATTTTTGTTTTACATCGAGAATTTTTTCGGTTTTATTCCAGATTAATTATTGTTTATATTAAGACTCAATGGAGAACTGTGTTCATTAATTTGATCTTGACCTGATGATGAATAATTAATTTGCTTATTTCTCTTCATTGCATTCTCTTTTTTTCTTGTGGTTGCTGTCGGGATATGAATAAATTTAAATATTCCAATAATTGTAACCGATTATAATTATGTATTTATTTTTTTATTAGTAATATTAAAAAATGAAAATTGTCTTTTTTTATTAAAAATATTTCTTCTCGTGAGAGTTCGTTTAATTTTTCAATACCAAATCCGTATCATTGACTTTTTTTTTAAATCAAAATTTTTTTTTCCTGTTTTATTCCAGATTAATAACGCATATATTCGAACTCAAGAAAGAACTATGTTCATTAATTTGATCTTGACCTGATTATGAATAATTAATTTGCTTATTTCTCTTCCTCGCATTCTCTTTTTTCTTGTGGTTGCTGTCGGGACATGAATAAATTAAAATATTCCAATAATTGTAACCCATTCCAATTATGTATTTATTTTTTTATTAGCAATGTTACAAATTGAAAACTTTGTCTTTTTTTATTAAAAATAGTTCTTCTAGTGAGAGTTTCATTTTTCGATACCAAATCCATATCAATGATTTTTATTTTAAATCCAGAATTATTTTTTTTCTATTTTATTCCAGATTAATTATTGCTTATATTAAAACCCAATAAAGAGCTATGTTCGTTTGATTTGATCTTGACCTGGTGATGAAGAAATAATTTGCTTACCTCTCTCCATTTCATTCTCTTTTTGCTGTTGTTGTTGTTGAATAAATAATTTGCTTACCTCTCTTCATTTCATTCTCTCTTTTTGTTGTTGTTGTTTCTTTTGCTGTCGAGGAGGGAGAAGTTGAAAAAAATAAAAAATTAAAAAGACCGTGTCAGGCATCGAATGCCCCGGAATCTCTAGGCCGGTGTTCCAACAACTGAATTACTTACTGTACCATGTCAATGATCACCAAACAACCTATTTAAGTCTGTCTACTTTGATCAACGTATGCGTTTTCAAAATTAATTCTTCAAGACATGCGTGTTCAATAACCCAGAAGGGACAATTTTAAGTTATAGTTCGTAAGATAGATTGTCATGCAAAGTGCTACTGAAATGCTGCCTTTTTTTTCTGATGTTCGTTGTACGTGACTCGAATTTTTAAACTCAAATCTCAAAATTAGTTGATAGAGAGCTCATCACTGCAACTTTTGCTGAACGTCTCCAAAGATACACTCATCAAATATAGAAATAACTCACGTAGCTTATGGCAAGCAAATATTAGTATGCTAATAAGTCATAATATTCTTCGACAACATTGTTTTGGGTGTAGATGTTTTAAAACATACATCCTGTTTCAGTAAGTAATGTTAGAGAATTTTTTTTCTTTCAGAATGATCTAAAAAGTTTTGTTATGATTAAACCCGTGCTTAAGGCTGCTGTGTACTAACTCTATTAAATTCGATGACCTCAGTGTTAACCTATGGAGAAAATGTGTCCAAGGATTGCCGACTTGGATTGAAAGATTTTTTTAAATTCTACTCCGTAATAGAGAAAGAAATTTTACACCTTGGGATATTTTTCGTTTTTTAAAAAGAATGCAAATAATATTTTAAAATTTAAATTATTCTTTTGGGAGGGGAATCTAGTGTAGTGTGTTTTAAACGGGCAGATATTCCTTTGGTGGACGATTATAAAATGAATCCTGTTGCAAAGTGCAGAAACGCTCAGGCTATCTCAAAATTCCATTTTTATTGGATTAAGCTGAGAGCCCACACTTCGCTACGGAGTACATTCAAATAAAATTCAACGGTCAATGTATGCAATTAATGCCACAAACAAAATATAATAAATACAACGATCAATGTATGCAATTGATAAAAAAAAATATAATATATTTATAAAAAAAATCGTAACGGATATTTTATAGACAAAATAATGTAGAAGAAAATATTCAAATTAAATCTAAAAGAACATACTAAAGAATATAGTACAGTTTGAGGAACATTCCTTTTACAGTATTTTAATATTTTTTGGGATAAAATCCATTCGTCTGCCGCATTAGAAAGAAAAAAAATATATTTTTTTTGTCAATTTATTTCGTTTTTATGCACGTGACGCAAAATTAATCTAAAGTATCGCAAAAGAAGAAACCATATGATCAGCATTTAATAAATTAAATTCTAAAAATTAATCTTTAAAAATTCACCAAAAATCAGAAATGGGGGCAAAGTTTCGAAGAAGATTTCATTTTAAAGGAATTTTTTTTACGATCTTTCTCGTGATATAAATTTTATAACCCTAGGATTATTATTTTAAATGCAAACTGAAAAAAAGTTACAAAAACAGCTTAAAAATTTAATTTAAAAAAATCTAAGAAGAATTTTTCAAAAATATTTCTTCGTGCACTCCTATACTATAAGAAGAATCGCCATTCAAAATTTCAGCCCTTTAGGTCCAGTGGTTTGGTCTGTGCGTTATCTGTCAGTCAGTCACGGAACTGTTTTATATATATACAGTAGATTAGCAGTTATGTAGCTGTGAATAGTAGACCAATTTTCTCCCTAGGTTAACATTGAGGTGAGCGAATTCAATCGGGTTAGTACACAGAAGCCAAAGTCAAAGATTAAACTTTTCCTAAGGTTGTTATAAGTAATAAAAATGAGCACATAGTTTGCAGGGAAAAAATGTAAATTACTGATCTGACTGATTAAATGTCAGTATATGTGTAACTAAGCGCCATATTATTTCTGGATTAAGAAGTTCCGATTTACATATTTTTTTCTGTTGAAACCAGTTTTTCAATGATTTTTCATCAGATGCCTCTTAATGTAACGACCGCATTACGTATATAAATACTTGAACAATTGTTTGTAACTTTTATTCAAGTTTAGAGCGTGCTTTGTTTTTGATTTATCGGGTGAACCATTAGCACTATTCGCTATTTGTTTTTCACTTTTGTGAATGAAAAATGTTTAAAAACAATTTGCTACAGGTTTTGGAATTTTTACTTTTAGGAAAATGTTTTCAGAATTTTTACGCTAAATCGAACATCTTGAAGACTTCTTTAATTAAAATAAATAAATCAGCAAAATGCTGTGTAAACTTTCATAGAGTTAACCGGCTAAGAATTTCAGATGAATCCTTCTGAGCATGCCAAATCGTGAAAAATATCACTCGTGTATTAAATAGAAATTAAAGTACAGATATATAGCAGGGTACACATAGACAATCTATATATATAAAACAGTTCCGTAACTGACTGACTGACTCACTGACATACAACGCACAGACCAAACCGCTGGACCTAAATGGCTGAAATTTTGCATGGCGATTCTTCTTATGGTGTAGTGGTGCACTAAGAAATATTTTTGAAAAATTCTTCTTAGATTTTTAAAATTAAAATTTTAAGCTGTTTTTGTAACTTTTTTTAAGTTTGCATTTAAAATAATAATTTGAGGGTTATAAAATTTTGTATCACGAGAAAGATCATAAAAAATTCCTTTAAAATGAAATCTTTTTCGAATCTTTACCTCGATTTTCTGATTTTTGTGAATTTTTAAAGATTAATTTTTAGAATTTTATTTATTAAATGCTGATCACGTGATTTCTTTTTCTGGTACTTTAAATTAATTTATCGTCAGACAATAACAACTAAATAGACAAAAAAAATATTTTTTTTTCTTTCTAATGCAGCAGACTATTGGATATTATCCAAAAGAAAAAAATATCCCTTACGATTTTTTTATAAATATATATATTTATATATATATATTTTTACATCAATTGTATTCATTCATCGTCGCATTTATTATAAAAATAGATATTTTTTTTGGCATTAATTGCATACATTGACCGTTGTATTTTATTTGAATGTACTCCGTAGCGAAGCGCGGGTTTTCAGCTAGTAATGGCATAAAAATGCTTGGTAATGAAATCATGGCAGAAATATGCAGTTTTTGTTACTTAATTCTATAATTTTTGTAGTATGCATAAAGCCACGAAAATAACGTGAATTTTGTCTCCTTGCCCCCCCATAGCAACGAAAGCTTTTATCTCTCTTGATTACCTAAAGGAAAAGGTATTTAGTGAAATGAACTAGTGAAATTTATTCAGTTACAAAACAAAGAAATGTACTTTGCAGACGCAATTTCAAACAATTTTTTTTTTGGCTGAACAACTAGAGTTAAGCAAAAGTGCTCAAGACCGCTCGCTAAATCATCTAACTGACGTCATCCTGAAATGACTCTTTTTAGCATATTCATCGAATTCCCAACGTGTTTTCTCAGAGTCAATCCTTTCACACCCACATTCTCGTTCTTCGGATGGTTTTCAAATCATTCGTGTCATCGTGATCTCGCAGTCTCTCTCGCACGATTCTGTGGAAGATATCTGATTAGAGGTGAAATAAACGTTGGTTCTCCATAAATATTTTTTTTAATTGGGACCAATTAGATAATTAATGAATAATGTTTATTGATCAAATAAGATCCCAATATAACATATGATATCAATAATTCGTTTTCGACCATTCATTCTGGAACAAATAAGATAATTCATGAATAATAATGTTTATTGATCAAATAAGAACCTAATATATCAATAATTCGTTTTCGATCATTCATACTGGAACAAATAAGATAATAAATAATGGATATTGATCAAATAAAAACCAAATTTGACGTATGATATCAATAATTTGTTTTCGGCCATTCATATTGGTACAAATAATATAGATAATGTTTATTGATCAAATGAAAACCAAATTTAACGTATGATATCAATAATTTGTTTTCGGCTATTCATATTGGGACAAATAATATAGATAATAATGTTTATTGATCAAATAAAAACCAAATTTAACGTATGATATCAATAATTTGTTTTCGGCCATTCATATTGGGACAAATAATATAATGTTTATTGATCAAATGAAAACCAAATTTAACGTATGATATCAATAATTTGTTTTCGGCCATTCATATTGGGACAAATAATATAGATAATGTTTATTGATCAAATGAAAACCAAATTTAACGTATGATATCAATAATTTGTTTTCGGCTATTCATATTGGGACAAATAATATAGATAATAATGTTTATTGATCAAATAAAAACCAAATTTAACGTATGATATCAATAATTTGTTTTCGGCCATTCATATTGGGACAAATAATATAATGTTTATTGATCAAATGAAAACCAAATTTAACGTATGATATCAATAATTTGTTTTCGGCTATTCATATTGGGACAAATAATATAGATAATAATGTTTATTGATCAAATGAAAACCAAATTTAACGTATGATATCAATAATTTGTTTTCGGCCATTCATATTGGGACAAATAATATAGATAATGTTTATTGATCAAATGAAAACCAAATTTAACGTATGATATCAATAATTTGTTTTCGGCTTTTCATATTGGGACAAATAATATAGATAATAATGTTTATTGATCAAATGAAAACCAAATTTAACGTATGATATCAATAATTTGTTTTCGGCTATTCATATTGGGACAAATAATATAGATAATAATGTTTATTGATCAAATAAAAACCAAATTTAACGTATGATATCAATAATTTGTTTTCGGCCATTCATATTGGGACAAATAATATAATGTTTATTGATCAAATGAAAACCAAATTTAACGTATGATATCAATAATTTGTTTTCGGCTATTCATATTGGGACAAATAATATAGATAATAATGTTTATTGATCAAATAAAAACCAAATTTAACGTATGATATCAATAATTTGTTTTCGGCCATTCATATTGGGACAAATAATATAATGTTTATTGATCAAATGAAAACCAAATTTAACGTATGATATCAATAATTTGTTTTCGGCTATTCATATTGGGACAAATAATATAGATAATGTTTATTGATCAAATGAAAACCAAATTTAACGTATGATATCAATAATTTGTTTTCGGCCATTCATATTGGGACAAATAATATAGATAATGTTTATTGATCAAATGAAAACCAAATTTAACGTATGATATCAATAATTTGTTTTCGACTATTCATATTGGGACAAATAATATAGATAATAATGTTTATTGATCAAATAAAAACCAAATTTAACGTATGATATCAATAATTTGTTTTCGGCCATTCATATTGGGACAAATAATATAATGTTTATTGATCAAATGAGAACCAAATTTAACGTATGATATCAATAATTTGTTTTCGGCCATTCATATTGGGACAAATAATATAATGTTTATTGATCAAATGAAAACCAAATTTAACGTATGATATCAATAATTTGTTTTCGGCTATTCATATTGGGACAAATAATATAGATAATAATGTTTATTGATCAAATGAAAACCAAATTTAACGTATGATATCAATAATTTGTTTTCGGCTATTCATATTGGGACAAATAATATAGATAATGTTTATTGATCAAATAAAAACCAAATTTAACGTATGATATCAATAATTTGTTTTCGACTATTCATATTGGGACAAATAATATAGATAATAATGTTTATTGATCAAATAAAAACCAAATTTAACGTATGATATCAATAATTTGTTTTCGGCCATTCATATTGGGACAAATAATATAATGTTTATTGATCAAATGAGAACCAAATTTAACGTATGATATCAATAATTTGTTTTCGGCCATTCATATTGGGACAAATAATATAATGTTTATTGATCAAATGAAAACCAAATTTAACGTATGATATCAATAATTTGTTTTCGGCTATTCATATTGGGACAAATAATATAGATAATAATGTTTATTGATCAAATGAAAACCAAATTTAACGTATGATATCAATAATTTGTTTTCGGCTATTCATATTGGGACAAATAATATAGATAATGTTTATTGATCAAATAAAAACCAAATTTAACGTATGATATCAATAATTTGTTTTCGGCCATTCATATTGGGACAAATAATATAATGTTTATTGATCAAATGAAAACTAAATTTAACGTATGATATCAATAATTTGTTTTCGGCCATTCATATTGGGACAAATAATATAGATAATAATGTTTATTGATCAAATAAAAACCAAATTTTAACGTATGATATCAATAATTTGTTTTCGGCTATTCATATTGGGACAAATAATATAGATAATAATGTTTATTGATCAAATAAAAACCAAATTTTAACGTATGATATCAATAATTTGTTTTCAGCTATTCATATTGGGACAAATAATATAGATAATAATGTTTATTGATCAAATAAAAACCAAATTTAACGTATGATACCAATAATTTGTTTTCGGCTATTCATATTGGGACAAATAATATAGATAATAATGTTTATTGATCAAATAAAAATCATTTAATTTTATATTTTAATAATTTGTTTTCGACCATTCAAACTAGAACAAATAAGTTGATAAATAAAAACGGTTATTGATCATGTAATGCCGAATTTCACATAATATATTAATTACTTGTTTTCGACCATTTATACTGAGACAAATAACATAATTAATGTATAATCATGTTTATTAATCAAATTAACATTTAATTTTTAATAGATATTACTGAGTTCTTCTTGACCATTTATATTTACAGCTGTTGTAAATTGTGAAAATTGCCAGTCGTTATTTATTTTTTGTAAAATTATAACGGCCTAGATAAACGTTTATTTGAAAATAATATAATTCATGTACAATGACGATTATTAATCAAATCAACGCAAAATTTAGCCTTCGATATTAATCCATTATTCTCGAACATTTATACTTGCTGTTAGCATAAATTGTAAAAACTGCCAGTCGTTATTTTATTTATTTATTTATTTATTTTGTAAAATCACAACGGCCTAGATAAACGTTTATTTACAAATAATATGATTCATGCACAATAAAGATTATTAATCAAATCAACGCAAAATTTTGCCTTCGATATTAATTCTCGACTATTTATACTTACTGCTATCATAGATTGTAAAAACTGCCAGTCATTATTAATTTTTTAAAAAAGGCACCCTAGATCAGGCCCACACAACATACGGCCTTCCAGCATAAATTGTAAAAACTGCCAGTCGTTATTTTATTTATTTATTTATTTATTTTGTAAAATCACAACGGCCTAGATAAACGTTTATTTACAAATATGATTCATGCACAATAAAGATTATTAATCAAATCAACGCAAAATTTAGCCTTCGATATTAATGCATTATTCTCGACTATTTATACTTACTGCTATCATAGATTGTAAAAACTGCCAGTCATTATTAATTTTTAAAAAAGGCACCCTAGATCAGGCTCGCACACAACATACGGCCTTCCAGCACTCTGTGGCCCGCGAAAGCATTTGTGAAGACGCATAATATTATAAATCTAAAAAATACGGAATACTATTTTTAAATTTACAATATTCCGCGGAGGGGGATCGCGCGACCTTATAACGGGATTTTAGTTATTAAAATATAGGATTTAACAATTAAAAAGTCTGGGAGTTCAAATAAGCGGCGTAATGTATTGCAGTGAAAATAGAATTAATGGGTCGGCTTGATTCAATTTCGAAGAACCACAGAGAGGATTTTAAGTTGACGTAGCTTTGAAGTTGGCGCTAAGAAAGGAAATGCTTAGTTCAGCGAAAAGAACATTCGATATGACGAAATGAATAATTAATGAGCGTCGGTAGCGCTTTAATAAAACTTAAAACAAAGAAGATTTTCAGAGCCATGGAGTGATAGCAACGGGTAAAGACGCGTGCCATAAGGCGCACAGATTCTAAAGGGGAATGGGGCGTAATAATAATGATTTGGAGCTGAGTAATTAATTGGAAGTTAATAAAAGGTGTTTGTAAAATCAATTTGACTGTTCTATGGATACTGTGTAAACATCTTGAAGGCTTGATGGAGTTTTAAGGTTTGATATGCCCTCGCCACCGGACCACTGCTGACTGCATGATGATTCCAAAGAGGTCGAAATTACGTTAATAGATCGGGAGTGAGAGTCAAGTCCGAGATATATATATATATATATATATATATATATATATATATATATATATATATATATATATATATATATCACGGGAACTCTTAGTGCCCTAAAAAGAACGTGAGAGTTTTATCACTCTCGTACATTACAGTTATGGTTACAGTTTTGCCAGCTTGTCAGACACGACTGCACGTGAAACATGTAAGCTGGCAAAATGTCATAACTCATAACATTTTGCCAACATGCGATTTTGTGGCTTTTGACTTGCTACTATTTGCCACCGTTTTTTTTTTCTCATAAACTAAAAGGCTTAGGACATTTTGCCCCTTTCTAAAACCGAACTGGAAGCTGCTTCACTTTGGTGAAACCAAACTGAAGGATCGTGGAGCCGACCAAACAACTCACTCCATTTTTCACGTCGACGAACACTCGCTCTCCATTGCTACTTACAGAAATATCTGCGTTAGAAGGCGTGACGCAGTTCATCACATCTTCGCATGGTCCTATGGTCCCTTTCTAAACATCGGTGAACGAGACTCCGGAATGTGAAAAACTCAAAATTTTTTCTTAAAAGTGACTTATAACATTTTGCCATCTGAGCACAGATATAATCAATAAATATTGATATTTATTTAGTATTTTTACAATAATCAGTAATTTATATTTTTAGATAAAATACTTTCTCTCTCCCATCTATCTTATAACCCCCTGCGGGCTGCAGCAGCTTTAAATAAAGTAATATTACCCTTGTCGCAAGCCTGCCCTAGATAAGCGTTTATTTACTTAACTTTGAAACCTAAACCAACCGATTCAGTGCAACTTTCTCTCTCTTCAGACCGCACATTGTTCGTGATACACTTTCGCTAAAGTAGAGTAGTCTGGTAGACGTAGAATAAACTCATTAACTCTACTGAGACTCAGTATCCGAGCATTTTAAAATAACAATACTCTTGAAAGTTCAATCCATATTCTTCCCCCTCCCCCCCCCCCCAAAACAAAAAAAGGAAAGTTAAGATTCTTACCGAATTACAAACGGGGCCAAAATGATTAAACTGTCTGTGACTTTGGCGAGCAACACCGAAACTGGAACTATCCCGGTTAAACCGGAACGCAGAGCCTAAATAAACTCATTAATTTAAATTCTTCGAAAGGAATTTTTAAAAAAGTATGGAGCATTCGAATGGAATGGTGTTTCTTCTTCCATCGGCATATTTGCATAGGAAGAACATTAATGGAGAGTTCATCTCGTGTGATTAACCATGCTAGAATTAAAAGCGTGTTTAACGGCAAAATCGTGTTAGAGAAGACTCGTATATCTTTTAATTGCTTTGCACGCAGATTTTAAGCTGAATTTAATTCGCCTTTTTAACGATCGAAATTTAATTCATTTTGTTAAGGAATTTTTTTTCTAAAATCTGGACATGAAAACTGTATTACTTTTTAATATCCGTATTCTACTTTGGTTGATTAACTATATAAAGTGTTTGTTAAAGTCATATTACATTTGTTATGTTTATGGTTTTATATTGTAATAAAATAAAAAAACATTTTATAAATTTAAAACTGGAGGAATTTAGATCCGTATGTTACGGACACCTCAGTAAGGCATAACCGATGAATTGAATAGAAATTTATTAAAAAGGGAATTAAGGAATAATTAATTAAACAATTGGTTTAAAATTTGTGTAAATAAGTTATAACGTGACGTTGTTGAAGTTTTGAAGTGGAGTTCTTGGGTCTTGACGGCTTTATCTCCTGTAGCAAGATAGTAATTTCAAGTTACATGTGCTCAAGTAGTTAAAATTTAAAGTTAAGAAAAAAATTAAGAAAGTAATCAAGAAATTAAAAATTAAAAAAAAGGAAAAATAATAAATTTAAACAAGTAATAAATTAAATTGAGAGATTTAAAATAAATCTATATAAATAAAAGAAAAACTTTGTCGGTCGGGGAACAATTCCGGGTAGACCGTCTCCGGTATGGCATTCGTTATGAAATTCGGCCATGTTTGAAAATGTCGAAATTGATGTATTTTTTAAAGAAAGTACGTAAATTTTACATAATCAGAAAGAGCTTTAAAAACTGATAATTTTTTCTCGGTAGAATTATTCTGTTACTTTAATATTTTTAGAGATATTTCAATTCTAAGTGCATACTCCACCGATAGAAAACGTAACCGCCATTTTTTAAAAGTTAAAATCGATGTATTTTTTAAAGAAAGTACGTAAATTTTACATAATCACAAAGAGCTTTAAAAACTGATAATTTTTTCTCAGTACAATTCTGTTACTTTAATAGTTTTAGAGATATTTTAATTCTAAATGCATACTCCATCGAACAAAACGTAACCGCCATGTTTTACGATGTAAACATAGCGTGATTCTCACTAAAAAATAAATCACTGAAAAGAAATGTTTCATCGTGCCTAATTTTTAATTATTTTTCTATTTTTCATGCTTTTAATTCAAACTTTTTGATCATAAATAGATCATTTGAAGATGTACTGATTTTTGGGGGATTTTTTGGCAATTAAAAGTGAAAAAAAAATTAAATTCAAGTGAACTGTGATTCGAGTGTCAGGTGATTCGATAGCTCAGCCCGGCTAGTAATAAAATTTTTAAAAAATTTAATATTAATGCAATAATGTGAAAAATTAATTTATCAAGGTATTAAAATTTAAAGATAATGAATAGGCCCGTAGCAGAATACAAAGATGTTAAGAAAAATAAAATGCTCTCAAGAAAGAAAAGCTTTTAATTAAAAAAAACAATCTTATTGAGATAATTGTAAAGTTCCATGGGGAATCTAAAAATAGCGAGTGGATTTTTGAAATAAGTTAGTTAAAAAAAGGGAAATTACAGTAAGCAAGATAAATAAAATTTCACGTGGTATTTCTCTAAATTTTACTGGTGACTGACAAAGTGCAGTCATCCGGTCCACTTTGCAAAGAACCATTGGCTATCACGAATTGGTACAAAATTTAGAGCAGGTTACAAACTGCATAGCGCACGCCCTGATGGGCGGTGCTAATTGCAGAAATATACATTTCCGGCGAACCAGGTAGCCTTGGACCAAGGTTTCGTCCTTGGTATAGGATCCTTGGCAAGACATAACAGATGAATGAGTATGCTGGAGGAAGAGGAATTTCTCAAAATTTTTTACTCGGTCAGTCACGAATTGGGGTTCAAAATTGTGGTAGACGAATAGTGGTACGCTGAAGATTTTTTTTTTCTCTCCATAAGGTTGAAATAAATCAAACTGACGTCATCTAAAATTTATATTTCAGATTACATTTATTTTATCATCCCCTCCACCCAAGGGGGTCCGGAGCAGAAAACTCTCAGATAAAGTATATTTTTATGTTGTTCACTCTGAACTTACTGCAGAGCTTTTGGAATCAAACAAGAAAAACTAAATGTTACTACGAGTACGAAATTAAGATTACCATTTTTAAAAAAAATTTTTTTTTTTTTTGTGCTGTATGGTCTATCCGTGCCCTGCCGTGCATCTGTATTTTCAGTTTTATCGGCTGTCCCGGAATGGATATTTATGCGGTTTGTCATCTTTAAAAGAATATATTTAAAAACTCTTTCCAAGGCGTCCGTGTAAAATTTTGAACTATGTTCTTATCTGCTTTCATATAGCTCTATTGAGAATTTTTGATTTAGAGTTAAAAATTCTGAAAATATTTTCCCTGTTTCAGATATCCCCAGAAGCAACGTTCTTATCTGCTTTCATATAGCTCTATTCAGAATTTTTGATTTAGGGTTAAAAATTCTGAACTGGCCATTTAGAATTAAAAATTCTGAAAATATTTTCCCTGTTGCAAATATCCCCAGAAGCAACGTTCTTATCTGCTTTCATATAGCTCTATTCAGAATTTTTGATTTAGGGTTAAAAATTCTGAACTGGCCATTTAGAATTAAAAATTCTGAAAATATTTTCCCTGTTGCAAATATCTCCAGAAGCAACGTTCTTATCTGCTTTCATATAGCTCTATTCAGAATTTTTGATTTAGGGTTAAAAATTCTGAAATGGCGATTTAGAATTAAAAATTCTGAAAATATTTTCCCTGTTGCAAATATCCCCAGAAGCAACGTTCTTATCTGCTTTCATATAGCTCTATTCAGAATTTTTGATTTAGGGTTAAAAATTCTGAACTGGCGATTTAGAATTAAAAATTCTGAAAATATTTTCCCTGTTGCAAATATCCCCAGAAGCAACGTTCTTATCTGCTTTCATATAGCTCTATTCAGAATTTTTGATTTAGGGTTAAAAATTCTGAACTGACGATTTAGAATTAAAAATTCTGAAAATATTTTCCCTGTTGCAAATATCCCCAGAAGCAACGTTCTTATCTGCTTTCATATAGCTCTATTCAGAATTTTTGATTTAGGGTTAAAAATTCTGAACTGGCGATTTAGAATTAAAAATTCTGAAAATATTTTCCCTGTTGCAAATATCCCCAGAAGCAACGTTCTTATCTGCTTTCATATAGCTCTATTCAGAATTTTTGATTTAGGGTTAAAAATTCTGAACTGGCGATTTAGAATTAAAAATTCTGAAAATATTTTCCCTGTTGCAAATATCCCCAGAAGCAACGTTCTTATCTGCTTTCATATAGCTCTATTCAGAATTTTTGATTTAGGGTTAAAAATTCTGAACTGGCGATTTAGAATTAAAAATTCTGAAAATATTTTCCCTGTTGCAAATATCCCCAGAAGCAACGTTCTTATCTGCTTTCATATAGCTCTATTCAGAATTTTTGATTTAGGGTTAAAAATTCTGAACTGGCGATTTAGAATTAAAAATTCTGAAAATATTTTCCCTGTTGCAAATATCCCTGAATCAACGTTCTTATCTGTTTTCATATAGACCTATTCAAAATTTTTGATTTAGATTTAAAAATTTTGAAAAAATTTTCTCTGTTGCAAATATCCCTGAAGCATTTTTCGCATCTGTTTTCATATAGCTCTATTCAGAATTTTTGATTTAGAGCTAAAAATTCTGAAAATATTTTCCCTGTTGCAAATATCTCTGAAGCAACTTTCTTTTCTGTTCCTATATAGCTGTCTTCAAAATATTTGATTTAGGGTTAAAAATTCTGGAAATATTTTCCCTTAAGTAATTATTACTCTGAAACAATTGTCATTATTATTATTTTGCCGTTAAAATGATTTTACATAAACAATGATATAAATAAAAAAGCACTTGGGAGGAATTAAAAGTCTCGTAAAATGGTTATAAATTACAAAGATAAAGTCTGTATTCTGCGTCGTGGACCGCCTGTTAACTCACTAGCCTCATTTATCTGGCCTCTAAAAAATAAATTCCCACGCACATTCTGCAATTGTGACCAGTTTCAATTCGATGATCTAATATTCCCCCACTATTTACCACACGACTAGAAGCATATGCATTACGCTATTAATCACGTTCTTTTAGCATTTCTTTTTTTTTCCCTACCACGTCAACTTCTAACACTTTGTTGTTTAAACGAAGTGAAGCTTATCGTAGAAGGGCGAACTGACGTCACCAGTGTGTAGTAATACGGTTTAAAAACTCTACATGCGAGTGGCGAAACTCACATTTTCAGTTACTCTCTCGTAAAAATAATTCCCACGCACATTCCCGGTAGCTGAGTAGCCTCTTCGCGCTTAGAGGACACTCCTGAAGGATCGTGTCTATTAACCACATGATTTAAAGTGACGGGTACATTCGTACTCGAACCCGTGAAAAAGTCAAAAGTCGCCGCAAAGTAGAAGAAAAAAAAAAATCGGAAACTGCCTCTCTCTCAAAAACGACTCTGTGCTTAACCACAATTCACCTTGGGGAAAACGGTTTTATCTATTCTTCTCTTTATCGTAGTACTGAGTGTGTGTACACCCTCCCACAGCGCGTTTTTTTTTTTTCGGGCTTTATTTATTTGTTTTTATCTTTTTGAGTCAGATGGATAGGTATGCGAACGATTCAGACCAGATGATGGAGGGGGGGAGGAGGGTTGTTGCAGAGAAGAACACAATGCGCTCGAGTCGAGTCATTGAATGAACACCTACTCAAAATTTCTCTCGCAGCTATTAATCAGATGGCTGCGGCCGAAAACTCAGCGTTTCATTCATGGTTCAGCCTTGTGCGGGGTTATTGGAACGGAAGGGAATGACTTGGCAGGCTAGGAACGACTCCTCGGCGCCAAGGAAATATCTAACGTAAATGGGTGGAATGGGTTTGATAAAAAAAAAAGACATAAAAAATAGGGAAAGCCAAAAAAAGTTTTTTTATGTCGACAAATGTAGAAATATCTTACAGTTTTGTATTAATTATTAAATCAATGAAACGTGACCAAAACTACACCTGTTACTTTTCCTTTCTTGGAAATTAACTGATTTCAATTAACCGAGAATGAACCGATTTTCAATGTATGACAGAAATGTCGTGTAAATTTGTTTTTTTTTTGTGAGATTTAATAATCTTTACTAAAACTACACCTCTTACTTTTTCGTTCTTGGAAATTAACTGATTTCAACCTCTTAAAAATTAACTGATACTCAGCCCCCCCCCCCTTTTTTTTGTTGTTGTTGTATTACAGAAAAATCATGCAAATTTGTATCAGACTTCTTGAAAATTAACCGATTTTTAACTTCTTAGAAATCTCGCTTTTCGTTTTTGAAAATTAACTGATTTTAACAATGACATACATAATGTATGAAAAAAAAAGTCGAAAAGAGCATAATAAAAGTATTTTTAAACGAACTTGTTCAGAAATATCATATAATTTATGTTAATTATAAAATTTTATAAAACGTGACTACACGAGCCCTCCAAGCATATTAATTTTTCATCATTGAAAATTAACTGATTACAGTTCAAAACAGCTCAGATTTTACCACAAAACTGATTACAGATTTTGTGGACTCTACAGTACACAAAATGAGAGGATAAACTGAACAAAGACGTTGTTTTATGTCAACATTCGTACTGCTTTTTATTAATTATTAAATATAATGTAAAATTATATTTAATACAGAATTTAACCATACAATGTTTTAAATGAATGGAATTTTTTTTAAGTTAACTTTATATCGACATGCGCAACATTATGCAGTTCTAAATTAATAATTAAATATAATAAAGAATTACTAAAACTCAACACCTCTCTTTCGTTCTTGAAAGTTAACTCATTTTAAGCTAACAATGCATGAATGTATGATTAATGGAAATGTGTTTTTAATCATAAAAATGGAAGAAAATGTTGAACAGATTTAAAATTATTTACAATTTCTTTCGAAAACACATACTCAAATAAATAAATAAATATAAATAAATATATATATATATATATATATATATAAATATAAATAAATATATATATATATATATATATATATATATATGTTTATATATATATATATATATATATTTTTTTATATTTATTTATTTATTTGAGTATCCTAATTATGTAACAAAATTAATAAAATTTTTAAAACGCAGTACTGTATCGTGTATAACTGAGTTTTAGCGAGTTTTATATTTTTATATATATATATATATATATATATATATATATATATATATAAACAGTGCCGTAACTAGACAGGGCAACAGGGGCACCCGCCCAGGGCCCACTTGGAAAGGGGGGGCCATAAATACTGTATTTGTTTTATTTTCCCAAACCTAATTAATTAAGGGGCCCAAATGGCAATTTCTTGCCCAGGGCATTGGAATGGCTAGTTGCGGCAGTGTATATATATTGCTACATTTAAAAGATCAAGAAGTAAATTTTATCTGTCTCCCATTGTTTCCGTTTTTAGTTTTTCAACCTAATTATGTAACAAAATTAATAAAATTTTTAAAACGCAGTACTGTATCGTGTATAACTGAGTTTTAGCGAGTTTTATATTTTTATAGTTGTTTATCAATAAACTGTGCGTGTATTGACTTCACATTATATTGTATTAATTTGAACTGCATTCCCACACACACACTCTGTTTCCTTCCTCCCCCCTCCAACCCTCTATTTGTGTGTGCGTGTGTGTGTTAGCCCAGTGCTCCCCAACCTTTTTATCGCCGCGGACCGGTCAACGTTTGATAATTTTACCGCAGCCCGATGAGGGGTGGGGGGGGGGACGTTGATTGTTTTTTATTTTAGATTGTTTTGATTTAATAATTTTAAATTTAATTGTACTTAAACATGCCTTCAAAATAAAATACAGTTGCACCAAAAAGTTAATATAATGTGATTTAACATTTTAACTCACTAGAACGCTAAATCAATGAGAACCCTGAGCTTGTGGCCCTAAGCTGGCGGCCCGGTACCATTTGATCCACGGACCGGTACCGGTCCGCGGCCCGGGGGTTGGGGCCACTGTGTTTGCCTACTTAGATGTCTTTAAGGGGACAAGGGACCTTCAAACTCGAATTTCTTAATTTTGAATTTTTTAACTCTATATAAAAAATGAGAATAATTAATTTTCTTTTTTACTGCATTAAAAACCCTTAGAATTCAAAATAAGGATTTTTTTGCAGAATAATGACTGTTTTTGAAAATTTTTCAAAAATGCTAACGTTATTCAAAATGCATTCTATATTAATTAAAGTATTTAAATTTTTTATTATGAGTTTACTATATGTATATAAATACAAATGTGCATTTAAATTTTTTTTATAGAAATCTAAAGCCTTAAAATTTTTTTTCTATTCTGTCTGTTATTTTTTTTATGTTTTTACTTTATTTTATGGTCTATAAATTTGAAAAATATTTGTAATTTCAAAGAATTATGCGCGGTTTTGGGACAGACACTTCAATTAACAATTCTTGGAAATTTGGAAGATATCAGAAGAAAATGAATACGCATGGAGCCTTTTGAAAAATTCTAGCATTTTTGAAGAATTTTTTGATAAGCAGGTCTAATTTCTACACAAAATACTTATTTTCGAATCCTGAGTATTTTCAATGTAGTAGAAAAGAATATTAATTATACTCATGTGGTGTATAGAGTAAAATATTGAAAATTAAAGAAGAACGATATTGAAGGTCCCTCGTTCGCTTATTACAGTGAAACTTCTCTAAATGGGATTTTTTATTTTTTCCCCCCTTGCTCAGAACCGATTACAGACTCGATAGAACCAATGCCATGTAGGAAACCTCTTTTCTGTTGCCACCCCTGAAAACGGCCACATATTTTTCGGAACCATTACCTTCCTCCACAGAGATATTTCACTGTATATAGTAATTTTAAACTGATATCACTTATAGTGTTGCAGTAGGGGGTGTGTGCTTTATTATTTTATGCGTTTGTGCGTGTGCGCGCGCTAGCTGTGTTTAACACATAATTTTGATAGCGTGGGGAAAAATGGAATTCTCTGGGCCAAGATCACTCGCCAAAATGAGGGTTTTTCGCAGTTTAGCCTTCCCCCCCCCCCAAACCGTAATTGGACCGACACGTAGTTTTCCACACTGTTGTTGGCTATAGCGGCCTCTATATGCATCCGGCGATCAAAAAAACGGCCGCCACGAAACCAATTTATTAAAATCCGAATAATCGCCATTGTGTCATAATCAGAGGCGCGGCCTAATGGAAAAAGAGGAATATAATCTAGAAAACCGGAAGTCCCGCAAGTCAACCCGCCCAAAAAGCTATTTGGCTGGCGCCCCTCCCCCTCCCCCCCTCGGAACGCGAACCGGTGGCCTCCAAAATGCGTCTATTTTCGGGTTTGGCTTGTCAGCGAAGTATTTGCATAGTGATCGCATACACGGCCGATGACGAACGCTAAGGTGTTATTAAATGGAAAGGGAGGGGAATGCGATGGAATGCCGCAGCAAATGTTCGCTGATGGAAGCAGACGATGCGAGCCATTGGAAGCGAAGTGAAGACAGCGAATTTGGGAGCAAATTTCACAATTCTAGGGAACTGTGTATTAAAACTAGACTACGCGTGTTTATAAAAGAAACAATATGCAGTATCTTTTTCGCACCGGACGTTAAGACGCAACTCAAATTTATCGGAGGATGTTTAGAAAAGAATATTTTGTATTTTGTTAGGTATAGAAAGATGTATTTTCAGTTTCTTACTTAAAGGCACAAGGGACCTTCAACCTTGAATTTTTTTAATTTTCCATTTTTAACTCTATACACAAAATGAGAATAATTATTCTGTCTCACTGCATTGAACACCCTTAAAATTCAAAGTAAGGCTTTTTTGGCAGAATAATTAAGCCTATTTTCAAAAAAAATTTCAAAAATGCTACTAGTTTTAAAAATGCTCCATTCGCATTCCATATAATATAAAATTCCCAATTATTTTAATTTAAGTTTATCATATACATATAAACATAATTGTGCATTGAATGTTTTTTTTTGTTTGTTTGTTTGAATCAAAAGCCGTGAATATTTTTTTTTTTCTGACTTACTTTTTTTTTTCGTTTTTTTCAGGTTTTTACTTTAATTTCTGTTCTATAAATTTGAAAAATATTTGTGGTTTCATTGAACTATGCACAGTTTTATGACAAACACTTTAATTAACAATCTTGAGAAATTTGGAAGAAATCAGAAGAAAATGAATGCGCGTGGAGCATTTTGAAAAATTCTATTTTTGAAGAATTTTTTGAAAAACACTAGTTTTCCACAAAAGACTTATTTGGGAATTCGAAGTGTATTTAATGTACCAAAAGTTGATATCAATTATTCTCATTTTGTATATAGAATAAAATATTGAAACTTAAAAAAAAAAGAAGAAGATTGAAGGTCTCTTGTCCCCTTAATAAATATAAAATATATATATAACTAAAAATATATATGATGAATTATTATATATATATATATATATATAAATACATATATATATACAGTGATTTCCGCTTATAAGAATCACGTTTGTTATTACTGTTTTTGATTCTTATAAGCGGTTGATTCTTATAGCCGAAATTTAGATTTTTGGACAGGCACGCACACACCTATATATACATATATTAGATAATTTACCATAAAATACTCTTTAATTTACATTAATTATCTTTTATTAAAATTATTTTTTATAGTTTTAAAAATACAACTTAATTTTTAGACCTATAAGTAGATACACATGATTATAGTAAGAGAAGAAAAAAATCCAATATTTGTTACAAGTTACAACATACCTGCTTAACAGTTTTAACATTTCAACTACAGGAAGGGAGCAAGAAAAACTTTTCTATGGTAGTTTGACGTAATGAACTATTCAGGAGGCTGTTTATACCTCTTTCAATACTTTTAGCCTCAGACGAAGATTCACCTTCTAGCTTACGTTTCAGGGTTTGATGACGTGCTGAATCTACTAATGTCACGTTTGCCTATATGATAGTGGACACTTCGCCGAAGATTTATGTGTTTTAGGGTCCAGGAAGCAGCAACCAGGATGTGGGAGGTGGGGAAAAAGAGTCCCTATTTTTGTTTGTCAGTGGAGAAAAGTGAAATCGGACTCGGATTGGTAATGATGCCCCCGGGTCAAGCTAATAGGACAGTGTTGTGGTAAAGCGTTTAAAGGGAAACTATTATGTTATGTCTAATAAAGAAAGGAGGGAATTTTATGACTATATTCCATCCCATCTTATCAATCTTTCTTTAAAAAAAGAGAAAGAACTTCGTGTCTTTTGAGGGTTTAATTGACTTTTTTGGAAAAATGAAAGGACAGCGAAGAGTGTAAACTGATTCTTAAAACCGGTGGATTGATTCTTTAAAGCGAAAATTTTAACATGGAAATAATACATTTGTTTTTGTTTTCGCGATATTGATTCTTATAAACGGTTGATTCTTATAACCAGTGATCACTATAAGCGGTGGTTACTGTGTATATATATATATATATATATATATATATATATATATATATATATATATATATATATATATATATATATTAAAATATCTATTTTATTTTAATGTTACCTTCGGACCATAAGACGCACCTCATTTTTAAGTCAATTTTTTTATGTAAAAATATGTCTTATGGTCCGAAAAATACGGTAATTGAAAATAGACAGACAAATAATTTTTTTCTGTAGTTTAATTTACATCAGTGAAGCATAACCTCTTGTTGATCAGGGACCACTTGTTAAAAAAAAAAGTCGGGGACCACCTCCTAACTAACTCTTTTAGAGGCCAAAATGGGTTTGAGTTTCTAAATAAACAAACTATTTTTGATAAACAACTCTATTATAAAGTGGTAAATAGAAATAACAAGTTTAACGTAAAAGTAAACTTGATAGCAGATATCTGTGTTCAGATGGCAAAATGTTATAAGAAATTTACGTGACAGCACTTTTAAGATTCAAGATGTAAGAAAATTACTGATTTTTCCAAGACATGAGTAAATGTGATACCAAAATTTCAGAAAATTAGTTGGCTATTACATGCAGTAGTTACAGTAAATAGAAAATATCGGCGAACGAGAATCCGGAATGTGAAAAACCCAATTTTTTAAAGAAAAGTTTCTTATAACATTTCGCCATCTGAGCATAGATATAAAAATCGGTAAAAACTTAAAAATCAATGCGGTTTTTTAACTTGCTTTTGCTTTACTAGCTGTGAAATTTCTCCGACGCTGCGAAATTGCCGTGCGACGCTGCAGCACCGCGCAGGGCCGCCCAGAGGGGGGCCCAAGAAAATTAAAAAAAATTTGTTTATTAGTTTTTCTCCGAAAGAAAATTCTGAAACTTGTACCGTACTTCAAAATTCAAAATAATCTCCTGAAAAAAGGGGCCCCCCAAAAAAAAAATTTTAAAAAAAATGATTCGATTAATCAGTTTTCTCTTACTACAAAATAGTCTCCTGAAAAATAGTCTTGGGGCCCCCAACGGAAGTTTGCCCCAGGCCCCGTGAAGTCTCTGGCGGCCCTGGCTCCGCGTCACGGAAAATTTTATTTTTCGTACTTTAAGCGCCAGGAAACGGAAGAAATACAGCAAATTCAGGAGGAAAAAAATTTTTATTCCCCAAATTTATAAATATTTTTAATTCACGGTCGTTTAGAAACCAATTATTATTATTATTATTATCATTGCTAGCTTCGTGGACCACTTCTTGAGTTCTCACGGACCACCTGTAGTCCACAGACCACCGGTTAAGAACCAGTTACTTCACTAGAAATACGTTTAACAGGAACAAACAGCTTCTTTGACAATAATTTTTGCAATACGGATTTTAAGAAGCTGTGTGCTTCTGTTATTTCACTTTAGTGTTGTTGTCAAGGGCTTTGTGAATTATCTTTCCGCCCCAATAGAGTAACAAGGAATTATTCTTTTATAGGAAGATCCCCGCATTGCGAATTCTCTTTTAGAATTACTCAAATATTTAATGTATGTAGTATCTATCTTTATTACAATTTTCATTAAATGTTTGTCAGAATTATGGACTTAATCTGGAGGTACAATAATAATTTCATACCTGTCTTTTGAAATTTTCCTTTGACCGCTGCAAGCATAAATAACATATCTGTACTGAAAATTGTTTCATAGGAACTTAAATATCATTTATTGTGAGATTCTCTATCTATCTATGTGGTAAAGTTGTGCCACTATAATATCTAGAAACTTAAATATCATTTATTGTGAGATTCTCTATCTATCTATGTGGTAAAGTTGTGCCACTATAATATCTAGAAACTTAAATATCATTTATTGTGAGATTCTCTTTATATCATGCGGTGAAATTGTGTCGCTATAATATCTAGAAACTTAAATAGCATTTATTGTGAGATTCTCTTTATATCATTTGGTGAAGTTGTGCCGCTATAATATCAAGAAACTTAAATAGCATTTATTGTGAGATTATGTCATGCGGTGAAGTTGTGCCGCTATAATATTGAGATTCTCTTTATATCTATGCGATGAAGTTGTGCTGCTATAATATCTAGAAACTTAAATTGCATTTATTGTGAGATTCTCTTTATATCATGTGGTGAAGTAGTACTGCTAGAAAATTAAATATCATTTGAATCATATCATTATCATATCAAACTTAAATATCATTATTAAATATCATCTAGAAACTTGAATATGATTTACTGTGAGATTCTATTTACATCTATGCGGTGGAGTTGTGCCGCTATAATATCTAGAAACTTAAATAGCATTTATTGTGATATTCTTATAATGTACCTAAGCGGTGGAGTTGTATGGCTATAATATATGAAAATCTTATGCCGCAGTGATGAATTTACACTTTTTTTAAAACCATTATCAAATATATCGTGCACAGAAAAAAAAATCCGCAAATCCCTTGGAATGCGGAAGATTAGATTTTTTTATGCCCATTTCCGCTGCTAGAATAATTAAAGAGTAGCAGAAAAAAAAAGAAATGAAATCTTGATTTATTTGACTATTGTCTTGGAATTCTTTTCTTGTGTTCACCTGCTGATCTTTGAACACGTAGGAGCTCTTTCGAAATACCGTGTAGAAAAGAATGCCCTAATGAGGATTTTATTCTATCCAATAAAAGTTGTTCAGTGATTCTCGTCAGATAAGGATGTTAGCTTGGGTGCTGCGTGCGTTGTGAAAAACTGTACAGAACTCGAGTACTATTAAGTCCAATTTTAAGACATTTCATGCTTCGTTGTTTAATTATGGTTAAGCTCTAGGTATTCCAATGTATATTTATCAACAGTTCGTCTAACTGTGTATTAATAAATAAAATTAGGGGGGGGGGGAAAGAACGTTATCAAAAACTTTCAAATATTTTTCAGTACTGCAGATGTTTGTAGAAATTGCATACTTCTTCCACTTCTTCCAAAAAGAGGTTCCAATAACACTCACTTCGCTAGTGTTCAAGCTTATCCGTTCTCCTGCTCGAAAATTATAAACTGTGATTAAAAATCGATGAATATTAGTTTTATCAGTTATACATAAAATATTTTGTTAATTTTACATCAACAATCTATATACAGTGGAATCTCGATCGATCGTTTTCGGATCCATCCTTTTTTTCCGTATGTGTCGTTCATTTTATCCAGTCCCAACGATCATATTGCTTTGTTATGTTTCCGCATTTATCGTTCATTTCAATCGGTCCCTTGAAAAACGATAGATCGAGATTCCACTGTATATATAAAACAGTTCCGTAACTAACTGTCTGACTGACTGACTGGCAGATAACGCACAGAACAAACCGCTGGACCTAAAGGGCTGAAATTTTGCATGGCGATTCTTCTTATAGTATAGGGGTGCACTAAGAGAGATTTTTGAAAAATTCTTCTTAGGTTTTTTTTAAAAATTAAATTTTAAGCTGTTTTTGTAACATTCTTTTAAGTTTACATATAAAATAATAATTTTGAGGGTTATAAAATTTATATCACGAGAAAGATCCTAAAAATTCCTTTAAAATGAAATATTTTTCGAATCTCTACCTCCATTTTCTGATTTTTGGTGAATTTTTAGAGATTAATTTTTAGAATTTAATTTATTAAATGCTGATCACGTGATTTCTTTTCTTTTTGTGATACTTGAAATTAATTTTGCGTCACGTGCATAACAATGAAATAAATTGACAAAGAAAATATATATTTTTTCTTTCTAATACGGCAGACGATTGGACATTATCCAAAAAAATATTAAAATACAGTAAAAGCTCAAACTGTACTATATTCTTTAGTATGTTCTATTATATTTAATTTGAATATTTTCTTCTACACTAAATATTTAAACATTTCCGGTCACCTACTCAAAAATTGTACTGTGTTGGAAAACTGCAGGATTATAATTATTATTTGAGAAAAAAAACTGATTGTACATCAGTTGTTTTTGTCCCGCATTTGGTTCAAATTTTCCTTTTTTTAATAGCTTTTTAAAAGTGTAATTATTCCTTTTGAAACAGATGCCCGGCCGGTAAAAACCCGCGATATTATTCCACCTTGAGTTTGGAGTAGATTAGCATTCATCGAGTTGCGAGCAGCAGATGTTTGCCTAAAGCTAATTGACTAAAGTATCCATCGCCGGCACAAGTAGCATTCCGAGATCATGAACTCCATGGCTTGCACTAATGGCATTCCTGGAACAGGATAGAAATAGCAAACATTACAGGCTTTGGAAAATCGCCGTTAGTAGTGCACGTTAGGTTAATTTTGACCTTACGACTAAAGGGCGGGGTGCTCAGTTACGTAACATTTCGCCGTTTGGTTAGGTTATCAGACCTAAATAAGGACGATTCTATAAACTGAAAACTTTTATCCGTGTCTATTATTGGTAATTAATATTTTTACCCTGTGAAACGAAGCTGGTACATTATTTCGAGAGTCACGACAAGAAAATGTCATATCGATCTTAATAGATGTAATTAGAGATCTATTAAGATCGTAGTTATCGATTGTCGATGTAGATCTTAATTTTTCCGTATGATTAATGGTTTTATATCTACGAGAATTCAACATTCTTTAACTATTTAGAGATCGTAACTAACCGAAAACAAAATGATATTGCAGTGAATAAAAGATTTCTCTTTCGGCCGACAGATGACAGCAACATAATTTGAAATAAACCTGCCATCTTTCATCTTTTTTTTTCTTCTTCTTCTAACGCTGCAGGCTCTTATCTTTTCATCATTGGCCCATTCCATACCGATATTTTGATGGCTTTTTTGTACTATGGGCGTACCATGTAGCTGAAACAACATCCGTCTCGGCTAGTGGCCTATAACCATCTGGATTGTACTGTTTTATCAAGCACAGCAACATCCATGCCTTAGTCGGAATTCGTACTCTGGTCCACTCCGTGGAAGCCCGTGACGTTAATCACTTAACGATGTGTGGCTGCAGCCAACTTTTAACTCAATATAATGATTAAAAACATTATCAAACGTGATTTAAAAACTCCTATGATTCGATAACGTGTGGCCCAGTTTTAACAAAACTTAAAAGAAAAAAAAATTTCAAAAACCATATTTTTTTACAAATATGGCTCTAATGAGCGTCATTTTTGCTACCTTCCTAGCAAACTCGGAAGTTATAGAGGCTTATAAAGGCATTTATTTCGTCACCGATCTTTGAATAACTTCGTGCATTTAGTAGATTACCCCTATCGACACGTGCCAAAGTCATCTCATTCATTTCTAGGTGCATTCTCTCGTGCCAGAATCTCTTTAGCGATAAGTACCTTTTCAGTTTGTAAACATAATTCAGTACCTCCTTCGAATTCTCCACATTTGGGTTTGCCGAATTTGAATGATAGCAAATATTTGATTTCCACTTGTCATGTTAAGAACTTTTGATTAATTTTGTCATTTCTTCAGCTTGAAATAACAGTCTGGATTGTACTGTTTTATTAATAATCTCCTGTGACTAAAATGTCAAATGGCCGTACCCGGTTGTATTTAGTTACAGCTTATCATGTATCTGGACTGGTGAATAGTTGTTGTTATGGTTGCTGATATTATTGAAAAATAAAAAGACTGATTTTTACATGAATGCATATTATAAGGCAGTGTAAATATTTGTTCATACCCACGCGTGATAGTGTTAACACATGCTTGAAATAATATACTGATTAAAATGAATATGTAAATAAGTTAAAAATGAATCACTTATTTAAGATTTCTTACTGCAAAGTATTGTTATTTGCGCCGAAATGCAGCAAAAATTTTCCTCTTCGAACTGTATAAAAACAAATTTCACGCTTCCAAAATAGGTTTTTCTGTTGTTGAAGATCAACATGATTCCTGTTACATTTGGTGTTTTTGTTGCACAGGGATCATAAATCTAGAAAAAAGACAAAACATAAAAAAAAAGTTTGAGATTTTTAATTCGCGCCAAGGTGTCACTCTCTTTTTTCAATTCCTACTATTAGTTCACACTCTCTCTATATATATCTTGTTCAAATTTTCAATCGTTAATAAAAGTACTTTTTATTCATCCACTCAAGTTCAAATACATTTTTTTAAACTTTTAGTGGATGACACTTGATGTTAATACAGTTTTTTCAAATATTAATTCATTAATTAAATTTAATTAATCAATTTTAGTTTTGGACCTAGAGCGTCTCTTGCTCTTGAATAGTAATTTCCCTCTTGTTACTGTGTAAACGGTAGCACTGCGGTATCGCGGGCTTCTCCCGTCCTGTAGGTTGCGAGATCGAATCCCCAACCTGACAAACTTTTTCTCTCTCTCCCCCCCCCCCCCTCCTAATCTCGCACAGTAGGCAAGGTTCTGGCAGGCAATCCTTTTTTTCAATTCCTACTATTACTTCACACTCAAATTTTTCTTTGTTGACCTAAGTAGGAATTGACTTTAAAAAAAATTTTTTATATATCACTTGCTTATAGTAAATTCGTTATTTTCTCTTCCTCTGTTAAATGTCGCCAAGGCATTGCTATATTACCCGTTTATTGAAATGTTGGCGAACTTGAAAAATACAAAAACACAAATATGTCAATGTAATAACATTAGCACCTAAGTGCTAATATTAAAAATGACTATTTTAAAGTTATTTTTGAAAGATGTCGTTTCTTTCGTTGTTTTTAGATTTTGCAGAAAAAGTAAATAGTTATTTATCTCCACTTTCCATTTTTCCTAAAACTTTTTAACACAGTACTTTTAGAAATTACCTCTATCTCAGTAACAATATTGTAGCTTACAGATAAATTGACCGATTACTTAACACGAAGTTAGAATAAAAACTACTGAAACTTCTTCCTGTTACGTTTTTAAAACGTTATAACGGGGAGAGTTAAATTAAAATAATTTATTAAGATTGTTAAAGCTTAGATACGCTCTTAGGTGTTTTTAAAAAAATTACATGAAACCTATTAATTCACTTGCGTCGTGGTTAGTACCTTTTAAAGATGCGGGTTGTGATAAGCAATAACCCATTAAAATACAATATCTGGTTCACTGCTGATGCCCCTGCTGTAGAGGGCTGAATCATGAAAATTATTTTAAATTAACTTGAAAATAGTTCACTGAAAAGAAAGCTGAAATAAAAATTATCTAAAAGGAACGAAGAAAACTACGAGGCAACTGAACGACATGACATTCCCGCGTGTGAATTTTCTGTCTGATCTTAACAGCACATAATTTATTTGGGTACGCGGAAAAGAACCAGTCACGCGCATGCGCCTTGATTCCTGGGATTTCCCTCGTTCTAATGTAAGGAATTTTTCATCTTGAAGGACCCATTGTAATAGAATACTTGGTGACTAAATGAGTCAAGGACTAACCTTGACTTGAGAAAAACGTGTCTTGTTTATTTATTCATGCACCTTTTTTTTTAACATATATACTTTGACTGAATGCTTAATCTCAGTTTTAATAAGTAATTGAAAAGTTATCGGATTAGTTGGCAACGGTAAAAAAATAGTTCCGGGTTTTTATGATTTAACCAGACTCCGAATTCACATTTCGGGTTATTCGAGTTCTCTGTGAATAATTATCAGTTCCACCTCAGAAAATGTGTGCTGTAAGAACTGCTGTTTGGAATATTTATTAGTTTTCATCGTTCTTGAAGCATTATAATTTTTTCTTCTTCGTGAATAGAATTCATTCAGTGAAGATTTTTATCATCTCTGGTTTATTTAATCTGTGAATAAATTTAAAATGTTACAGATTCGATCATTTTGGTGTGAATAAATACGAAAGTAATTGCTGTAAAAGTTTTTGGGCCTGTCATTACTTTAAAAACATTTCCATATTAAAAATAAATGTATCTTGAATTGGTTTTCTGGAATTTTTTTATGCAGTTTTTTTTTCCTGAATAAATTTATCGCTATTGTAAATATATTTGACTATTGTTGCTTCTCGGTGTGCGTTTGTGAAGCTAGGAAGTGTTTTATGAAACTGATCTACTTACCGTTTCGTGTGTTAATGGGTTCTTATTATATCACACAAATAAAGCGGTAAGTTATTATTGGTGACTTATCAAGAAAATTTAAAGGTATAAGTGTTTCCTAAAATTGTATTCTAAGCCTGTTGTAAAATAGACCACTTATATTTGAATACTTTTTTATTTAAGAATGAAACAACAATTACATCAGTTAATCTTGCAAGATTAATGCTAAAAATATATTGTAGTTAATTGTATACTTAACTACATAATTGTAGTTATGTAGAAATATGTAATTAATAGACTAGAGTAACTTTACCAAAACGCCTAATAATAGTCCACCTCAACGTCGTATATTTTTCATCTTAAAGTACTGGAAAACTTAAAAATATGCAGTCTCAGTTTTAAAAATGTGCTGAATAATTTTATTGTTTTATTTTTTAACTATTTAAAGATTCTTAAGTTTTGCTGATTCAAAGTTGCGCTTAATAATTACTGCTTTTCGTATTTATCATATACACATATCATCATACCTGGAGTATAATAGAAAAGCTACTTTAAATATTAACTGAATGTATGAGCAATATGCCGCCTTTTATTACGTACACGTAGGCCTAATATCATAACTTAAGAATTTTATGGCAGCGTGAAAAAAAACACTCTAAATTCCCCGCAGATGAAACAGACCTTTATAATATGTTGCACCTACGTCTATTATCTAATTTCCAGCTCCTCGTATGACACATCGCTGCTAAGTGTTCTAAACTGCGTTTCGGTAATTCATGCAGACACTGACGCAATCAGACCAAATAACTCATTCCCTCCTTCGCTAACTTTGTATTTCTGGTAACCCTATCCGTTTGTAACTGTCAGCTGACTCGTTAAAGGGAACAGAGAATTTTCTTTCCTCTGAGGGCGTTGTTCCCAGCTGCAGAGAGTCACGTGGCCCCCTTCGCACCGGAAGTCGGGCAGGTGCTGCCCCCGTGACGTCACTCGCCGTTGATTGGTCGTGGAGGTCTCGTGCCGCTGGAGAATGGTGGGTGGCCCGAAGTGTTGTTAGGAGGCGATTAAGTTAGGTTACGGAGGAGTAACGTAACGTAACGTAACGTAGACCGAGTGGGTCTTTTTATTTATTTAATTAAGAGTATTCATTTATTCCAGATTTCCATGGTGCCGAATGAATTTTAGAGTAATGGTTTATCTCGCATATGTAAATGATGGTCGTTTTAAATAAGTTGATGTAATTTCAGTCTTGCAAGTTACTTATTAACATGCTTTTTTTTTTCTTCTTTAATTTTATTTTTTCTATACCTTATATTCCGTTCTGAGCATAGGCCTAAAGCAAATCTTTATTGACATATTTTATTTTACTGTCAGTTTGTCTGCCAGTTAACGGTTGTAGATCACAAATTCGTGAAATTCGACAGTTACGATATTCAATTCTTGGGCTCATTTTTCATCAAAAAAAAAAGCCGAAAAAATTCATCAAAATAAAGTGTCTCAGATCTAAAAATGTACTAAATAATTTTTTTTATTTTTTTTTTTTTTTTTAATTACTTAAATATTCTTAAGTTTTAAAGATTCAAATGTGCACTAAAAATTACTATTTTTAAATTTTTTTTTCAATCAGTCTAAAAATGTTTGTGTCAAATCTGAATATTTAAAAGTTTATATGATACTGTAAATTAAAAGAATGTTAATCTTTAAAGCAAAATTTTATACCTAATTTTCGCCGTAAATGTTAAGCATATTCTCTTATAATAATTTTTCAGTAAATACAATAGTATGTTTCATAGAATAAGTATGAGATGTAGGCAGGGCGGCTTCTAAAGTTTTTTTCGGCTCTAGGCATACAAATGAAAGTTGGGCTCTTCGTCTATAAACAAGAGTGAGGGTGGTATTTGTTTTTAAAAAAAATCAAAATTATGAAATTGTGTTAATTTATATTGTTAGTTTAAGATTCCGGTAAAGTGTAAAATGAAAATAAAAAATCAATATCGAATTACTTTCTTAAATTTAAAATTTTTATCTCTTAATTTTGACATCTGTAAACTTATTAACAATATCCTTATAGCAAGGAATTTTTACAGTATCATCTTTCAGTGCACAGTATGTGCATTAAGGCTGCTATGTACTTGTCCTATTGGATTCGCTCACCTCGATGTTAGCCTATGGAGAAATTGTGTCCAAGGATTGCCGACTTGGATTTAAAGGGTTTTTTTAATTGTACTCCGTAATAGAGAAAGAAATTTTGCACCTTTGGGCATTTTTCGTTTAAAAAAAAAAGGCAAATAATATTTTAAAATTCAAATTATTCGGGGAAAAAATCTGGTATAGTGTGTTTTAAAAGCTCCTAAATTCCTTCGGTGGGCGAAATTTATAAAATGAATCCTATTGCAAGGTGCAAAAAAAGTTCAGGCTATCTGAAAATACCAATTTTATTGGATTATCAGCATTTATGTAGCTGTCAATGATAGACACATTTTCTCCAAAGGTTAACATTGAGGTTAGTACACAGCAGCCTTAAGCGTTTGTTCTGAGAGAAGACTGTGTCAGTCATTTTTTACCAGTTTCAGTGACGAAAATAGACGCTGTACTTCCGATTGCTCATAGGCAATGTTAAAAACAAATTATAAATTACACCAACGTTCGGAAATGTCATAGTTATTTTTTTAAAAATAAAATACAGTTTTTCAAAAGCAGCGACTCCTTTCTCATACTTAGTTAATAATTCAAACTATTCCATTTCCACTTTCAGTTCATCAGCTTTTACATCTTTTCCATAAATTCCCTCAATATAAGTTTTACAATGCATGAATGCTTCCTCGCAGTAAACATAAATAAATTTGTACTTAATATATATCACATCTACACAAATCGGTCACTTTTCTATCACAAAGGGTTTAAAGATATGTTCACACCAAAAGCTTCACCACCATCCAAATGAATGCTGTTCTCATTGTTATCGAGTTTTGTAATTCGGTGTTTTTGGGCCCCCTGTTTTCAACGCGCCTTGGGCACAGGCTTATTTGGCCTAGTGTGTAGACGCGGCCCTGGATGCAGTTGAGATTAGGCGTGGAATTTCTTTTATTACGTCATGTTGCTGCTCTAAACATTCCTGCGTTCGGAGCATTTCTGGCATCGGATTTTCTGATAATCAGGAACGGTAAAATTGAGTTATTAATGGCGTACAGTATACAGTAAATCCGATCATGTGATTGAACTAGCTGAAAACCCGCACTTCGCTATGGAGTACATTCAAATTAAATACAACGGTCAATGTCAAAAAAACAAAAACAAAAAAAATATTCATAAAAAAATCGTAAAAGATATTTTTATCGACAAAATAATGTAGAAGAAAATATTCAAATTAAATGTAATAGAACATACAAAAAAAATGTACAGTTAATATAGTACAGTTTGAGGACCATTTCTTTTACTGTATTCTAATATTTTTTTCGATGTTGCCCAATCATCTGCCGCATTAGAAAGAAGAAAAAAAAAAATTTTTGTCAATTTCGTTGTTATGCACGTGACGCAAAATTAGTTTAAAGTAACACAAAAAGAAACCACGCAATCAGCATTTAATAAATTAAATTCTAAAAATTAATCTTTAAAAATTCACCAAAAATAAGAAAATGGAGGTAAAAATTCGAAAAAAATTTCATTTTGAAGGAATTTTTATGAATCCCACCGTGTCTTTCCGCATATTCGAACAATGAAAATATTTCCTTGATGTGCAACAGGAGTGGCGAGCCTTCTCATGTGCAAGTGCAACAAAAATTTTAAAATATTCCCTCTGTGGCTGACTTTTATTCATAGAGGGTAAACTTCTGGCAGAAGATTATTGTTAATTATAACAATTTGTATTGTGCTGTTGACGGTGCAACATTTATATGGAATATTTGCAGGAGTTGTATGAAATAAACTGTAAGAAATTAATATTAATTATTTAATATTGTGGGATTTTTTTGTAAATAAATATCGGATGTCAAATATTCTTTTTCAGATCCATATGTATAAAGTCACTTCCAGAGAAACGCGTTCCGAACAAGATGCGTCAGTCCATTTATTTCTGAAATTCTGTTTTGTGAAGCTCATTCCCGAAGATAAAGATTCGCGTATGAATATATATATAATATATATATATATATTCATACGTGATACGTCATATATTCATGAATTATATATATATATATATTATATATATATATATATATATATATATTATATATATATATATATATATATATATATAGATATAGATATGACAGACTGGACAACCCAAGGAGAGAATTGGCGTCCAGCACATCACAGGGGCTGATGTGTAATCGTGGCTCTAATATAATCGACGCAGCAAATTACAACATTATTTTTATTTTGTCGGAGAATACGTCTTCCCAAGGCAGTTACAAATCCGAAAAGCCGCACAGGTTGTTGTTCGGACGGCTTATATAAACTTTGTCATGTGATCATGATAGTGATTAGGGATTTGCTGTTGTCGATAAGTCACATGTGGTTTTATGTAATCTGCGCAGAGCCTACATGAAATCTTGGGTGACGCTACGGATTTTGAATAAGGAAGCCATTTAATATTTTCCTTAGGACCTAGAATTGAAAACGAAAATTAGCTCGTACGCCCAAGGAAATTTAGAATAATTTTAGAATTTAAAATGGTATGGGGTTTTTAATGTTATATATATATATATATATATATATATATATATTCATACGTGGGTTAGCTGAAAACCCATACTTCGCTACGGAGTTCATTCAAATTAAATACAACGGTCAATGTATGCAATAAATGCCAAAATATATATATATATATATATATATATATATATATATATATATATGTCTATGTATATATATGTATATGTATATATATGTATATATGTATATATGTATATATATATAATAAATGCGACGGTCAATGTATACAATTGATGTAAAAAAAATATATATATATACTTATAAAAAAAATCGTAAGGGATATTTTTATAGACAAAATAATGTAGAAGAAAATATTCAAATTAAATGTAATAGGACATACAAAAGAATATAGTACAGTTTGAGGAACATAATATTTTTTATTGTATTTTAATATATTTTTGGATAATGTCCAATCGTCTGCCGCATTAGCAAGAAAAAAAAATGTTTTTTTGTCTATTTAGTTGTTATGTACGTGAAGATAAATTTATTTAAATTACCAGAAAAAGAAATCACGTGATCAGCATTTAATAAACTAAATTCTAAAAATTAATCTTTAAAAATTCACCAAAAATTAGAAAATGGAGGTAAAGATTCGAAAAAGATCTCATTTTAAAGGAATTTTTATGATCTTTCTCGTGATATAAATTTTATAACCCTCAAATTATTATTTTAAATGCAAACTTAAAAAAAGTTACTAAAACAGCTTAAAAATTTAATGTTAAAAAATCTGAGAAGAATTTTTCAAAAATCTTTCTTAGTGCACCCCTATACCATAAAAAGAATCGCCATGCAAAATTTCAGCCCTTTAGGTCCAGCGGTTAGGTCTGTGTTTGTTTTCTGAATTTGTTTATTGCAATGTAACCACATCTCTTTGACTGAACGTTAAATGCAAGAAAACTCTGGAGTACTTGTAGTGTGGGAACATAACAAAGAAATATGATCATCGGGAGTGCATGACATAAACGACACATACGGGGAAACAATGATTCGGGGAACGATCGATCGAGGTTCCACCCACCCTCTCTCCTTCTGTGTGTGCGTGTGTGTTTGTGTTTGTTTGTTTGTTTGTGAGAGAGAGAGAGAGAGAGAGAGAGAGAGAGAGAGAGAGAGAGAGAGAGTGAGTGAGTGAGTGAGTGAGTGAGTGAGAGTGTAAGTAACAAAAAAAAAAAAGACTTCTTATACAAGTAGTGTTTTAGAAGCAAATGAAATTTTCAGGCTCGGAATTCTAAATATAGTACTCACTATTTGATTTTCGGTATTTTTGTACTTATGTCTAAATTTATGTCTGTCCTGATCATTTCTAAAAATCGACAAGCTTATGTTTGATGCCGAACTGGATTGGAAACCTACGAATTGCATTTGGAGTTCCTTCGAATCGACTCTGTCGAGCTGTCCGGGTGCCGGTAGAATTCATTTGCGTGCTACATGTTTCGCTATCAGTACCCTGAGGTATCAATTACAAAATGCGGCAAAACGGGGCTTCAACTTCGAAAATCCCGGTCGGTTAAGGCCTTGTTCGCACTGCCTTCGCAGCGATGAAAATTTCAACCAATCACAGAGGTCAATGTATTCACCGCGTGATACGTCAAGCCAATCACAGGTCTCGAGGCCAACGGAGGACGCGACGCAACGATTCGGAAGCAATGAAAACAACTCCTAAAAGAGAAGCTAGTAAGGAATTCGTCTATTTTCATTGGAACCACGACACGTCAGGTCACATCGCAGGATTTCGATCTCCATGTAAAGGGGGAATTTTCCTCCTTTACATGGAGGAAAATTCCTCCTTTACCAATCTCAATCACAAAAATTCCCCCTCGGTATTTTTGTGATTGAGATTAGCTCATGGAAATTTTTTAATTATTTGTATTGTATGTTGTAGTGTAATATTTGAGTATGAAAACTACATTAAACGCTAATGGCGTACCACGTGATCTCCCCGTCGCCAATCAGAGTGATTGGCTGATGTGATAGTAAACACCCGGGGGGGGAGTGAAGATATAGTCAGAGAGAGAGAGGGGGTCTGTGGTAACGAGCATGATCGAAAGTCTGGCGAGATGCTGTAGGCTCGTCCACCTCTGGCGAATTAATTGTTCTTTAATTAGAATCGAAAGAGTGTATGAGCAGAGGTCTGGCGAATTAATTGTTCTTTAATTAGAATCGAAAGAGTGTATGAGCAGAGGTCTGGCGAGATACTGTAGGCTCGTCCATCTCTGGTGAATTATTCTTTAATTAGAATCGAGAGTGTGTGATCGGAGGTCTGGCGAGATGCTGTAGGTTCGTCCACCCCTGGCTAGTTGTTCTTTAATTCTGCGTTAATTTGTAAATAAATATTTGTGTCATAGAGACGACCCAATTTCTATACCTCACGGTCCCCATGCCATAAAAAGAATTGACTGTAGAGTTCACCCGCTATCTGCCGCTGGGTTTAAACGTTTTTTGAGAACGCTCCGGTGATCTTTTGCTACGCAGTGGCTGAACAGACTAGAAACTACAGTTTAAAGTCGTTTTTCAACGGCTGCAAAAAGTCTGTGGGTTCAAGTCCCTCTGTTTTCTTAAGCGTTTGTAGTCGTTTGGAATCGGCTTTAAACTGTAGGTCCAAGTCCGTTTAGCCGTCACGTTGTAAAGATGACCGTCTCTCTAACCTACGGCATAAAAGTATCGTAATAAACAAACTTTCTGTGGACATTTTGCATGATATCGAATGTATCAAATAGTAAAATACTGTAATTTTAAAAGAAATGTTTTAAAAATAAATAAAATGTTTTTTTTTTTAAATATATTTTTGTAGCGAAAATATAACTCTGCAGCTCTCAAACGATAGCCGCCGCTGGACGTAGTATATCTTAATTGTCGGAAATTCTAGTAAGACAAATAAATCGATAAGAGTCCCCTTTTGCACTGTCCCAAACGATTCTGTGAACAAACCGCACACGCGTCCTGCATCTCTAAACGCGCCGCGAGACCTCGGGCTGGCGGCAGTTGCATTATAACCTCTGCCACGACCGGGGTCCTGCACGGGGCAGGTGTTCGGCACGCGCTACCCGTGCATCGTTGTCCATCTGTCCTGTTATTATTTATGAAAGAAAGGATAACCGGGAAGAAATATATTTTTTTTATTTTATCATCTCCAGCTCTGTTCTCCTGTAGAGACACGCTCTCGTGGCTGTACGCCTAGCGTGCAACGTTTTTTTAAAATCTGTAATCCGTCAGTTTGTGACGCGTGTTGATGCATGTTTTTTTTTTCGTTGCAAACGATTTTAATTCTTCTTTGTGACTGGAGCCAGGTGTTGACTGCTAAATGCCTTAACCGGGATCCGTTGTATGGTATATATTTTTTGTTTTTGTTTTATCTGCATTCACCATTCTTTTACGCGCATCGTTCGAGGCTGTAACTACTTCGCCCCCCCCCCCCCCCCGTTACCTTTGAGAACCGTTGGTAAATGCATCAGTAGATTGTGTGGTGTTGCTTTTTCATTTTTGTTGTCGTTGTGGCTGCTTTAGACATTTTTTTACGCGTTTCTCGTTTATGGGTGATTTATTTTTCAATTTTTAAAATTACTTCATTTTTTTCCCAATTATTAAAAAAAATTTTCAGATAGTCTCTTTTAACGAAATTACCGCGGGTTATTAACGTAGGATTACTTATCGTTACTTACCTCTTTTTTATGTATATATGTATGTATGTGTTATATATGAAATGACCAGAATGGTCATCTCCTGAAACAAGCATCGTGGCCGAAAACAATAAGATTCGAATACAACGAACAAAGCAATTTACTGCAGCCAAAACATCACCTTACAGCCTGGCGTCCCGCTCTCATCTGGCGAGCATACAAGTAGCTGTAAACGGGTTGCCAGAAATTGGCGAGGTAGGTTAGTATTGGCAAAGGGGTAAAAGTTAGCAAAGGACGGAAAGGTTACCACAGAGAGATAGAACTCGGATTACAGGTGATCAGAGGTGGTTAAAATTTATTACACAACACACATACACACACACACACACATTATATATATATATATATATATATATATATATATATATATATATATATATATATATATATATATATATATATATACACAGTGGAATCTCGATCTATCGTTTTTCAAGGGACCGATTGAAATGAACGATAAATGCGGGAATACGATAGATGCGGAAGCATAACAAAGCAATATGATCGTTGGGACTGAATAAAATGAACGATACATACGGAAAAACGATGGATCCGAAAACGATCGATCGAGATTCCACTGTATTGTTACGTCTTGGCCCTTTTCGGGGGAAAAAGGCCACCCAAGCAAAAGCCCATCCCTTTGCGAATTCTTCCCGTTTCCAAGAAACGATCGGGGGTGGCTCCTGCAACCCCCTCACGCCGGCCATCTGGCTGAAAAGGAGACGCAGAGATTTTTGGGGAAGCAAGGAGAGAGGTAGCTGATTTTGAGCCTCGCATCCGTCCGTCGACAAGCAGGGCCGATAGGGCGCTGTGCGGACCGAAGGCCTGAAAATTCCTCTCTCGGCTCCCGTTTTTACAAGTGGAGAGATACACCTGCTATTGTAAACGATGTTTTGGTTCCTATAGAACCTCTCATATGCAGAGGAGCCTTGACTCTCTGTCTTGTACATAGTGTACAGTTTTATTGGTTTAATACAAGCTCTGTGTTACAAAATTGTCTCTCGTGTGTCTTCTTTTTCCACCGAGGACGTTACAGTATATATATATGTCAAAATTTTGACGCATTTTGGTAACTGTTTCTGTTTAACTGTTTACTGCTTGCCCAAGTGATGCAGACTGGGTTTGGCGCGCTGCCAAAATTATAACTCGCGACGACGGACGGTTTTGGCGTCAGAAATTTTGCTTTCCGGAGGACCGTTATGGAGGAACGTAATCCTCCGTTAAAATGCAGTTATATTATTTTTGTGTTGAATTCTCAGTAGTTTCTAGGTCATTACTTAACATTATCAGCAATTTTTCTCGTGATTTGCTCGTCTGAGAGAGTAAACTAATTTTTGCTCCGCTGAACAATGATTGTAATGTATGCAGAGTAGTGTAATAATACCCAATTCTATTTTCATTCAGGAATGTACGTGTTCAGACTAGCGAAATTATAGGAAAAAAGATAATTTGAATGCATTCTTCGCTTATCAACTCATTTTTTTCCCCGGAATCACTGGAACTAACAGCGGCACAAACAATTACCCCTGATATATTTCCATCTGAAACACATTTAATGTATAATACAGCACTCGCTCCCAGTTACTGCACGAATCTGACAGACCGTATACCCACCTTATAAAACTTCTATCTGCATAACAGCTGTCTTCATCCCCGAACGACATCCGTTCGTCGATTGGCCCTCCTGGAAAAAGAAATGACGTCATAAATTATTTTATCTGCCGTTCGTCTGCCTCCTCTGTGTTTTTGTGTCGCGATAAGCATGGGCGATCATAAGATGGCCGACGCTTGTTATATTTGATGTGGATTGATAAGTACGGACGTTTGTCACGTGCGGTTTGAGGGGGGTGCCAGGAGAATAACAAGTGTTAGGTTATTGTGTTTCCAAGAATGGAGGGGGGGGGAGAGTATAAGGTTCTGTGATTATTGGAATTTGAGACTGTCGAGATGTATATGTGTTATTAACCTTTATAATTTTCGTGTCTTAGGACGGGTATGGGCACTTTAAATTCATAGACCGGAAAATCCGTCTTTGAGGTCAGTGGGTGGGAGGAGGTACGATCTCTCCAGATGTCACCCCATATGATCAAAATTGAGGTGGCACCTGGCCCTGTTTACGTAAAACATGTTAACGTAGAATCTGTCAGCGTCAGCGTAAATTTTAACGTAGGATTACGTTCCTGCATAACGGTCATCCGGAAAAGAAAATTTCAGACGCTAAAGTCGTCCGTCCGTACCTCGCGCGTTATAATTTTGGCAGTGCGCCAAACCCAGTCTGTACCGCTTGGACAAGCAGTAAACAGTTAGACAGAAAAGTACCAACATGCGTCAAAATTTGACTTGACACACACACACATATATATGTATGTATGTATATATATATATATATATATATGTGACATTTCACCCCTGATTCCATAACACACACAATAATAATTAGAAACGACGAGGCAGAGTTCTATAAAATTGCAGTCCTTTATTTCATAACATTTGGGAGCGGATATCAGAGCGTCCTTCTAGCATGACGCTGAACATACAAGTGCTTACAAAGACAGACAATCGCAGACTGCCTGCTCTCTTAGTCAGGGGCTGTACCAAAGTCAGCGACTGTTTACATGAACACAGATGTTTTTCGTGGGTGGTATACTACTATAAGAGGCACATTGGGTGCGCTTTATCTTTATGATATTGTTTGACACTTTTGATCCTTTATCTCTGGCACCTGCAGCCATTATCTCTGAGATATTGTGAACTGCGGATTTTAGATGACTAGAGACGGGGTTTGGGTTACTCCTTCTGGGCGGCATGGCTAATAATCCTATCAACTGAAAAGAATTTATTGTGTTATTTTCCCCACTGGAATTTGCAGATGTTCACTTGCTTTTGGGTGGGCTATTCCTGAGAGAAAGGGTCCTCTCTTAACAGATGTGGGACCCGAATTATAGAAATAGACGAGATTCAACTTATAATGTCAAGACTCAACTTATAATGTCACATATATATATATATATATATATATATATATATATATATATATATATATATATATATATATGTATGTATGTATGTATGTATGTATGTATATATATATATATATATATATATATATATATATATATATATATATGTATGTATGTACATAAGAGATAAGCAACGACAAGTAATCCTACGTTAATAACCCTTGGTAGTTTCTTGGTAGGTTTGGTGTTTGGAGCGCTACGGTCAACTTTTTGCTACACGAGGGCTAATTAGACCGGTACCTACAGTTTAAAGCCGATTCCGAACGGCTACAAACATCCATGCCAACGTTGGGACTCGAACCCACAGGATCTGAACCAAATGCCAGCGCCCTAGCCATTCGGCCATCACCTGGCGGGCAGTTTAGTTAGAAGAGACTACCTAAAATTTATTTTAACCAATCATATAGCAATCATTGACCCATTTAACCAATCAGCGCCAACGGAATCTCTAACACTGACCCTGACGGATTCTATGTGAACAGGCCCTGAGTCGAACTCCAACCCTTTTGGTGCCATTATAAACCGGAGCCTCAGCCCGTAAGCCTGTATGGACCTTGTGTGGAATACATTCATGACAGGGGGCGTAAGCAACAACCACCACCACCTTTATAATTATTTATACTATTAACGTTCACATTTATATTATTAACTTAATTGATTTATATTATTAACCCTTCAACGAGCGCCCGTGTTCAAAGTGCAACATTTTCGTAATTTTAAATGGTTTTTATTTACATGTAAGGTTTGAATGTTCTAATTAGTTTCTATTTATAGCTATACCCTTTCTAATGCAGGTCTGATTTTATGACCCTTGTATTCCTTTCCATTCATTGGTAGTCGTGATTTAATCGTGGTAAACCAGCGATTGGAGTTGATGCAGTCGATCCAATATGCTGCTATTACGCGTTATTCCGCTTATCACGAAGATGGACAATCTCATTGTTTTTTATGTTTTTGGACATAATAGGAATCCATTCGCTAGTTGTGCTTAGATTCAATAAACCGGGCAGTTTTGAAATAAGGCGATTGTATCTGCATTCTTTGGCCTTTAATTATAAATATATCTCAATATTATCAACATTTTATATCTTGACATAAAACGCAGAATTATTATTTTCAATTTGAAAAAAAAAAGTTTATTACAAAAGGAATAATCAAGGTTGACAGAGACGTTGCACTTTGTGCCACGCGCGCCTGCTGGTGTTCCAAAGATTGGCGCGCCCGCTGAAGGGTTAACTTTCATCTTTGTGGTGTGTTTCATACTCCTTGACCAGCTTTTAAAGAAACACTTTGAACAGTATAATTCCTTTTTCTTTTTAAGTTGGAGGAATGCTACCATATATTTCATCATTTAGTAAAATGGGAACCGCATCAACCGGACTGGTATTATAAAATTATTTACCATTAAATATTACTGTCGATTTTGTGTTTGGAAAAAAATATGGAAATAACTTTAAAAAGTTTCACGCGGGGGAGTTGCATAGATTCATGTGTCCATGATATTTTTTAACTTTGGCGGCTACGCTAACCAATGTATGTTACGAATAGAATTAAACAGATGTCTAACGACCTGTTCGCACAGAATTCGTCAGCGTCAGCGTAAAAATTGTTAACCAATCATATACCAATCATTGATCCATTTAACCAATCAGCGCCGACGGAAACTTTAACGCTGACAGATTCGATGTGAACAGGCCCTTATTCTGTCCTGTAGCAGATTGCGTCTCACGCGTGGTCTGTATTTATATGCCAATGCCCTTACTTTTTGTAATAACTACAATGGACTTCCCTTCATATCACAGATCGCCTTGTTGGCGAGAGATACGTGGATATATGGCCAATATAATCTGCCAAGGTCAGCTATTAAGGGGGTCTAGGACACAAAATTGTTCGAATTTTCGAAAAAAAATTTATTGCATTAAAATTTTTTTGTTCTTTTACGCTTAAAATGACGTTTAAATCATGTTTCTATCTTAATTAGAACAGGATAAATTGTTATATTTTTTTTTTGCAACGTTCTAATAGTAGCCAATCGTTGTTTAACTTGTAAGTGCGTTTTTCTGCATGATGGGTTTTTTTCCCCATTTCTCGTCTTTTAATTGTTATAAGTCAAAAACCGTTAAAGATAAATGGTTGAAACTTGGACCATGTCTTTTTCAACTATTTTACTTTAATTTTGTTTCAGCAAATTTGAAAAAAATATTTACTTTTGAAAATATGATTTTTTAAAAATAAGTTACATAAATTTTTTTTTGTAATTTTTAATCTAAATATTTTAAATTTCTTTAAAAATTAATATTTCAAAAAATGCTCAATAAAAATTAAAACTTATATAGTTCTGTTTAATTAAATGAAAAGTTTTTGAAATTCGACAAATAATATTTAGAGTTATAAAGATTTTAAATTACCCCACTTTTATTAAAAATTTTAAATTTTAAAACTTTTTATGAAATTTTATGATGCGATTTTGTTTACAAATTATATGGTTGACCATCACAAAAAAATTCAAAATTTTTACTCAATAAATAAAATTTTTTTAAAAATGTGTCCCGGACCCCCTTAATTCCTTCAAGACATTTTAGGGAAAGTGTATAGTCGTTGGATAGAGCCCTGGAGAGACCTTAAAAATAAGCAACATAAATCTTCGTATAATATCGACAAAGTATACACCTGTTATCAAAGTACCCTGAATCTGATTAGTAGGAGGAAAGTTGTCATTGTGGTATCGCTGAAATAGATTGAATGAGCAATTCGAGTTTCCCAAAAGGTGAGCCCCTCTCTCTCATTCGCTTAATCAACTGATTTCGTACTGTGAGCCAGAAGGGTGATTTTTACCAATGTCGGGTGATTGGGAAAACTCTAGAGAGGGCAAATTGATCTTGTTGTTTCTAATGCCTCCTGGTTGGAGGTCCTAATAGGCAATTGGGCTGAAAGGGGCGGCTCCTGTTTTGAATTAGCACCACAAGGCTCGGAGTCCGACTTGGCTCAATGACCGGTCCCGTAATTTTGAACCGAGTCAAGTGACGAGACCGGTACACTTGACCCCGCACCTCCAGAGGTAAATTTGAGAACTAGGTAGCGAGGTATATAAAGATTTTTGGAGTGCCATGGTCGTACTTTACCTCCAGTAGCAAGATATGTGCATCAGAAAATATGTGCTCAGCAGTACAAAATAAGTATAAAAATTAAGCCCTCTTCAAATCAGTAAATTAATAATATAAGAAGAATTAAAAGAATAAAATTCAATCATTTAAAATTATAGACATAAAAAAGCATCCGCCGGGATCGAACCGGGGGCTATTGCATTGGAGCAGAGCGCTCTACCACTGCGCCAGCAGTCACGACCTATTTTACGTGCCCCGGTCACCATTAGTGAACAAGGAGGACAAATTGTAAGGAGTTTAACTGAAGAGATTGATATATTTTATCGGTGACCTTATGGACAACACGTACAGACGTTAAAAAACAGCGGTGGTGGTCGTCCACGAAATAACGGTACCCAATCAAGAGTGTTATATGCTGCTAAATGTCAACAGGGATCGACAGCAAACAACGGGGAGCATTGAAAACCAGCTGCATAGCATCGAAATTATCGCGATTTACTGTAGTTATCAGAGGTAAACTTTTTGATAAATAGGCCAGTGGTTCCCAACCTTTTTCAGCTGGCGAACCACCTTTCCTTATCGGAATACCTCCACGGTCCATCGGTCCATGGTGGAGTAAAAAACCTTATTTGTATTGTATCCCTTCCTTATGTATATATAATTTACCATTAAATATTGCAAATATATATACGTATATATGCACATTGTGGTTATGCGTTTATTAAATATCAATACTGAGACACACGTCCATCAAAACTACCTAAAACTGAGCATTAATAGACATAGGACTTAATTCTTAGCGAATACTGGTTCATCTCACTCGGTTGCCATTATATATATGCTCGTATATATATATATATGCTTTTTTGAAGATACAGATTGATTATTGATGAACAATTTGTGTTCTGGTTTGAAAATGGTTGACAAAATATAAGCACTTTATACTTTGACAAAATATAAGCACTTTTTCTTATCTTTTCTGGTGGTTTATTCGATGGTTTCTGATAGTTTTAGGATCGAGTCGCGACCCAACTGTAACCCTTCCGCGACCCACCGGTTGGGAACCGCTGAAGTAGGCTGTTTCCCCCGTTAACAGACTTGATCGACAGGCACGTTGACAGGAAGAGTGCCAAAGATCATGACGTCCGAATTTTATATCTTCCGTCCATTCGTAATGTGTGTCGATTCAAAACGGCCCTCAATTTGGTTTTCATTGTTTCCTCGCCGTGTTACTGACTGACCATCCACTTCTCATTCATTAATGGAACGAAGACGATGACTAGACTGCAGATCGATGAGATAAGATATTATTTACCGATTAGGATGAATTTAGTCTCATCTGAGCTTCTAGACGTTAACTAATCTGAAGAGATATTTGATAGAAATGCATTGACTGACATAGCGGTCAAAGTTGAAGCACATTGTGGTTATGCGATTATTAAATATCAATACTGAGACACACGTCCATCAAAACTACTTAAAACTGAGCATTAATAGACATAGGACTTAATTCTTAGCGAATACTGGTTCATCTCACTCGGTTGCCATTATGTGGCTTACAATACAGGGTCGTCGAAAGAGGTGTCCGTGACTGAAACGTGACATAAAGAACCATATAATAGAACTCCTGGTGTTTTAATTTTTCACCAAAAGATACAGAAATGAATCAAGTTTTGGAGATCACCTAGTAGGTTTCGACCCCTCGTCGCTGGACACACATCTAGGCGATAGTCGATCTCCATACAGGTACGCTCGATCATAGCAGGGATTGTCGCTATTGCAGCAGTGATTCTATCCGATAGAGAGCGTAGTCCCGCATCTTCTCAGTGTACACAATGTTTTCCAGGTAACCCCACAGAAAAATATCTAGTGAGGTCAAATCCTTGTTGCCCCCCCCCCAAAAAAAAAAATGGACTGTCCCTTCCTATCCAACGTAAAAACCCATGTAGGAGGAAAAGCGACGTCACAGCGTCGGCGCATGCCCCCAGCGCAGTCACGGTCACCATAACATGGAAAATTAAAACTCCCAGAGTTAATATATACCATCTTCTGCCACGCAAAATAAGATCGGTCAGTTGCTATTCCCGGTGCTCAAAACTGAAATTACGGACACCTTTTTCGATAACCCTGTATATATTTATCAATATTATTTATAACATGGAGTTGCATTGTTCAGAATATGGAAGCAAAATTACCTAAACAAAGATTATCTCATCGGTGAGCTCCAGGTATCGAAAATTCCTTTCTCCAGAATTTTCGAATTAAAATTAGAATCCGGAATTAAATAAGGCAGCCCGCGGATGTTAATCGAATTGCGCACGTTTTTCCCACTAATATTAACGTTATACTGAAAGAGAAAAAAATTATCCTAATGTTTAACGGAGTCCCCGACACCCCCCTTGCAGCACGAGGGCTTCTTCATCCACACCTCTGAACAAAGTACATAACGAAATCGAAATCTCATCACCCCGCTCAACAAAATGAACGTTTGTAACCTTACAGAACCAGTTTCCCCCGCACATCGACGTCTCTGTTTGCTGTGAAAAATACACTCTCTCTCCTTCAAGATCGGGAAAGAAGAAAAAAAAATAAGAAAAAATAAATAAATAAACAAAATGAGATGCGGGGTGGAGAGAGGGCGAGAGGAGAGTACAAACACACATTCTCTCCGGATCCAACAAAATCCTTGGCTAGTGTCCAACAATCGGCAGCTTTCAACCCTTTCCCATGGAGAGTTACAAAGTTGCAACTCGCAGGCGTATTCCAATCGGCTTTGATAATGAAGCCTGTAAAAAGAGAACAAAACGAAGTGTGTGTGTGTGAGTGTGTGTTTGCGTCTTCCCTCCGCTGGAGATAGCAGACGTACAGGAGATACCCTTGGGAAAGCCCGGACGACAGCTCGCCAAGGCGAAGACTCGCGACAAAGGGTTGGCGCAGAAGCGGGTGTTTGCTGCTGTGCAAGCTTTTACTCATACTTCTAGCCTCCGCGGGACGACTGTTCGCGAGTCCTGTTGATACAGATGAGGCGAGTGTTGTATTGGGACATTGCAAGGACATGCGTAGCTCTGCCAAAAATTCGCCAAACAGTTGTTGCATATTCCTGCAAAATTTATATTAATCATTATATAATTAACTAGCTGAAAACCCGCACTTCGCTTCGGTGTACATTCAAATTATATACAACGGTCAATGTATGCAATTAATGCCAATATATATATATATATATATATATATAATAAATACGGCGATCAATGTATACAATTGATGTAATATATATATATATATATATATATATATATATATATATATATATATATATATATATATATATAAATTCCTAAGGGATATTTTTATAGACAAAATAATGTAGAAGAAAATATTAAATTAAATCTGATAGGACATACTAAAGAATATAATACAGTTTGAGGAACATAATACCTTTTACTGTATTTTAATATTTTTTTCGATAATGTCCAATCGTCTGCCGCATCAGCAAGAAAAAAAAAATTTTTTTGTCTATTTAGTTGTTATGCACGTGACGATAAATTTATTTAAAATTCCAGAAAAAGAAATCACGTGATCAGCATTTAATAAATTAAATTCTAAAAATTAATCTTTAAAAATTTACCAAAAATCAGAAAATGGAGGTAAAGATTCGAAAAAGATCTCATTTTAAAAGAATTTTTATGATTTTTCTCGTGATATGAATTTTATAACGCTCAAATTATTATTTTAAATGCAAACTTAAAAAAAGTTACTAAAATAGCTTAAAAATTTAATTTTAAAAAATCTAAGAATTTTTCAAAAATCTTTCTTATTGCACCCCTACGCTATAAGAAGAATCGCCATGCAAAATTTCAGCCCTTTAAGTCCAGCGGTTTGGTCTGTGCGTTGTATGTCAGTCAGTTACGGAACTGTTTTATATATAAAGATAATATGATTATATATTGATTAACATATAATATACTAGCTGAATACCCGTACTTCACTACGGAGTACATTCAAATTAAATACAACGGTCAATGTATGCACTTAATGTAATATATATATATATTTATTTATCTGTTTATTTATTTATTTATAAAAAAAATCGTAACGGATATTTTTATAGACAAAATAATGTAGAAGAAAATATTCAAATTAAATACAACGGTCAATGCAATTAATTTGTATGTTTAATATCCATAAAAATACTAATTTGAATTAAATTCTTAAAAAATTTCCATCTCAATGAGTCTAGTGGTTAAATTTTATCTTTTACCGTATTTTAATATTTTTTGTCAATTTATTTCGTTGTTATGCACGTGACGCAAAATTAATTTTAAGTATCACAAAAAGAAAAGAAACCACGTGATCAGCATTTAATAAATTAAATTCTAAAAATTAATCTTTAGAAATTCACCGAAAATCAGAAAAGGGAGGTAAAGATTCGAAAAAGATTTCATTTTAAAGGAATTTTTATGATGTTTCTCGTGATATAAATTTTATAACTCTCAGATTATTATTTTAAATGCAAACCTTAAAAAAATTACAAAAGCAGCTTAAAAATTTAATTTAAAAAAATCTAAGAAGAATTTTTCAAAAATCTATCTTAGTGCACCTTTACACCATAAGAAGAATCGCCATGCAAAATTTCAGCCCTTTAGGTCCAGCGGTTTGGTCTGTGCGTTATAAGTCAGTCAGTCAGTTACGAAACTGTTTTATATATATATATAGACAATCACTAATAATAATTTATAATTTCGCTGTTTACTAATAATAATTTTGCAGTTGGAAATGAGGGAGATTATCTATAGAAGAAGTCCTCAAAGTGTGGGCGAATTACTGTTAATTAGAGGGGAAAATATGCAATATAAACTTGTACTAATATAGCTTGCAGAGAAAAATTATATTACAATTTTAGAAATTATAAGGTTTTTGCCCTCAACGTATAGAATCAGAAATATTTACCTGTTGATACAGATGAGTCAAGTGATATATTGGGACTTCGTAAGTGAAGCGTAGCTCTGGAACAAATTTCGCCAAACAGAGACCCTCAAAGCCGAATTACTATTAATTAGTGGGAAAACAGACAATAAAAAAATGTACTAATATAGCTTGCAGAGAAAAATCATATTAGAATTTTAGAAATTATAAGGTTTATGCCCTCAACGTATATAATCAGAAATATTTACCTGTTGATGCAGATGAGGCAAGTGATATAGTGAGACTTCGCAAGTGAATCCTAGTATAAAATTTCTCCACTGACATTTCTTTGCAAATTTTCTCAGAATGATAGTGTTATAGTTTATAATACAGAAGACGGGAATGATTCTGGCCAAGTCTTAATTCCAAAAGAAAGAAAACATCGCTTAAAAAAAGATTTTGGAGATATCGTATAATATTTGCAAAATGCTGTTATTAGACAATATCTATAAGAATTTATACCGTATTTTTTGGACCATAAGACTCGCCTTATTACATAAAAAAATAGACTTAAAATGGGAGTGCGTCTTATGGTCCGAAGGTAACATTAAAATAAAATGAATATTTTATTCCATATATTGCATGTATTTATTTATTATATATATATATATATATTATTTATCTTTATTAAGTAAGAAATTGAAAAATCTTTATATACCTAACAAAATGCAAAATATTCTTTTTTAAAAATCCTTCCATACATTTCACGTGCGTCTTATCATCCGAAAAATACGGTATTTATTATTTTATAACCCTTGATATTATGAAAAAAATTAACTGAATAATTACTTACGTTAAATATGGATATCTTTAATAAATTATTTTTCTTTACATATGAAATGCAATCTATATACAGTGGCTCCCAAAAGTGTTCGTACACTTACGATTTTCAATGAAATAGGGGTCTATCCATTGATTAAAATGAATATTTCGGAATGGGTATTTAATAATGAGATCTATAATCTATTCTTAACAAAACTACATGAAATATTTTGAAAACATAGTAAAACTTTATTTTTAAGAAACCAATAATCCAAAAGTAACAAAAACTTTATCTCACAAAAGTCATCGTACACTTGTAAAAAATCTCTACATATTAGTAAATATTCTAATTTTTCGTTAAATTAATATTTAGTAGGATATCCTTAAGCATCTACAACATCTTTTAAACGTCTGGGAATTGATTGCTTTAGTTCTTTTTATAATTTTTGCATCAATGTTCATCCATTCTTCCATCATAATTGTTTTTAGTTCGCTTTTCGTGTGAATGTCGTGTTTTCGTACTCGAACCTCCAGTTCTCTCCAAATATGTTCTATTGGGTTTAAATCTGGCGATTGAGGTGGTGTTTTCAAAACTTGTGGACAGTTATAGAGACACCAGATGCGAACGTTGAGAGCCGTGTGCTTAGCATCATTATCTTGATAAAAAACAAAGTTGTTTCCAATACCCAAATTTTGAGCTGATAATTTTAAATTGTCTCTTAAAATATTTATAAAAACAGCATGATTCATTATGCCATCAATAAATACCAAATTTCCTAGTCCTGATGCTGACATGCACCCCCACACAAGGATACCTCCACCGGCATGCTTAACTGTTCCTACTAAGTTCTTGGGATTAAGTTCCTCATTTTTTTCTTCTCCATACAATTATACACCCATCAGCACCAAAAATGTTCATCGGCAAATAAGACATTATTCCAATAGGTTTGGGGCTTATTTATCATTGATAGGGCGAAGGGAAGCCTAAACTGTCTGTTTTTCTCACTCACAAAAAATTTTCTATGGGCAAACACCCATGTAATCCAGCTGTTCTGAGAACTCGTCAAAAAATTTCAGGTGAAATTGAAGTAGAAAATGTTTCATTGAATTCTGCAGAAACTTTTACAGCACTCAAACGTGAATTTTTCACAAATTTTCTAATTATAAATCTCTGATCACGTTTTGTTAACTTTGCCGGACGACCTTTTCTTACCTTGTTTTCGATCCAATTTTCTTCTTTAAAGCGTTTTTTCACATACTGCACAGTAGAATGGGATAAATTAAGTAATTTAGCAATATTCCGAACTGATTTACCACTACTATGATGAAAAATAATCAATTTTCGAATGCTGTTTGTTGTTTCTTTACGACTACGAGCCATTTTTAAATAATAAATAGAATATTACGGAGTAGGCAAGCTAAATCTAAAGCTAAACGATATTTTAAATGCCACCACAATTCAAAAATAAAAATAAAGCGCTAGACGATAATTTTAATTATGAATTTATCCGAAAATATTTCAGTGTACGATGACTGTTGTGAGATAAAGTTTTTGTTACTTTTTGATTACTGGTTTCTTAAAAATAAAGTTTTACTATGTTTTCAAAATATTTCATGTAGTTTTGTTAAGAATAGATTATAGATCTTATTATTAAATACCCATTCTGAAATATTCATTTAATTGATGGATAGACCCCTATTTCATTGAAACTCGTAAGTGTACGAACACTTTTGGGAGCCACTGTATATAAAACAGTTCCGTAACTGACTGACTGACAGATAATGCACAGACCAAACCGCTGGACCTAAAAAGGGCTGAAATTTTGCATGGCGATTCATGTTATAGTGTAGGGGTGCACTAAGAAATTTTTGAAAAATTCTCATTAGATTTTTTTAAATTAAATTTTTAAGCAGTTTTTGAAACATTCTTTAAAGTTTGCATTTAAAATAATAATCCGAGGGTTATAAAATTTATATCACGAGAAAGATCATTAAAATTCCTTTAAAATGAAACCTTTTTCGAATCTTAACCTCCATTTTCTGATTTTTGGTAAATTTTTAAAGATTAATTTTTAGAATTTAATTTATTAAATGCTGATCACGTGGTTTCTTTTCTTTTTGTGTTACTTTAAACAAATTTTGCGTCACGTACATAACGAAATAAAGTGGCAAAAAATTTTTTTTTCTTGCAGACGATTTTCAGGCAGACGATTGGACATTATCAAAAACAAAAAATTAAAATACAGTAAAGAAATGAATGTTCCTCAAACTGCACTATATTAACTGTACTATATTCTTTAGTATATTCTATTTGATATAATTTGAATATTTTCTTTTACATCATTTTGTCTATAAAAATATCCGTTACGATTTTTTTATAATTTTTTTTAAATGTTATTTATTTTTGTTGTTGCCATTAATTGCATACATTGACCGTTGTATTTAATTTGAATGTACTCCGTACGGGTTTTCAGCTAGTTTTCAATAAAACGACAACCTCTTTAGTTTATAAGAGCACTTTCTCCGTAAAGTATATTCGAGTGTTAGAAGAAGGGAAATTTTGCTAGCCAGGCCTAATTTAATAGAAAAGAAAAAAACTTGATAATTCTTGAAGAATGAATAAGTAGTATTATCAGTTTTTTTGTTGTATAAAACTCTAAAGCAGGGTTCCCCAAATTTTTTCTTGCGATGGAACACTTCGTAAATCCTGAAATTTTAATGGAACACCTTGTTTATTATGTTGGGTATGTAATAAAACATAGTTAATTAAATTTTAAAGGAGGAAAAAAAAATTAGTTAATTCAGTATTTAATTTTAGTATATACTAAATTTACCCTAAATTTAAATTGACTACATTAATACGTCAAACATGTTTGAATTTCTTGTACGAGTAGCAGGATATAAAACAATTCCAAGTTTTCGCGGAACACCTATTAACTTTCCGTGGAAACGGAATATAGTTTGGGGAATCCTCCTCTAAAGCATGAAAAAAATTATTTCCTTGAAATTCACGCCATTTCAAATGAATTAATATTACATATTGATACTTTAAATAAAATATTTTTATTTGATTATTTCAAATTTAAAAAAAACAGTAAATTTTTTTGGTTAATTAGAACATTTTCTCTGTATTGTGCGTTCGTATTTTTTAGTGGGAGATTTTCGGGGCTAACTCAGAAAAGAAAAATTGCTAAAAAAAGTAAACTTTTTTTGCTTAATTAGAACATTTTCTCTGTATTGTACCTTTGTATCTTTGAGTGGGAGATTTTCCGGGCTAACTTACAATAGAAAAATTGCTACAAATAGTGACTTTTTTCCATAAATCGTTAATTTTTCCAGATTTATAGTACAAGAGAATTATATCTATAATAATATTTTTTTATGTCATCGTTGAAATTTTGAAAAAAAAAATTAACATTTACAGTTAAAATTCTCGCTATTTTAATTAACTATCCATATTTAACGTCAATATTAATTTTTCATTAAAATATTTTTCCTTACTGATCAAATCTAGATTTAAATGAAAAATATCAGGTGACTTGTTTTGTTAACTACCGTATTTTTCGGACCATAAGACCGGACTGGACGATAAGACGCATGTCAAATTTATGGGAGGATTTTTAGAAAATAATATTTTGTATTTTGTTAGATATTATATTAAGATATTATCAGTTTCTTACTTAATAAAGATTATATATATATATATATATATATATACACTAGCTGAAAACCCGCACTTCGCTACGGAGTACATTCAAATTAAATACAACGGTCAATGTATACAATTAATGCCAAAAAAATAAATATATACATAGATATATATATATATATAATAAATACGACGATCAATATATACAATTGATGTAGAAAACAAAATATATTTTTTAAAAAATCGTAAGGGATATTTTTATAGACAAAATAATGTCCAATCGTCTGCCGCATTAGCAAGAAAAAAAATATTTTTTTGTCTATTTAGTTGTTATGCACGTGACGATAAATTTATTTAAAGTACCAGAAAAAGAAATCACGTGATCAGCATTTAATAAATTAAATTCTAAAAATTAATCTTTAAAAATTCACCAAAAATCAAGAAATGGAGGTAAAAATTCGAAATAAAATTTCATTTTGAAGGAATTTTTATAATCTTTCTCGTGATATAAATTTTATAACCCTCAATGTATTATTTTAAATGCAAACGTAAAAAAAGTTTAAAAAACAGCTTAAAAATTTAATTTAAAAAAATCTAAGAAGAATTTTTGAAAAATCTTTCTTAGTGCACCCCTACACTATTAGAAGAATCGCCATGCAAAATTTCAGCCCTTTAGGTCCAGCGGTTTGGTCTGTGCGTTGTATGTCAGTCAGTTACGGAACTGTTTATATATATATATATATATATATATATATATATATATATATATATAATTACATATAGTATATATAATAAATATATATAATAAAGTATTCATTTTATTTTAATGTTACCATCGGACCATAAAACGCACCACAATTTTAAGTCAATTTTTTTTAATGTAAAAGGGTTCGTCTAATAGTCCGAAAAGTCTGGTAAAGTATGATCTCAGTTTGGTATATTTGCGCTTAAAATGCGGAAGATTTTGCATGCTTAGGCCTCTTTGAAAATTATTTTATTTGTTGTGTTAATGCCTATGATTTTAACTGAACAGAGCAACAAAAGAACTTTGTGTGCAAGAATCATTTCTTAAAATCTAATGTTATCAATAATGGGGCCAAAAAAAATGAAATTTGTACTTAATTTTTTTTAAATTTCATTTGTTTTTATGTACTCTTTAAAGCTTACATTTTCAAATGTTAAATGGTTTCATATTTATTCATTTTCGTGCATATAATTATATATTTTTTTTAAATTTCATTTGTTTTTATGTACTCTTTAAAGCTTACATTTTCAAATGTTAAATGGTTTCATATTTATTCATTTTCGTGCATATAATTATATTTATGCTTAAATTTTGTTAAAATTGATATTTTTCTTTCAAGTTGTTTTAATATAATTTTATTCTCTATTTTCAGGTAAGAACACCTTGTATATTGTTTCGGAAGTCTTGGTGAGTCGAAAATTGTTCCTAGTGCCATTATTTTTTAGTAAATGTTGCTATTTATACCTAGGGGTACGTAAATTTCGCTTAAAAAGATATCGAAGTTTCGCCAAAAAAATTTACAAAATATAAAATTTCGCATTTATTTGCAAATGAATATATATATATATATATATATATATATATATATATATATATATATATATATATTGCATTTATTAAAAAAATCACAATTTTACTTACTTGGTTAGGTAAGTATCAAAATTCTTAATTAAATGCTAACATTGTAGCACATTCTCTTCCTTAAGTCTTATAATCTGTTCCTTGTCTTAAATATATATATATATATATATATATATATATATATATATATAGTAAATATATATAATATATATAAAAAATATATATAGCAATAAGCAAATTTCGAGTGTGAGATCTCTCAGTTAATGACCGTGGATGGTCTTAGATGAGCAATTATTTATTAAACTATTACTATTATTACCTAATTTCGCTTAAAAAGCCATTTATCATCGAGTTTTCGCCGAAAAGTAGTAAAAAAATATTCTTTGCATTTATTCGGTCATTGCATTTATTCATTGCATTTATTCGTATCTATTTCGTAAATACGAAAATTGCGTATTCATATTTATACCTAATCATAATGCTCTATTGCAGTAGTGCGTAAACGACCGCGACTTACTTTCTTTAAATAAAATACCTCACGATCCCCGCCGCCAATGAAATTTTTTTTCGGTGGAAACACGGTTTTTAAAAAACTTACGAAAATGTAATATTTTTTAAAAAAACTGTACATTTTGGTATATATTTATTTTACATAATAACAATAAAAAAAGTCTTGCGTACCATCCGCACTTGTTTTTGCTAGAACTGTTTGACACCTCATTTAACAATGTCATATCTTTTATAACATATAAAAAAATAAAGATTTAAAATTTAAAAATGTAATTTTAGAAAATTTAAAGAATTTTTTAAAAATAAATTATGTACATAAATTTGACACATATTTATTATATAAATTTTTTTAAACACTATCCGCGACTCTTCCATTTTTTTAAGACCCCCTAGTGCAGTGTTTGCCAAACTTTTGACATATGTGTACCCCTTCTTTAATTTTCGAAACGCTCGTCAAAAAAATGGATGTATTTTAATAACAATCAAAATGTATTTTTTTTCTTTTTTTGTGACATACACAAAATAATAAGAAAAGAGAAATAAAATTATTCATAATAAAATATAAATAAAAGTTATATTATAAATAACGTTTATTTGGATCAATGAGAAAGATGAAATTGTTTGTGCTGAGATAACAGATCGTCATAATTTGGTTCCCTGGTTGTTAATTTTAATCTGAGATGTGGTTCCACGTCCAATAGTCTGTTCCTTTTTTCGACTTAATGTCTACAAATGCTGAAAAAGCAACTTCACATAAACGTGAAGTTGGAAAAGGCAAGATGTATTTTAGAACTTTTTCTGTTAAAACCGGATACAAAAGTTGCATTTGTAACCAGAGTGATGTTAAAGTACTCTCCTTGTGTTTATTTTTCAAGAACTATTAACTAAGGAAGTTGTTTCTGTAGCGAAGTGTGATATATTTCCGCCGTGTCACACCGGGCCATCTCACGCCTCACAAGACTGTCTTGACTTGACTCATGAGAACGTAGAATTAGGCGCAGCTAAGCACGGTGCAGTGCATATTCCCACCAATCTCCGGTGCAACGCGTACCCCCACCAAACTCTTCCCGTACCCCTGGGGGTACGCGTACCACACTTTGGGAAACACTGCCCTAGTGGGTCGCGACCACTGCTCTATTGTAGAGATTAAAATTTTTTTTAAATTATACTTTAATATTGTATTTGAAGTCAATCTTCGAAAATATCTGTATGATATAACTCTTTTATTTGGTAGTGATATTATCTTTAAAAAAAAAAAATAACATTGTATTGGAAATCATAGAGAAACAAATTTGCCTTACAATTTAACTTACCACTTTAACACTATCAATGTTCTCTGCGTAGGGTACGCGTCAAACTTGCCGTGAGAGTCAAAAGCCAAATGTTTGTTACTTTGCAGTCAAATATTTGTATACTTTACATTTAAAAATTATTATTTATGTGAAACTCGTTTTTCCTCTTTAACTGCATTATAAAATAAATATAACAACAATCGTGATGTTAAAGACGAACTTGCGACTGAATCTTTCTTAGCAATGGAACCCTAAGCATTAACGAAATGTGCAAGCCTTAACAATTGGCTTTAATTACACAGTAAAAGATTTATTAAATTATTGTCCTTTTTCTTGTGTTACCAACAGATGAGATCAATGAATGCAGAATAATACATATATATATATATATATATATATATATATATATATATATATATATATATATATATATATATATATATACAGTCGGACCTCTATTTAAGGAAGTCGCTAAAACCGGAAAAAAAGTTCCTTATATGGAAAATTCGTTAAATAGAGATTCACCCTTTAAAATACTTGAAACTACACGAAACAGATTTTAAATTCATAAACACTAAATATTATTGATAAAAGTAATTAATCACACCTTTATTTTGTAAATTAATGTCTATTTGCTTTATATATATTACCCATCAAACAGAAATCTGCAAGGAAAACAAGAATAAAACAAAACATTGTCCTGGAATGCACTGTATTTTCAATTTTAAAAAAAATTATATTAAAATGAATGAATTTTCAAGACATTATAGCATTTATTATAACAAGTTATTTTAAGCATACATTACCACATGCGTCCTTAAATGTAATTAAAGATAAAGTCTATTAATTTTGTCCGAGTTTTTTGTTTGAAAAAGTATTTTCTCTCATAATACGTCTCTCATCTTTGCAATGCACCAAAAACCCCTTCAGGCGTATTTTCTACAAACTGTAATCCGCGTCGGAATGTGTTAAAAGAAAGTTAATATGTTAAATGTGTTAATAAAAGAAAAAATAAGTTTGAAATGTTCAGAAATATTTTGAGAAATATGGAGAAAAAAATATTGGATCAGAAGAAAAAGTTCGTTAAGTAGAGAATGCACATCGCTATTTGGAGTTTATTTTACGAAGAAATTCGCAAAATGTTCTTGGTTCCAAGGAAAAGTTCGCAAAATAGAGGTCCGACTGTATATAGTGAAACTTCTCCAGCCAGCCACCCCTATTCGGCGGCCATCCCACTAAACAGCCTTATTTTGTTCAGAACCGATTAAATAAACTGAATAGATCCAATGTTATTTTACCCCCTTTTCCGCGGCCACCCCTCAAAACGGCCATTTTTTTCGGAACCATGACTGGCCGCCCTAGAGAAGTTCCACTCTATGTTGTCATAATTACCATTGTTGTACCATATGGCTACAGTTTTGCCTATCTACACTATCTACCAATAAGTACGCCCTCCGCCGTTAAATATCGTGTAGGAAACATTGGCATCAGTCGCATGGAAGATGCCACGAAGTGCAGAGTTATCTGATTTCGAGAACTGTGTAATCGTCGGGTATCACAGAAATGGCCGATCCTTAAGGGACATATCTAGCAAGCTGAATTACCCAAAATCGACAGTGGCCTATGTGATTCAGAAGTGGAAGGTGAGATGCGATTGTCTGAATGTGCCTCGAATCGGCAGACCCACGAAACTGGGAGATAGAGACTGACGGGTGCTGTCTAGAGAAATTTAGAAGAACCGCACCCAACCGATGGCCCACATACTCCAGGAGATTCGACATTAGGCATCCGGGAGTGTTGTTTCGAGGAATATCATCGGTAAGGAAGTAACATCTGCTTGGTTTTTATGGTCGTGCTGCCGCCCATAAGCTTTTGATCACAAAGTCCAACCGTGCTGTTCGGTTAATGTGGTCAAAAGCACGTCGAAAGTGGACCGTAGATCAGTGGAAACGTGTTCTCTGGAGCGACGAATCAACGTTCACCCTCTACCGTTCGGATGGCAGGGTCTGGGTCTGGCGTCTGCCTGGAGAACGCCTCCTGCCAGAATGCATTGTGCCGCTGTAAAGTTCGGCGGAGGTGGAAATATGGTCTGGGGGTGTTTCTCCTGGTATGGACTGGGACCTTTGTTCCCAATTCATGGTAAGCTCAACGCCGATGCCTACTGCACTATTTTGGATGACAGTGTGTTTCCTACGTTGTGGCAGTTTTACGGGTTGAACCCATGTTACTTCCAGGACGACAACGCCAGCTGCCATGTTACCAGGTCCACCATGGTTTGGTATGGTGACAATGGGGTTAACCGAATAGACTGGCCTTCCTAGAGCCCAGACCTGAACCCTATCGAGAACCGCTGGGACGAGTTGGATCACCGAATTAAGAGGTGCAACAACCGTCCAAAATCGGTGAAGGAACTTACACGTCTTCTCCAAGCCGAGTGGAAGAAAATACCACTAGCCGTCATACAAGGACTTGTGGAAAGCATGCCCTGGAGGGTTGAGGTTATAATTGCCTCTCGTGGAGGCTCTACCAACTATTGAATATGAATAAATTTTATTTTTATTTTCTATCAGAGGTGTCCAAATACTTATTGGTATATAGTGTAAAAAGGGGTACGCGAAGCTTAAAAAGATTGAGAAACACTGCCGTAAATGATTGTTTTGTACAAAAACAAGATTCAAACGAATGGCCCTTTCACTGAAAGAAGAGCAACAACTACATTATTTATACTAGCTGAATGCCCGTACTTCGCTACGTAGTACATTCAAATTAAATACAACGGTCAATGTATGCAATTAATGCAAAAAAAAAAAGAAAAAAATTTTTAAAAAATCGTAACGGATATTTTTATAGACAAAATAATGTAGAAGAAAATATTGAAATTAAATCCTATAGAACATACTAAAGAATATAGTACAGTTTGAGAAACATTTCTTTTACTGTAATTTAATATTATTTTGGATAATATCCAATCGTCTGCGCATTAGAAAGAGAAAAAAAAAATTTTTTTGTCCATTTATTTCGTTGTTATGCACGTGACAATAAATTGATTTAAAGCATCACAAAAGAAAAGAAACCACCTGATCACTATTTAATAAATTAAATTCTAAAAATTAATCTTTAATAATTCACCAAAAATCAGAAAATGGAGGTAAAGATTCGAAACAAACTTCATTTTAAAGGAATTTTTGGGATCTTTCTCGTGATATCAATTTTGTAACCCTCCGATTATTATTTTAAATGTAAACTTTAAAGAATGTTTCAAAAACAGCTTAAAAATTTAATTTTAAAAAATCTAAGAGGAATTTTTCAAAAATCTTTCTTAGTGCACCCTTACACTATAAGAAGAATCGCCATGCAAAATTTCAGCCCTTTAGGTCCAGCGGTTTGGTCTGTGCGTTATCTGTCAGTCAGTCAGTCAGTCACGGAACTGTTTTATATGTATAGATTACAAAGTCAGAAATTAATGGAAATGTTTTATTGGTAGATTAAAGTTGAAGGGACACGAATGTATTTATTCCGTCGAGAATTGAGCATCCACCGGGGAGGAATTTTCATGTATATTTCGGTGGCTTGGTTCTAAAAGGGCCAATGCCAATTTTTCAGATTTTGAGTTATTTATACCAAAGTTTCCATTTCAGTAAATCTTTAATTCTTAAAATGCCAATGTCAGTTAACAAACAGAAAGGGATTATATTTCCATTCTAATATGTCATTTTAGATGCAGTAACTTAGATCCAAAAAGGGCCAAAGGAATATTTCTCTATTCTAAAAAAAAGTAACTCCAGCTGCCAAAAGCGTGTGACGCTTTCTCCTCCCGAAACCGCCGGGGGTATGGGGTCGAGAGCGATACTAATGGATGCAGAAAAATGGGGGGACCAAAGTGAGACATGTCTCATCTTCGTCGGACATTAAGTTTTTTTTTTTGTTTTGTGGGAAAATATTCACTTTTTCATCTTCAGATTACGATAACTCGCCAAAAAATGATCGTAGAATTTTGATCTTTTCACAGTCTAAGACTACAGACATTTCTCTTTCAATCTAGACCTCATTTGTTTAAAAATATTTTAAAACAGACTAATATTTTCATCAAAAAATGAAACAGTTTTTCAAGAAATATCGTCCCCTATGTGGATGTAATATCGATGCTCCTGAAGTTTTTATCTTACAAAGAAAATATTTACAGCATCTGGAAGCTGAAAGCTTTCTTATTCATATAAACCTCATTTCAAGTCTATATCTTAAATTTTCGATTTTTAATTGAATTTTAAAGCTGATAATTCAACAGTGATGAAACGCTCTTCGCATTAAGGGTGACAGCAGTAAATGGATGGAAGCTGTTACATTGCCCGAGAATCACCCCTATGTATCTCGCTATTAGCCATAACAGAGGAGTGAGCCTAGGGGCGAAGCCCCTAGTGTTTTATATAAAATAATAACAAATGAAAATGTTTTATATCATAAAAATGTTTACACTAACAACGAACAAGTAAAAAATAATGTGACGCGTAGTATTAAGAAAAATACAACAATCAGCAAAATATTCAATATCTTTGAATGCCTTTTTCTCTAAACTAACAATTTTGGCATTGGTCCTTTTAGAACCAAGTCTGAGATTTTATCTACTATTTAGTGTTTTTACACGACAGATATAGGCATTTATACATCGAAGTCTATCGCAGAGGTTTCTTTCGGCCGTGGCAGTTATCAGTTGGGCCGAGCACGATACTGCGTATGCCACGAAACGGCCCCAAACCTGTCCCGTTTAATCAAAAATCCGCGGTATTCAATCAAAAGCACACATCTCGGCTCATCCCCGAGCAATCTGGCCGAACGCAAAAATGAAAGCGAGGCATGAGAGGAATCTGCTCAAAAACCAAAATCCGGGTTCGAACCGAAACTACCGGACTTTCAACCCTGCGGTTCTGGTCAGTGGAAAAAGCCGAACCGATCTGGCAAGGGCTCTCTCTCTCTTCTAAAACGCCGCGCGCAGCCCCTATTTATCAAGCGGCTATTACGCGCGCGGTCTATTTAAGATCGGCAGGAGATGCTATCTCGAATGAATAAGTAAGAAAGGGTGGGTTCGAACACGACGGGGATTCTCCTCCCCTGAGACCCGACCGGCTTCGGGCTGTGGGAGAATGCATTGGTGGCGCAGGAATGTTCCAGCGATCCTTTGGTGGCGCTGATTGGGGCCTTGAATCAAGGTCGGCGAAGATTAAAGGATGGGGGGTGAAACTTGAGGAAGTTAATTCTCTGTGAATAAGAATCGGTTTTTTGAGCGTGTGATATTTAAAAGACTCTGAGAAACTAGTCGGGGATTAGAATAGCCGCAATCGATTCGCCATAAATAACTGTAATTTGAAACTGAATTCGAATTTATTGATCACATTGAGGCAAAATCGATTTTACCTGCCTTGGTTTAGTGAGCTGGCGTTTCCTTACTCCGCTTCCGAGGAGGAAAGCTGAATTTGCTGTAAAACATTTTGACCACTTTGGCTGCCTTGACACTCTGCGTTGGGAGTTCTCTTGCCTGCTTCCGAGGAAGAAAACAGAATTTGCTGAAAAAATTTTAACCATTCTGGCTGCCTTGGTTTTCTGTATACGAGACGTTCTCTTACTCTGCCCCTGGGAGAAAAGGCTGAATTTGCTGACAAACTTCGGACCACTTTGGCTGCCTTGACTCTCTCTGCGTTGGGGGTTAGTTCTCTTGCCTGCTCCCAAAGAAGAAAACAAAATTTGATGAAAAAAATTCGAGTCATTCTGGCTGCCTTGACTTTCTCTTTACGAGACGTCCTCTAACTCTGCTTCTCAGAAAGATGGTTGAATTTGACTCTCTCTGTAAAAATTCGGACCACTTGCCTTGACCCTCTCTGCGTTGTAAGTTAGTTCTCTTGCCTGCTCCCAAAGAAGAAAACAAAATTTGATGAAAAAATTCGAAACATTCTGGCTGCCTTGACTTTCTCTTTACGAGACGCCCTCTAACTCTGCTTTTCAGAAAGATGGTTGAATTTGACTCTCTCTGTAAAAATTCGGACCACTTGCCTTGACCCTCTCTGCGTTGGAAGCTAGTTCTCTTGCCAGCACCCGAAGAAGAAAACAAAATTTGATGAAAAAAATTCGAACCATTCTGGCTGCCTTGACTTTCTCTTTACGAGACGCCCTCTAACTCTGCTTCTCAGAAAGATGGTTGAATTTGACTCTCTCTGTAAAAATTCGGACCACTTGCCTTGACCCTCTCTGCGTTGGAAGTTAGTTCTCTTGCCTGCTCCCAAAGAAGGAAACAAATTTTGATGAAAAAATTCGAACCTTTTTCCCTGCCTAGGCTTACTGTATAATCGATCTCTCTTTCTAAACTAAAAGTGGCTTGATTTTACAATCACCACTTGCATTAGCACACGATAAAAGTGTAATCCTGTCCTTCATAGGCTTATGCTCTGGAAGTGCGTTCTCTTCTTTGGTGATCTATATTCTTCTTGGCATTTTTTTTTCAAAATAATCCCGTTTAATCACAGTTAAATACTTGGTTTGGCATGTAGCCTTCAATTTCCACAAACTTTTAGAATTCATGAACAAATTTATTCGCATCCTTTTTATCTGAACAAGCAGCCTCCCCATGCCCAACAACACTATAAATTCCATACCTCAAACCTTTTTAAATCATCTACTTAAAAATCTTCACATTCATCCCCATTTGTACTCTGTGTTTTAGTTATTAAATCACTGTGCAACGTGTTAGCCTTTTCGCATATTAAAGCCTCACTAAAACTATCAGCAGTAAGCCATTTTTCACGTATCCACACTAGCAATAATTTTTCTACCTTTTTTATAACTTGAGGCCTTTGCTTTGTTAAAACAGCCACTCCTTTAGCCACATCAGCTGCCTTTATTGCCTCTTTGTTTTTGAGGATAGTACAAATGGTAGACTTCGCCAACCCAAACTGCGTGGCAAGATTAGAAACACGCCCACCATGCTCATGTTTAGCTATTATTTCCTTCTTTTTCTCAAAAGTTAGATTAGGCTTCCTGCTAGCAATATCACTTGCTCTTGCTGTTTTTATGGGAGCCACATTGACGGCTAATATAAACAAAAATATTTACAAAACAAATCTGTAAATACATGAGCAATCGACGTTTAATCTGTGCTAGAGAAAGCCCAACTGAGCTTGACGTGTGGCCTGTTCACGAACCGAACAGTGATCGTACCCTCTGCCATCATTTCTGATCTCATAGAGGGACTTTCCGGTCTACGGATTTAACGTGACCATATCTGGCCTAGACACGGGTAACTTTTTATTAAAATTTTTTTTATATCAAATAGTTTGTTTCTTCAGAAAATTAAACCATTTTTGCCCCTGAAAGAGTTGGTTAGAAGAGGGTCCCCCCCCCCTTTAAAATTTTTTAAAAATAAATAATAATAGTAATAATAATAATAATAATAAAAATAAATAAATTAAATAAATAAATTTTAAAAAAATTAAAAAAAGAGATCCCCGATGAATGAAAGATTAAGAACCAATGCTTTGAAATGGTTAAATTTCTTTTTTCTCCGAATACATTATTCTTCGGGGAAAATATTTTCGAAAGTTTTACGCTGAATAAAACAATCTTGAACACAGTTACCGTAATTTTCGAACCCTAAGATGCACCAGACGATAAGACGCACCTCAAAATTATGCAAGGATTTTTAGAAAAAATATTTTGTATTTTGTTAGCTATAGAAAGGTATTTTCAATTTCTTACTTAATAAAGATAAAAATATATAATAAATAAATACAGTAAAACCTCGTTTATCCGGACAATCGAAAATCCGGGTAATATGAATAATAAGGAATTCCTTAACTCAGCAGACTTGATGTTTATTACGATAACAAAATCTTTGTTTTGTAAAAAAATTACATAGTATTGTTTACAAGACATTTAAAAATATAAAAATGATTTTTCACATCATTTCACAACAAAGAATTTGTAAGTGTAGTAAAGATTTCTTAAACTCAACAAAAATCATTTCATTACCATAATTTATTGTTCAATCTATGCAGGAACTGTACATTGAATCAAACTGAAATGCGAATATTTGGCGTACTACTTGTAGTTACGTTCTTGCTATCATAGATAAAATCTATTATCTAATGTGAACATTAAATGAAAATGTCTACAAATCTGATTCAGATTATCCGGAGATCCTGATAAACGAGGTTTTACTGTAAAAAATATGTATGTAATAAAATATTCATTTTCTATATATATATAAAACAGTTCCGTAACTGACTGACTCGCTGACATACAACGCACAGACCAAACCGCTGGACCTAAAGGGCTGAAATTTTGCATGGCGATTCTTCTTATGGTGCAGGGGTGCACTAAGAAAGATTTTTGAAAATTCTTCTTGGATTTTTTAAAATTAAATTTTTAAGCTTTCGTAACTTTTTTTAAGTTTGCATTTAAAATAATAATTTTAGGATTATAAAATTTATATCACGAGAAAGATATAAATTTTATAATTCCTTTAAAATGAAATCTTTTTCGAACCTTTACCTCGATTTTCTGATTTTTGGTGAATTTTTAAAGATTAATTTTTAGAATTTAAATTATTAAATGCTGATCACGTGATTTCTTTTTCTGGTACTTTAACAAATTTATCGTCACGTGCATAACAACTAAATAGACAAAAAAAAAAATTTTCTTTCTAATGCAGCAGACGATTGGATATTATCCAAAAAAAAAAGTAAATATCCCCTTACGATATATATATATATATATACAGTGGACGCTCGTTAATTCGAACTCGGTTAATTCGAACTTTCGGTTAATTCGAACTAATCCAAAGGTCCCAAAAAACCTGTATTGGAGTTAATGTTAAAAATATCTCATTAATTCGAACTAAATTTTTATCACTTCGGTTAATTCGAACTAAAAATTTGACAAAAATAATTTCATTTTCCTCGTTTAATGGAGAAAATACACACTGTATATATTATTTTGTGTGTCAAAATTTCTTTTCTGTGTAAAGAGGCACATGCCTGCATTCCTAGACTATTGCATGTCCGCTAAACGTTAGTATCTATTGTCCTTCTTATTAGTGCTAAACGGAAAAAGCAATTTTCCTTTATTTGGATCGATTTTCTTAGAATTTCAGAAAAACTAGTCTTACTACAGATTCTAGGGAGCTGCGTCAGTTATAACTGCAGTGCAGACAAGTTAATGTGGTCTAGTTTTTCTTCTTCATTGTGTGGTGTGAACGTGTAAAAATTCAGGATGTCTACACGTGGAAAGTACAAAACCCTAACTTTGGAGACAAAAGTAGAAATTTTAAAGAAAGTAGAGAATGGCGAATGTAAAACAAAGTTAGCAGCTGACTATGGAATTTAAAAAAAATGCCTTGTCAACTAATTTGAAACACAAGGAATCAATTTTAGATTCATGGGAAAAATCAAAATTTGCTAGAGGAAGGAAACGCATGGGGAATGCGTCCCAAGAAGTTCTAGAAAAAGCTCTACTGCTATGGTTCCAGGATGTTAGATCTCGAAATTTTCCGATAAATGGACCCCTACTGCTGACGAAGGCTAATGAATTGGCAAGTCGAATGGGTATTGAAGATTTTAAATGCAGTGATGGATGGCTTTCTCGATTTAAGTCAAGGCACAATATTTCTTATCAAACTGTATGTAGCCAAAGCTCTGATGTAAACGAAGACGTATGTACTAATTTCGGTAGGAAACTCTCAGGGCTCTTCTCTACTTACCTGCCGAAAGATATTTTTAATGCGGCCATAATGGACAAAGCCATAATGGAATCTATTAAAACTCTGAAAGCATTTATTCAGATGGAACCTTCCTCTGAAAATGAATTGAAATGTTTACTTCAAATCGAGAGGCTGGCTGAACAATGTAGGCATCATAAACAGAACCAAACATCCATTTTACAGTTTTTCCCCAAAGTGTAATTCATATTTTTAATAAAAGTTCACTTTATACTGCATATCATCTGCTTCATTTTATGATTAAGGTAAGTCTGTATTGCTTTTTAATATGTTTAACTTTAGATAACATAGTATCATATATTTTCTGGGGTTATACATACTAGGAGATTTTCTTCTTCAGTGATACACATTTAAAGTTATATATTTTCTCTTAACTTCGGATAATTCGAACTTTTTTCTGAGAACCTTTGAGTTCGAATTAACGAGCGTCCACTGTATGTATATATATATATATATATATATATATATATATATATATATAATATATATATATATATATTTACATCAATTGTATACATTGATCGTTGCATTTATTATGAATATATATATTTATTTTTTTGGCAGTAATTGCATACATTGACCGTTGTATTTAATTTGAATGTACTCCGTAGCGAAGCGCGGGTTTTCAGCAAGTATTTTAATGTTACCTTCGGATCATAAGACGCACCCCAAGTCTAAGTCGATATTTTTTGTAAAAAGGTGCGTCTAGCTGGTCCGAAGGTACCGAAAAGTACTGTAAAAAAAGTACGGTCCGAAAAGTACTGTAATTGAAAATAGAACAAAGGAAGGTGTAGATGCACTCTTTTTCTTTTATAGAACGTTCTTCCGAGAGTGCTTAACCATAAGTCATGTTATTACTGATATAATGCATGTATTTCGATAAATCGAATTACGAAGAGGTCTGTCCACTTTTCCGCACCAGTGCATTTGTTAAAATGCCTCTAACCTTAGTTTTTCACGATAAAGTGAAAGATAACGAAACTCGGGTTTATACGGTCCTTAAAAGTCCTTATTTTTAGTTTATGTTTATAAGGGGCCGTTAAAAAAAGTACCCTAACCTGTGAAAGTTATTTTCAAGTAGAATTATAAATGTTACGAATTAATAAAGTTTTTATATTACCAGCCTTAATCGTAGAATTGTGATCGCAATACTAAAATATATTTGAATGTCCAAAATTTCGGAATAAAACATTTTAAAATCATTTTCGAGGTCCTTAAAAAGGCCCCTTTAAAATAAGAATTCCTTATATTTGTCTGTAGGAAATAAGTACGAGCCCTGGAAATCGCTTTGCATGCATAATTCAATCTCTCCGGGTCACCAGAGGGCGTTCGTTCGTTCTTACAAATTCTTTGTTGAATGAAAAGAAGATATTCCTCACCTCGAGCGTATGTTTGGCATTCCGCATCTTCAGGAAAATGGTGTGTGATGCTGACACCAGTTTAAAGGCTTTACGGATGTAAGAGTTAACGCATTCGTACTGACATCTTATCAACAATTTTTGAATTCTTAGGGATGAAGAGAGAATAGAGAGCCAGCTCTTGGCATTATTCTGCGCCTAGTTTACCGGCATTCTTCGATGTCGCTTAATTATGATTGATACACTTTCTGTTGCTTGGTTTTGGCACATTTCACTAAATTATGATACATTTTACTATGTGGGAAAGCCATCAAGTATGTGTGGTATAATCGAGAAGATTCCTAAGAGTTCTGCATTTTTAAGGGCCAAAGATCAAATGTCAGTCGATATTTTTTTCGATTGTTGTTTTATTGATGCAAGGTTCTCAATCCAACTTTTGCGAACAAATATAATAAATGATTATGATACATTATGCTTTGTAGATAAATGGTTCCAAGTATGTGTAGAATAATCGAGGAGATACCAAAAAGTTCTGCATATTTAAGGGCCTTAAGCAACCAAAAATCAGTCATGATTTTTTTATAAATTGTCGTTTTATTGATGCAATTTTCTCTGGTTCATTTTGAGACTTTTTTTCTTCTGCACTATTCCTAGACACGACAATAACAACGTTCCCAGTTCAGCTTTTGTGGACATATATAAACGACTGTGATACATTTTGCTTTGTTGAAAAGTGGCACCAAGTATGTGTAGAATAATCGAGGAGATTGTAAGAAGTGCTGCATTTTAAAGAACTTTTAAAACAACCAAAAATCAGTCATGATGATTTTTTTCAATTGTCGTCTTATTGATGTAAGGTTCTCAGTCCAACTTTTGCGAACAAATATCATAAATGATTATGATACATTATACTTTGTAGATAAATAGTTCCAAGTATGCGTAGAATAATCGAGAAGATTCCAAAAGGTTCTGCATATTTAAGGGCCTTTAGCAACCAAAAATCAGTCATGATGTTTTTTTTAAATTGCCGTTTTATTGATGCAATGTTCTCTGGTTCAGTTGAGACTTTTTTTTTTTCCTGCACTATTCCTAGACACGACAACAACAACAACAACGTTCTCAGTTCAGCTTTTGTGAACAAATATAAACGATTGTGATACATTTTGTCGAAAAGTGGCACCAAATATATGTAGAATAATCGAGGAGATTCTAAGAAGTTCTGTATTTTCAAGGGCTTTTAAAACAACCAAAAATCAGTCAAGATGATTTTTTTTAATTGTCGTCTTATTGATGCAAGGTTCTCGGTTCAGCTTTTGCGAACAAATATCATAAATGATTGAGATACATTATGCTTTGTAGAAAAATGGTTCCAAGTATGTGTAGAAAAGTCCAGATTCCTTCTAAGTTCTGTAGTTTTAAGGGCTGTTAAGTACAAAAATGTGTCGACATCATGATTTGTTTTTCAATTGCCGTTTAATTTGTGCAAAGTTCTCGGTTCATATTTCACGAATATAGTGCCCTTCAGTCAAAATTCTTCTCGCTTTTTTTAAAGGATTAGGCCGTCTGCACACGGGGCAACTCAAAAGAAACTGATAACTGACTCGAATCACAAACCAGTCCGTGATGAGTCGTAACCTATGTAATTGAATGGAGCCACGCACACGGCGCAACTGGTTACAAACCCGGTCGACGGGTTTGTAACCAGTTGCGCCGTGTGCGTGGCTCCATTCAATTACATAGGTTACGACTCAACACGAACTGGTTTGTGATTCGAGTCAGTTATCAGTTTCTTTTGAGTTGCTCAGTGTGCAGACGGCCTTAGTTGTATAAGAATTTAAGTTTTAAAGTTCATTAGCAAGGCTGTAACCAGCCCAAACGCCAAAGAAAACTTCAAACGAGATGGACGCGATTTGATTTTGGTATTCTAGTGTCTTCTTGATGGAAGTTGTTGACTACCGAAGAACTAATATTGTCTTATTCTTTACTGATATACAGAGGAATCAGTTTAAGAATTTTCAAGGTTATCTTTCGTTTGGAATAAAAAGAAGAAAACATAAACATTGGCTGATTTTTAGTTGTTATGTGACATGAAAACAGTCATGAATTGGTCCTCGTATTTGAAGTAGCTTTTGTTTTTTAACGAGAAACTTTTTATAAGATAAAATGGCATGAGAATTTAACACAAACTTTTATTTAATTAAAAATATTAAATACTCAAAAGAAATACCTCAGGCGCTTTCAGTGGCCTATCTCCTTCAATTACGATCTGTGTTCGTTAGTAAAGATCATATTAGAGACTGGTGCTATCGTGCAATTGTATAACGGACCTGGCCGAAAGCAATACGTCTTCAGTTCTGTCCCAGATCTTGTAAAGTTCATGTGCCAAATGGCATATAAAACAGGAAGTACCACTAAAATAGAGTAAAAGGTGGATGTAAATACACTATCTATATATAGTGGAAATAATGTATGTGAAATAATCAGGGCCTAATTTAGACTTGCTTAGGCCCTAAGCTATACAAACCCCAGGAGCCCCCTGCTGTTTTAAATTACATCAGCTGGTGTCGGAAAAAATTTAAATATGTACGCCTTTATAATGTATGAAAATATATTTCTTTTAATTTTTATTAAAAGATAAAAAAGGATGTGTTTACAAAGTCACAGAAATAATTATTTAATAAAAGGGTTTTAAAAACGACAAATAAGGCTCATAGATCAGAAAGTTTTAAATTGAAATATTAAAATGAAAGGTAAAAATTAAATTAATATAGCAACATAATTGGTAGTATATAAAAGCTTAATCTTTTATTCAGGTGAAAATTTAGTCTCAATTTTACAATGCGCTTAAATTATTTTAATGTTGCATTTTGTATATTTAAAGTTATTTAGAAGTTATCGTGATATGTCTGACTTCATTTGAGTGATTTTTCTACGAGATATTTTTATATCAATTTTTATGTATTTTTTGTTTTTTTATTTGAGGCCCCGGCAGATTGCGAGGCCCTAAGCTGTAGCTTTTTTAGCTTGTATGTAAATCCGGCCTTGGAAATAATGGTTTTAATACTATTAAAGTCGTTCAGATAACACTTGGCCGCTTTGTGTTGATCGTGTGATTTTTGGCCATTGTCTAGAGATCATTTAGAATTCTTACCTCTTCCCGATCTCTTAAGGCTGTGTACCAACCCTATTGGATTTGCTCACCTCAATGTTAACCTATGGAGAAAATGTGTCCAAAGATTGCCGGCTTGGATTTAAGATTTTTTTTTTAAGTTTACTCCGTAATAGAGAAAGAAATTTTACACTTTGGGGGCATTTTTTCGTTTTTTAGAAAAAATATAAATAAAATTTTTAAATTTAAATTATTCGGGGACAAATCTGGTATAGTGTGTTTTAAACGCTCGTCAATTCCTTTGGTGGACGAAATTTATAACATGAATCCTGTTGCAAGGTGCAGAAACGTTCAGGCTATCTGAAAATACCATTTATATTGGACTAAAGACTGCATTTATGTAGTTGTCAATAGTAGACACATTTTCTCTATGGGTTAACACTGAGGTGAGCGAATCAAATAGGGTTAGTACATAGCAGCCTTAAAAAACTCGATGATGAAATCGAACCCGGAACCTCACCGACATGGATTCTAATCCCGGCTATTAAAATGTTCAGCTCAGTCGAACATTTCTTATTTTAAACATGTAACATTAGCTTAATCATATTTTTTTGTGTATATTTTGGCGATCTACCTCTGAATTGGAAAAAAAAACAAAGGTTCAGCATTGTCGCAGGGGCGTAGATGGATTCTGACCTTTATGGAACTGCTTGTAATGAGGGAAGGGTCCCCTATGGACCTCCCACCCAGCGGCCACCTCCCCGCAACAGAGCGACCTGCTCTTTGTTTTATAAAACCATTTCTTTCTCGCTCTTTTTTTAACACATACTTGGAATGCCTGCTCTCGCCGTAAAACCAGAACCGCTCTCCAAACTGGCAGGGGTTGCTCTTTTTCGGTACTTTTTATTTATTTATTTATTTATTTTTTTGACAGACAGGGTTGAGGAAGGGGAAAAAATAACTGGCACAGGAATTCGAAGAGTAATTAGAATTTAGATGTATAAAAAAAGTGCTGGGTTTTCATTCAATTTGATTGTCGGCCTATTGACTATTTTATTTGAAACGATATCACTCTGAAAGCCGTAAAAAGCGACAGGAGGCATTTTGAAAGAAATATTGCCTTACGGTGGAATTTTCTACGTTTGAATTACCGTTTGACTTCCTCTTTTACGTTATAATAACGTCAGACTTTCGTTCGGTATGTTTTGGTAATCATGTTTACTGTGTCAGAAAACGTTGCCGCGACGGAATACGTTAATACGTTTATACGCTATACGTTAACGTTATAGTAGCGTTGTTATTTACTTTTACTAGTTCTTTCTACCCATCAAAATATAAATTATTATTAAGTGATACTTTCTACGTATAGGCTTTTTATTTTTTAATGAGAAACTTTTTATAAGGTAAAATGGCATGGCAATTTACATAGAAACTTTTATTTAATTCAAAATATTAAATACAGCGGAGTCTCGATAATCCGAACTTCCGTAATCCGAAAAACCGCTTAATCCGAATCCAAAAGTAAAAAAGAACTAAGTTTACAATAAAACTACAGTGATTCTAAGTAATATAAGTATATTTCTGAAAATTACAAGAAGATTCAAAGTTTTACAATGTACTGAACTAATTATTACTGAACTACATTTGTTTAAAACAAAAATCTGTTGAATATTGTTGTCGAAGCTAAGAATACCCCTCCCTTGAAGCCAAATTTCGCCAACGCGTCAGAAAAATGGGTGTACGCTCTGGTCGCGGCGGAGTGTTGCTCTACATAAAATGCCGCCGCGGCTTCCGAGCGGGATACCCTCTGCTCGCTGTCATCGTCTGCTTCACCTTCACTCTCGTCTGAGATGTTGACAGGTTCTTTCAAAACTATTTCAACAATCTACTGATCGTCTAAAATCTTACACTCTACTGAACGAACAATTTGCACTCTACCGTACTGTACTAGGCAGCAGCGTTCCGCTCTCTTATCACCCATTTCGCCCCGAGAATTGGTTATGTTTAGACAGCTCTTATGAAATAAATTGTGTAATCACACGTAATCTATATATATAAAACAGTTCCGTAACTGACTCATTCATTCACTGACTGACTGACTGACATACAACGCACAGACCAAACCGCTGGACCTAAAGGGCTGAAATTTTGCATGGCGATTCTTCTAATAGTGTGGGGGTGCATTAAGAAAGATTTTTCAAAAATTCTTCTTAGATTTTTTTAAATTAAATTTTTAAGCTGTCTTTTAAACTTTTTTTGCGTTTGCGTTTAAAATAATAATTTGAGGGTTATAAAATTTATAGCACAAGAAAGATAAAAAAAATTCCTTTAAAATGAAATCTTTTTCGAATCTTTACCTCCATTTCCTGATTTTTGGTGAATTTTTAAAGATTAATTTTTAGAATTTAATTTATTAAATGCTGATTATGTGACTTTTTTTTCTGGTACTTTAAATAAATTTATCGTCACGTGCATAAAAACTAAATAGACAAAAAATAATTTTTTTTTTCTTGCTAATGCGGCAGACGATTGGACATTATCCAAAAAAATATTAAAATACAGTAAAAGAAATGTTCTAGAAACTGTACTATATTAACTGTACTATATTCTTTAGTATTCTTTATATTAGATTTAATTTGAATATCTTCTTCTACATTATTTTGTTTATAAAAATATCCCTTGCGATTTTTTTATAAATTTATATATTTTACATCAATTATATACATTGATCGTCGTATTTATTATATATATATTGGCATTAATTGCATACATTGACCGATGTTTTTACTTTGAATGTACTCCGTAGCGAAGTGCGGGTTTTCAGCTAGTATGTAATATTTATGAAATCGCACGTTATTGTGTAATCTTAGTTTATTTTAAGAATGATTTCGCCTAATCCGAAAAATTCGTTAATCCGAAAAGGGTCTGGTCCCAATCATTTCGGATTATCCCAATTATTTCGAATCGGGACTCCACTGTACTCAAAAGAAATATCTCAGGCGCTTTCAGTTGCCTATCTCCTTCAGTTATGACCTGTGTTCGTTAGTAAAGATCATAGATAAAGATCGGCCTATTCACTATTCATTCGAAACGATATCACCCTGAAAGCCGTAAAAAGCGACAGGAGGCAATTTTAAAGAAATATTGCCTTACGGTGGAATTTTCTACGTTTGAATTACCGTTTGACTTCTTCTTTTACGTTATAATAACGTCATACTTTCGTTCGATATGTTTTGGTAATCATTCTAACTGTGTCAGAAAACGTTGCCTCGACGTTTATTTTAACGTTATAGTGGCGTTGCTATTTCCTTTACTGGTTCTTTCTACCCATTAAAAATTCAATTATTATTAGACGGTAATTTCTGTGTATAAGCAATTTTAGAGAAGAAAAAAAAGATACAAAAAACCCAGCGCGGGGATCAGTTCTTAGTAGTATACAGGTAATTGTTGTAAATCCTTGCGGCCGTACCCTACGTGTTAGAAAATGTGTCATGATGGTTTATTTTTACGTAATTGCGTTGTGATTTTAAGGGCGATGTTAACCTTTATTGTCGTGATCCGACAAATCATTGTCATGTAGAAGGAATTATAATTGTAGAGTCAACTCTTATTTCAAGAGGTTTATTAACATATTAAAATCTTGGTTAAATACGTTATTTACAAAGTTTCGTTCCGACGAACGTTAAAAATACTCGTGAGAGCTGGGCTCATTATTTCCGAGTCCGACGAGCTCCCCCGTCTCCCGTAAGCGTGTTGACCCTTCAACAGTCCGAATCTATTCCTTTTCTCGTTCGTTACTCGCGTCTGTCTTTTATGCCTCCTCTTCTCCGCGCCTTCTCCAACCATCCATGACGAATTTCCTTTCCTGCCGACTTTTCTAAAGTAGAAACGCGCCGCTAATCGTTTCACAAAACTTTCTAAATGACTTGCGTCCTTTTCAACTATTGCCGCACTTCCCCAAAGGTGTATATAGTTCGACACCTGTTTATGTTTCATTTGGGCACATTGAAAACGCTATTACTGACGTCCATCAATTCCACTTAGGGATGGGAGACGAGAGTCTGACATACGCCCCTTCCTTTAGAAGTGAAAAAAGTCCTTTGAGACGTTTTCACGTTGGAACAACAGTCCCTGTTGATTAGAGGATAACGAGGCGCACCCATGGGGTAATAACTGCCCTTTTTACCTTGTGACGGGGACGCTTTGTAGCCACAACAATACACATTTTTACAAGTAATTGACTCCATGTTTTCATCTGCATATGAGATAGCCACAACATTTACAGGTAACAAAAATTACTTTTCACCCTTAGCCTTGACACAAAATTAATATTATAATTCTTGTTCATTTCTTTCTTTAAACCAAACACTAACAAATTATTTGCCTACCAATCACTTATCTTTAAAGCAAGAATTTCTAAGATAATTACACTTTTGATTCTTTTTTTTTCAAACTCATTAGGAATTTCCTGGCTTAATCTTAACCAGTTAAACTTACATATTTTAATGAAACTTCCCCAAATCTCTAGGGAATACTTAACATTAATTTAGTTCTTCACTTAAAAAAAAATATAAACCAAGTGTTCATACAACAAACAGCAATCAAAAAATAAATATCATACACTTAAATTCATCATACCATTATATTTACAAATTTAATCCGTTTTTCTTAGGATTCAACATTAGTTATCAATGCAATTACCAAAATACACATTTAATTAAATTTTCAATGAATTCTTCGAGAGCAACTTAAATCAATTTTAGAACATTTATCAATTACACAATTACATGAGTTTCCCGGGATTCTTTGGGAATTACTTAAATTTGTGATTCTCTCTGCGATTTTACGGGACCCTAAATAAATACGAATGGGTTTTTGGCTTTATTATTTCACTATCTCTCATTGACTGAATTGAATGATGGTTGTTCAATTTTGATTTTGTGAATTTGTGATCTAGTGTCGGTACAAAATCCCCCTTTTCTCCCATAGTTTGCGTCTGTTTCCTACCCGTATCGTTAGGGCTTCCCTGGGCATTTACTTCTTCGTTTCGTGTTTCCCTTTGATTATTTCCATTCTCATTATTAGTTTCCTCTAACCCTTTATTCCTTAACATACCAATTTGATCTTTCCTCTCTTTTTCCGTTGAAACTCTAATTTCTCGTACCTCATCCAAATTCTCATTGAGACTTAATTCCCCATCCAAAATTTTATCCATTTCTCTCACCTCATCTAAATTCTCACTGAGCCTTAATTCATTACCTCCTTCCTCATAGTACATCTCCTCATCTTTCGTCTGACTTCCCATCTCAAACATATTAAGGGGAATAATCATCTCCTCCTCTGTCTCATCTAAATTCTCATTAGGACATAATTCACTACCTCCTCCCTTATAGTTCATCTCCTCACCTGTGTCTCTTGCGCTTTCAAATCTATTCGGGGGACTAGCCATCTCCTCCTCTGTATCCCTTACAATTTCGAACATATTAGGAGGAATAATCAACTCCTCATCTAATATCTGATCTATACTGTTACTCAAATGTCTTTGATAACATGCTACCCCTTCCAGGACCTCCTTTCCTTGAGTAATTACATCCCTCACTTCCCTTTCCTGTTGGGTTTCAATTTTATTCTCAGGTTGAATAATTTCGCCTCTGTTAAATTCTATCTGAAATGTATTTCCCCTCTGATCCCCTCTATTTCTGAGATTTTGAACTCTTTTGGGGCACTGATATTTCAAATGGTCTTTACTATTACAGACAAAACATTTTTTATCCTCCCTTTTCCGATCAATTTTGGCACATACCTTATCTGTGTTAACTAGTGGTTCAAGAATAACCCTTTTTTCCTCTTTCAAAACTCCTTCGAAATTATTATTAACCATTCCAATACTTTCTCTGACCCTTAAACTTGAAAGTCTTTTAGCTGCCCTCATCCTCAATTCTTCAACTTCCAATTCTTTCAATTTTAACATCATCTCCTGTTTTGCTATTTCTCTTTGCTCTCGTTCTAATCTCTCATTAATTATGGCAAATAACCGTTCCTTAGCGGACTCTTCCTCATATTTCTCACTTCCTAATATCATTTCCTTAAGATCAGTATATGTCCTGTTCTCCGAAGACGGACAAATCCCTGTTAACTCTGTAGCTAACAAAATTAAATCGGCTTTCCGCCCCTTCCCTATGAATGCCATTTTTAGCTTATACCACTTAATCACAAATGCAGCAAACAAGTACAAATTCACTTTTACAACTATAACAAAATTTAACCAACTATACTTATCTTGAACTATTTACTTCCACAATTATGATAATTCTAAGAGCATTTAACTACTACAATTATAAATCACTTCCACTAATAACTAGTACGAACACTTGTACACATTTCCCGTTATACAAAACAACACTTTTTCACTTTTAAATTATTATTCCATTTACCAAAATTCAATAACTCAACAAATTACTTCCATCATTATACACATGAATCAACACTTCAAAATTTATCAAAAATAATTAGATTCCTTCAACTAATTACTACCGCTATCTCATACACAGGGAGAAAAGATAGAATCACTTACCCCTTTTTCACCTCGATGAAAAACTGTCACTCTAATCTTTCTCCGTTGCCGCACTTTGATCACAGTTCAAGAGAGTTCAGTATATAACCACGTCGTTGATGCACACTTTACTCCGACCATGAATTTCTCCTGTTTCTTGACCAGTTGCCGAGTAAATATCTGTCGCTGAAGTCGTGCCCAGTAGACTCGTTCGGAATCCAACTTCTCTTGAAACTGCGTCTCCTTGAAGATCTATCACCACTCTCGTACTCTAGATCATCTTTTTCTGATACCTTCCGTATCGCTGGGGTTCTCCCACGTTCTTTAATTCGACTACGCCAATGTTAACCTTTATTGTCGTGATCCGACAAATCATTGTCATGTAGAAGGAATTATAATTGTAGAGTCAACTCTTATTTCAAGAGGTTTATTAACATATTAAAATCTTGGTTAAATACGTTATTTACAAAGTTTCGTTCCGACGAACGTTAAAAATACTCGTGAGAGCTGGGCTCATTATTTCCGAGTCCGACGAGCTCCCCCGTCTCCCGTAAGCGTGTTGACCCTTCAACAGTCCGAATCTATTCCTTTTCTCGTTCGTTACTCGCGTCTGTCTTTTATGCCTCCTCTTCTCCGCGCCTTCTCCAACCATCCATGACGAATTTCCTTTCCTGCCGACTTTTCTAAAGTAGAAACGCGCCGCTAATCGTTTCACAAAACTTTCTAAATGACTTGCGTCCTTTTCAACTATTGCCGCACTTCCCCAAAGGTGTATATAGTTCGACACCTGATTATGTTTCATTTGGGCACATTGAAGACGCTATTACTGACGTCCATCAATTCCACTTAGGGATGGGAGACGAGAGTCTGACAGGCGAGTTAGAAGATGTTTTTTGTCCTTAATGTTAGGATTGTTTAAATATCATTGACTTTCACATCTGGACTGCATGAGGCAAAACTGTTCAAGTATGCTCATTTAGCACTACCACGGTGGCATGTCTGGTTTAACCCTTTGAGTGGCTTCGTTTGCACAGTGCAAATGCCTAAATCTAGTCTTTTTCACTTGCATTCAATGTATTCCATTTAAATGAACAGAAAAAATGGTTAGTACTGCCATCTGTTATCAGTTTAAAGGAGTAAAAACATTTTAAAACCTTTATTGGCAAATTTTTCAATCATTCTTTAGGCTAAAAAATTTGGGAAAAAAATCTGTACCGTGCAAACGGTGGAAGTTGTTACCCCTGAAAGAGTTAAAGAATACTACGGACGCGAATAACTCTGCCCCCTCCCCCTTAAGATTTTTTTCCAGGGAAGCAATTGGTAATATACGTAATCTGCAGGCCGCGGGTAAGACTTGGAGTTAACTGCTGTCTTGTAAGGAAGTCCCAAGAAACATTGCTGTTGCAAATTTTAGAATAGTGACACCTCATGACTTTTTACGTGGACACCTGCGTCGCATCGGCGTTGCATCTTCACCTGTCTGCTCCCTTTGTTCTGCTAGGGAATTATGGATTTTAACCGCCTTCTAATGTGTTCTCTCCAAGACGAGCATTTTCAGTAACAAATTTATGTTACAGAGCTCACTTCTACTGGGCTGCCCATGGGGAATTATGGTCACTGGACTTTCTCCCGACGTAGGATATATATATATATATATATATATATATATATATATATATATATATATATATATGTATGTATGTATGTATATATATATACAGTGATTTCCGCTTATAAGAATCACGTTTGTTGTTACTGATTTTGATTCTTATAAGCGGTTGATTCTTATAGCCGAAATTTAGGTTTTTGGACAGGCACACGCACACACCTATATATACATATATTAGATAATTTACCATAAAATACTCTTTAATTTACGTTAATTATCTTTTATCAAAATTATTTTTTATAATTTTAAAAATACAACTTCTAGACCTATAAGTAGATACACATGATTATAGTAAGAGAAGAAAAAAATCCAATATTTGTTACAACATACCTGCTTAACAGTTTTAACATTTCAACTACAGGAAGGAAGCAAGAAAAAGTTTTCTATGGTAGTTTGACGTAATGAAGTTTTCAGGAGGCTGTTTATACCTCTTTCAATACTAATAGTCTCAGACGAAGATTCACCTTCTAGCTTACGTTTCACGATTTGATAACGTGCAGAATCTACTAATGTCACGTTTGCCTTAGTGATAGTGGACATTTGCCGAAGATTTGTGTGTTTCAGGGTCCAGGAAGCAGCAACCAGGATGTGGGAAAAAAGAGTCCCTATTTTTGTTTGTCAGTAAAGAAATGTGAAATCGGAACCGGACGGGTAAAGATGCCCCCGGGTCAAGCTAATAGGACAGTGTTGTGCTAAAGCGTTTAAGGGGAAACTATTATGTTATGTCTAACAAAGAAAGGGATGCATTTTGCGACTATATTCCATCCCATCTTATCAATCTTTCTTTTAAAAAAAAAGAAAGAATGAACTTCGTGCCTTTTGAGGGTTTAAGTGGCTTTTTTGGAAAAATTAAAGGAAAGCGAAGAGTGTAAACTGATTCTTAAAACCGGTGGATTGATTCTTTAAAGCGAAAATTTTAACATGAAAATAATGCATTCGTTTTTCTTTTCGCGATATTGATTCTTATAAACGGTTGATTCTTATAACCACTGATCACTATAAGCGGTGATTACTGTGTATGTATATATATATATATATATATATATATATATATATATATATATATATATATATATATAATTGATTTTATTGTATCTCTGATATTTAAGGTGTTCATTTTTGCCTTAAATACAAAATAAAATTATGAAATTAGTTACATAAAATATGTATTGTTGACTTTCTCTGATTCAAATTGACAAAATAAACTTCTATGTACACAATAGTCCTACTCGCTATCTAAGTTCAGTATTAAGTACTTTTTAAGGACTTTTAAGACCATGTCAACAGTTAAATAATGTTCTTAAAAGTCCTTAAAAAGTTCTTGATATAGGACTTAGATAACAAGTAGGAGCATTGTGTTCGAGTAGGAGAATTATATCGCATTATTTGCCAAATTCGCGTTCGATTCGTTTTCGATAATTTGGTAAATTCGTTTTACGTAATTGCCTCGCTGAATTTAGTATTAGTTGTCTGTAGCACTGGAAACACCTTTTTTGCACTGTTATGTTAATGTCAATAATTTACTAATCTGGGATTAGGAAGGTCAGTTGACTGCGATGTCAGTTGACCTTCCGTATGACTTAACCGTATGATAACCTTATGCTTTAACCATGACTTGTATATCCTCACTGTTTTCTTTGCGTGGTCACTACTGTGTGCAAGAATTTTCCAGTCCAATTATATTGACTATTTGCCAAATTCGTTTTCGATTCACTTTCGATTATTTGATAAATTTGTTTTACGTAATTGACTCCCGTTGAATTCAGTCTTAAGTGCCTCTTAACACTGGAAATATCTTTTTTTTTTTTGGCACTGCTATGTTATTACCAATAATTTACTAATCTGGGATTAGGAAGGTCAATTGACATCACAGTCAACTGACCTTCCATATGACTTTAACCGTTTGATAACCATATGACTTGTGTACCCTCACTGTTTTCTTTGCGTGGTCAGTACTGTGTGCAAGAATTTTCCTTTCGATTTTCTAGCACTGGAAACGCCTTTTTTTTGCACTGCTATGTTAATATCAATAATTTGCTAATCTGGGATTTGGAAATTACTGACTACGATGTCAACTGACCTACCCGCTTTAACCATATGATTTTTGTACCCTCACTGTTTTCTTTGCGTAGTATGTGCTATGTGCAAGTGTTTTTCCAGTCGAATTATGATGATATTTGGCAAATTCGTTTCCGATTCACTTTTGATTATTTGATAAATCTGTTTTAAGTAATTACCTCTCACTGAATTTATTAATTATCTCTAACACTGAAAAGATCTTTCTTGCACTGCTGTGTTATTACCAATAATTTACTAATTTGGGATTAGGAAATTACTAATTCCAATATTTATTAATACCAATAATTTACTAATTTGGGATTACGAAATTACTAATTCCAATATTTATTAATACCAATAATTTACTAATCTGGGATTAGGGTTGACTGCGATGTCAACTGACCTTCCATATGACTTTTACCATATGATAACCATTTGCTTACCATATAACCATTTGCTTTAACCATATGACTCGTGTACCCTCACTTTTTTCTTTGCGTGTACACTACTATGTGCAAGAATTTCCCAGTCGAATTATACTGATTATTTGCCAAATTCACTTTCGATTATTTGATAAATTCGTTGCTTCCCGTTGAATTCATTCTTAAGTGTCTCTTAACACTGGAAACATCTTCTTTTGCACTGCCACCAGTTTACGCTGTGCGTTTTCCTTTCCTGGAATCGCGGGATGATTGATTCCCCATTTCTACCCCTAATCTCCCCATTAACGGAATATTGCCGTGATGTATCCTGCTTCGGTGACACACTTAGGTCCCTTTCTCACGGACATCCAAGCCTTGTACCGAGAAGAACCAAGGCTGTGTGTCCCGAGCACAACCACCCCTGGGCCCTTTCTTTTTTCCACCTACGTTGATCACAACGATAACAGCGCACAGGAATTCTCCAAATTTCGGAGGAATCGTGTCGCATTACACGCTCAGACGATCGCGAGACGACGGGGCCTGCCCGTTTTGTCAACCCTGCGTTCGGGATCGTTTGCGTGGGAATCTGACCTGTTGCTTTCCAGCAGGGGCGGATGGAAGAAATGGAGCAATGGAATCGTTTTCGGGGATGATTAAAGGGGAACGGAGAAATTGTGAGAGTGATGTTCTCGTGTTTTTTTTGTTTTTTTTTTAATCTGCGAGTATCGTGGAAAAATCGCGTAGCATGTAGACCTGCTGCGTTTTTATTCCCACGATATTCTATTGTTTACTTCCCTCGACTAGTTCATTGAAATAAATCTTCTTTAGACAGGAAAATTAAGGAACCACTAAACTTTTTATCCTTATTGTTAAATTAGAGATTAAAAGAAACATAACGTGTAATGTTTTATTTTGTCCTAATTTTCTGCGTATCCTAGATATGCCGATCATTTGCAGTTTTGATCGTCTTTAGGACGAGACAGTTCCTTATAAATCCGGTTTTTTAACGTATGATTAAGTTCCTCCATAACGGTCCTTCGGAAAGCAAAATTTCAGACGCTAAAACCGCCCGTCTGTACCTCGCGAGTTATAATTTTGGCAGCGCGCCAAACCCACTCTGTATCGCTTGGACGAGCAGTAAACGGTTAAACAGAAAAGTACCAAAATGCGCCAAAATTTTAACATACATATAAGTATATATATATAAATACGTACATATATATAGATACATATATACATAACACATACATATATATACAAAAGAGGTAAGCAACGATAAGTAATCCTACGTTAATAACCCGCGGTAATTTCGTTAAAAGATACTAGCTGATTTTTTTTCCTTTCTTGTAGCTATCATAACCTGTAGAACGTATTTCTGTGACGCAGATTGATTGTATCCATACTCCACGTTGATTAGGTATTCTTTAATACCTCTAGTCAGTGGTGGGATTCAGCCGTTTCGCACCGGTTCTGTAGAACCGATACCTAATGTAGGAACCGTTTGCTAACGAGCGCCAGCTGCATCGTTCACAGGACAAACATTTTTTTAAAAAATAAACCCACCCTACACCGGGCGGCCGGTCCAGTCTAATCGCAAAAGAATGGAATTCTACTCCTACAGAGCAAAGATTGTTAAGAATAAATCCCATAGCCTATGGCCAAAGCAAAGAAAATTGCAAGCGAGGACGCCAATCAAATATCAATATGGAAATATCTTCAATAATAGTTTGCCAGGCATTTAATATTTTAAAACTCTTTCTTGAAACATAATCTAGTTTTGTGTACCTCTTTCGTTGTTTTTATTAGAGTATTTAATGCATGAATTATTATACTACCTTTCAGTGTATCTTTTGGTATACTTAAAATGGTCATTAGGACTTAGAACCGGTTGTTAATTTATTTGAATCCCACCACTGCCTCTAGTACCCGCAAGAATCGAAACCGATGCAATACACGGTAGAAATATTTATTATGATTATAATAGAGCTTTCCAGTTTGAGGTCTACGCGATGAAACTGAATTGACGATAATTATTGGGAATTGTTCAGCGTCTACTACTGAAGATAAATTCAGCGTTTTTATTTATTTATTTATTTATTTTTCTCTGTTCATTTACTATCAGTTATTTTTGTAAAGGGCCACATGGTGTAGTGGTTAGCGTTCTGAGCTGCCATGCAGTGGCCTTGGGTTCAAATCCCGAATAAGGCTTGGTCATCTCCGTGTCGTCCCTCTCATAGGGAGCAATGCTGGCTCACCTGTATGTTCCCCCATTATAAAATAGCCAGTAAAATAGTGGTAAATAACAAAAGGTAAATGTCTAACGACAAGTGCCTCCGCATTAGAGTAAAAAAAAAATTAAATTTGTCTTTTGTAATGGTGTATTCAAGGGATTCCCAAACTTTTTACGTTTACGGCACCCTCAGGAATGAGAATAGAGACTTGGGGCATCCTGTTTGGGATAAGTTCCTATCAGAATGCCATCTATTCATTCCAGAGTACGGCTATGTGTTCGCTTTATTTTTACACCAATTAGGCCTTGTTCACATTGCTGTCTTAGCGGCGTGGAATGTCAGCGATAAAAATTTTTAACCAATCACAGAGGTCAACGCAATGACTACGTGATATGTCAAACCAGTCACAGGTCATTCCAACAATGTTGCGAGAATACAACGATACACTCTTGAAACAATGTGAATAAGAGGAAGGAATTCACATTGGATGTTTTCCTTCAAATCTTCCACAGTGTGAATCCTGTTTGGATAGACTTTTCCCAAAGGTAGAAGCCTGGTGGCGTCAGATCCGGTGACTGCGATGGCCAAAGCTCTTTTGATATTACCCTGTTGCCGAAGAAGGACTCAGAGTCCGCCATGCACCTCGCCGTTGTGTTGCACGTTGTTCCATCTTGCTTTAAGTAACCTTCCGTTAACTCACGATCATCCAGTTGATTCACGAACTGTTCAGAAATGTCCAGGTACGCATTAGGAGTTCACGGTGGTGTCAAAGAAAATGTTGTCTATGATGCGCAAACGAGACATCGCGCACCACACACCAACTTTTTGATCGTGGGGCGGTGTTTGGTGAGTGGGAAAGGGATTTTCAGCGGCCCATATAGGGTTATTTTGCGAGTTGGCGTTACTCTACAAGTGGAACCACGCCTCATCTGAAAACTATGTGATGTTATGTCCCATCAACAGAGGATCACATGGTACGTTGTTTCGTTCAGGTCGCTTCGTCATAGACAGTTATTACACAATATTTGGGGGTCTTTTTCGAGTAAATCACCCTATATTTGATAGGAATATGTGCTTTGGTCTTTTATGTTTATCTTGAAGTTGTACCTTGGTGAATGCTTTCAGTTAAAATTATTTAATGAACATTTTATTCGGCATTTTCTCATCTTTTTTCTTATTCGGAGACACCATGTTTCATGGTATTTGTCGCAGCAATGAATCCTTTTTTTTAACGTAGGATTACGTTCCTCAATAACGGTCCTACGGAGAGAAAAAAATTGTCCGGCGTCGCGAGTTATAATTTTGGCAGTGCGCCAAACCCAGTAGCAGTAAACAGTTAAACAGAAAAGTACCAAAATGCGTTTTAAAAAAAGGTAAGCAACGATAATCCTACGTTAATAACCCGCGGTAGTTTCGTTAGAAGAGACTATCTGAATTTTTTTTTAAACTTTTTTGTGCCTTGTATTTTATTTGAAATGTTTTAAGTCGCCCGAAAAGCAGATTTTAAAATTTTCAGTTAAATTTAAAAGTAATCTAAAATAAATTTTTCCCTGAAAAATACTTCCGTGCATTAAAGTCCTGTAGCGAAGGGGTTTTTTTTTTCGCATTTCTTTAAAAATCAAACCAGCGAATCGTTGAAAAAAAAAAAAGGCTAAATTCGCGAACACCCTTGTGGTCACTCGCTCTTTTCCTACTTCCGTGTGCTCTCCGCGTCACAAACCATACATACACCTTTTCCGATCCGCACTTAACCGTGAACCGTGGGGAAGAAGAGAGAGAGAGAGACTCTCTTAACCGTGACCCGCGAACCGCAATCGAATTCGGCAGTTTAAGAGCTGTTTCTGTTTGATGGATAGAACCGATTTTTGGTTTTTTTCTTCCACCTTTTCTCTCTCCCTTCTGTGAAAATAAAAGGCACGGTCGTTTCCTTTTCAAATGCAGTTTGATGAAAGGGAGCCGCTAATGCGCTGATTTAGTGCTCGCTATAAAATGAGGAATTCGGAGATCGCGTTTATTGGACATCAAATGTGTGTTCGGTGTGTGACGGGTAGGAATCTTGACGAGCATTGTGCGATGGGGTGCCTGGAGGTGCTGCAGCTACACTTCGCTGCCTCGCACTTTTTTGGAAGGTGTAATTTAGGGGGGATGGGAAATTAAGAAGGGGGGGAAATATATACAGAGTTGAATGTATTAACACTGTATACCGGCACGTAATTTGATTGGGGAGCAAAAGATGGCAGCTAATGAGAGAGTTTGGATTGTGGATAGGTTTTTGTGATTTTTTTTTTATTTATTTATCGTGTGAACTGGCCGCTCCAGCTTTGTAATTTGCATTCGATGGGAAGTAATGGCCGAGTGGTAGTCGGTTGAATGTTATTATATACGTTCTTTTCATTTCTAAGTAAATGTTCATATCCGTTAAACTCTTCAATTATATATGATGTGAAAATAACTAGCTAGAAGAGATATGTAAGGCTAGGAAATATGAAAGAATTCCATTCATTTCATTTCTACGTAAATATTCATAGCTAGAATAGATGTGTAAGGCTAGGAAATATGAAAGAATTTCATTCCTTTCATTTCTACGTAAATATTCATATCCTTTAAACTCTTCAATTATATATGATGTTAAAATAACTAGCTAGGAGAGATGTGTAAGGCTAGGAAAATATGTATAAATTTCATTCCTCTAATTTCTACATAAATATTCATATCCGTTAAACGCTTCAATTATATATGTTGTTAAAATAACTAGCTAGGAGAAATGTGGAAGGCTAGGAATATATGTATAAATTTCATTCCTCTAATGTCTACATAAATATTTATATCCGTTTAAACGCTTCAATTATATATGATGTTAAAATAACTAGCTAGGGGAGATGTAGCGTTTGACGGATATGAATATTTACAATTATGTACGATGTTAAAATAACTTTAACTAGGAAAGGTGTGTGTAAGGCTATGAAAGTATGAATAAATTTCATTGTCATCTCTACGTAAACATATTCGCGGAACGCTTTAATTGTTAAAATAACTTATTAGCTTAAAATAAATAATTAGCTAGGAAATATTTATAATGCCAAGAATTATATGCATAAATTTTATTTACATATATTTTATCTCTGCCGGCAAGAAAAAAAATTTTAATTTTCACACAAATTATACGTTTACTTGAGGGCTAACCGTTTGTCTTACGTAAATAGTTGAGTTAGTTCAGGCACACGGTAAGATATAACTACGAAAGTTTCCTCTGACTCCCAGTGGTTGCTCATTTGAAGAATGTATCCACAATTTCCGTCGTCATCGCTGGTAAACTGTAGACGAAATGATAGAAGAAACAAAATTATCCCAGAGTAGTCAGAAAACTAGGAAGGTCTTGTACAGCGCTGATGACGTTTGTCTAAAAGAGGTGTTTCTGTGAGATAATTCAATGCAGGCGAAGACTTTTCTCCGACGAAACTGTGACAGGTGTTCCGGAAGTGAATAAGCGACAGAGATTAACGAAAGGGTTTATTTAAATCAGGATCCGTCAAAAATACACAAGATTGGGAAAACTAAAATTTAAAAAAAAAGAACTCATATCTTCATGATAGTAGTTTGATCTCCGGAATCGAGGTTAGGAGACAGAGATTTGATCCCTGGTCCTGGAAAACGGTCGTTACAGTGTCACCTGATCACTGGGAAGAGCAGTTATGTACTCTTCATCAAAAATAAGTATTCGAAATAAAAAGTATGCCATCGAATTAACAAACGGTAGTATACTCAAGCCAACCCTAACTGTTGTCAGCTATAAAATAAGAGAAAATATATAGTAAGTTCAGTTCACTTAATCAGTTCAATTAAAGTTAAGCTGAATACTTACTGGTAGAAAATAACTGAACCACACAGCAAATATTGGATAAAAAATTCAATGATAGCTCAGAAGGTCGTTGGGTTTTCCTATGACTGTATTCTGGACACGAAGAATGTAAAAGCTCGACAGGCTGAGAACTTTCAAATAATCACAAGCTTGTTGCTGAACTGAATTTATTGATAGGTGGAAATTATCTGAGTACAAGGCAATATTGACTACTTACGCAGAAGAATGTCGGCATGTCTATACTTCAAAACTTGTAGATACATTCAAAAAGAAATTGGCTCGAAATGTGAGCTCACGGTACATTATAATGCAATACAAATAGAACGGCGAGTAAAAAGACACGTCTCTCCTCCCTACAAGACTACATGCAACTGAGTTACTTCGCGGGAAGGGGGAGAGATGGCAAAACTTCAGAAGTATCGCCATCCGTTGACAGTCGTAAGAGTTAAACTTCAGTAGAAAAACGAAAAAATAGAAAATCAAAATCCAGCATATATTATGAGCAGCATTTAAAAAAAAACTTTCCCCAGTCATCAATGAGACAAATAAGTTGGTAGAACTCTGGTCTTGAGGTTATGCGACTCGGGTTCGATTCCCGGTCGTTACAGCCTAATCATCCCATCTTTGTTGTGAATTACATTTAAAACAAAGATGATAACAACAAACATAATTACTATATATCGTCAGTCTGCCAAGACTGATCGAATCTGTTTTCGAATATTTTTTCGAATTTTATTCCCATCCTCCCCCCTCCCTTTTTTTTCCTTTATTTTTTTCCTCCGTGTTTCAGGATTTTGCCTTGTACTTATTTTTATTTATGTATTCGTTTTCAACGATTCTGAGTTTTTCCACTATGAATTTATGTCATTGTTTGTCATTGAAGGGATATCTGTCTAGATCGAGCATCGAACCCGGGTCTTCTAACCTCGAGGTTGGTATTCTGCCAGTTGAAATTGCCCAGAATTGCCAAAAAAACTCTTATTCGAATTCCATCTCATAATCTCATGTCATGCTCTAATGCGTTGCCCTTTGGGGCTAAAGTTTGAAATTTTGTATCCGGCGGCTAGTATGGGTGTTTGCAACCGATGAGAATCGTCTCTAAGCTTTGTGTTCCTGTCTGTTTAACATTTGTAAAGCAAAGCTGGCACCGCATAACTTTAAAAAAAACTAACCTTACCAACCATCGTAATGTGCTTTTCAGATGAATTTCATAGACTGAATTTAAATTTTTTATACTGGGACCTTATTAAGGCTTCTGTCTACTAACACTATTGGATTCGCTCACCTCAATGTTAACCTATGGTGAAAATGTGTCTACTATTTACAGCTACAATAAATGCTGATAATCCAATAACAATGGTATTTTCTGAACTTTTCTGCACCTTGCAACAGGATTCATTCTATAAATTGCTTCCACCAAAGGAATCGAGGAGCGTTTAAAACACACTCTACCCAATTTTTTTCCCGAATAATTTAAATTTTAAAATATTATCTGCATTTTAAAAGAGAAATTCCCAAAGGTGTAAAATTTCTTTATCTGTTACGGAGTACAATTATTTAAAAAAGAAAATCTTTCAATCAAAATCGACAATTCTTGGATATATTTTCTCCATAGGTAAACATTGAGGTGAGCGAATCCAATAGGGTTAGTACACAACAGCCTTAAGTTTCGAAGCAGATTCCAAGGTGCAGGTTTCTTACTGCGTGAAAAACGAAACTTTTTCCAAAAACTCCTGTTGAATCGAACATAGGTTTTGGGGAATTATAAAGCTATGTTTGTATATTTTATTCTAAAAATCGTTTGGACCCTCCCGATGATGGAAGTATAATATGTTTAATTTAGTTGGATTACAGTCATTTATTTCGCATATGCACCGGACTAAAATTTTTCTAAACCCGCGTGTTCAATCAAAAACAAATTTTTGGGTAATTCAAAAGCTATGTTGGTAATTTTTATTTTAAAAATCGTCTGAACCCTCCCGTTGATGGAAGTGTTATATAATAATTTTATTTATCTGAATTAAAACTATTCGTTTCGCATTTTCATCGGACAACATTTTTCCCCAAAACACGTGTTAATCAAAGATTAATGTTTTGAGAACTTCAAGAGCTATATGTTCACATTAGATAATAATTTTTAACTATGATAGCAAGAACGTAACTACAAGTACGCCAAATATTCGCTTTTCAGTTTGATTCAATGTGCAGTTCCTGCACAGATTGTACAATAAATTATGGTAATAAAATGCTTTTTGTTGAGTGTAAGAAAGCTTTACTAGACTTTCCATTTCTTTGCTAAGAAATGATGTGAAAGGTTATTTTTTAATTTTTTAATGTCTTGAAAACAATACTATGTAATTTTGTTACAAAACATAGTTTTTTATCGTAATAGACGGTCTGCTTAGTTAATGGTTTTGTTTTGCTTATTACCCGGATTATCCGGATTGCCTATGGTCCCAGTTAGTCCGGATAAACGAGGTTTTACTGCATTATTTTTATTATATATTTTTATCTTTATTAACGCTTCAGCGGGCGCGCCTATTTTTGGAACACCAGCAGGCGCGCGACGCACAAAGTGCAACGTTTCTTTCAAGCCTGATTATTCCTTTTGTAATAAACTTTCTTTTTTTTTTTCAAATTGAAAATTAAAATTATGCGTTTTATTATAAGATATAAAATGTTGATAATATTGAGATATACAGTGATTTCCGCTTGTAAGAATCACGTTTGTTATTACTGTTTTTGATTGTTATAAGCGGTTGATTCTTATAGCCGAAATTTAGGTTTTTGGACAGGCTCACACACACCCATGTATACATATATTAGATAATTAACCATAAAATACTCTTTAATTTACGTTATCTTATATTAAAATTATTTTTTATAATTTTAAAAATACAACTTAATTTTTAGAGTTATAAGTAGATACACATGATTATAGTAAGAGAAGAAAAATTCCAATATTTCTGACAACATATCTCCTTAACAGTTTTAACATTTCAACTACAGGAAGGGAGCAAGAAAAAGTTTTCTATGGTAGTTTGACGTCATGAGGTTTTCAGGAGGCTGTTTATACCTCTTTCAATACCAATAGTCTCAGACAAAGATTCTCCTTCTTAATTCACAGTTTAATAACGTGCTGAATCTACTAATGTCACGTATGCCTAAATCATAGTGGACACTTCGAAGATTTATGTGTTTCAGGGTCCAGGAAGCTGCAACCAGGATGTGGGAGGTGGGAAAAAAGAGTCCCTGTCTTTGTTTGCCAGTGGAGGAAAATTAATCCCGGGCGGGTAAAGATGCCCCCGGGTCAAGCTAATAGGACAGTGATATGCTAAAGCGTTTAAGGGGAAACTATTATGGTATGTCTAACAAAGAAAGGAACGCATTTTATGAATGTATTCCATACCATCTTGTCACTCTTTCTTTAAAAAATATAAAGAAAGAACTTCGTGCCTTTTGAGAGTTTAAGTGGCTTTTTTTCGAAAAATGAAAGGAAAGCGAAGAGTGTAAACTGATTGTTAAAACCGGTGGATTGATTCTTTAAAGCGAAAATTTTAACATGGAAATAATACATTTGTTTTTGTTTTTGCGATATTTATTCTTATAAACGGTTGATTCTTATAACCACTGATCACTATAAGCGATGGTTACTGTATTTATAATTAAAGGCCAAAGAATGCGGATACAATCGCCTTATTTCAAAAGAGTCCGGTTTATTGATCTAAGGACAACTTGCGAATTAATTCCTATTGATGTCCAAAAACCTAAAAAAATGACATTGTCCATCTTCGTAATATGCGGGATGCAGTGTAATAGCTGCACATTTGATCAACGACATCATCTCCTGTTTCTGCCGTATTGTAATCCAGCATAATCACTGGTTTACCACGGTTAAATGACTCAATAACAATAAATGGAAATGAATACAAGGGTCAGAAAATCAGACCTGCATTAGAAAGGGTGTAGCTATAAATAGAAACTGCTTAGAACATTCAAACCTAAAGGCGGATCTACACACAAGCGAATCAGCTCCCTCCCCCCGTCGCCTCTTGACACATTTTGGTGATCACTTTCATTGATTCACTTTCATTGATCTTCGATTGTCCTTGATTGTCTATGGTCCCAGTTAGTCCGAATAAACGAGGTTTTCCTGTACAATTATTTACTGTGGTTATTCTGACACGACGTGCGGGGAAATTACCACAGAAAATGCTTCGAACAACCTGAATGAAAAAATATAGGATATTGCTTTTTAACCTTTAGCTTACGGGGCCTATTTTTTCGATTCCCTATTTCGGACGGGAAATTTCATACCCCCTTTGTATGAATGGCCATTAAGGGGGTTATATTTATATATATAGTGGAATATCGATCGATCGTTCCCCGAATCTTCGTTTTCCCGTATGTGTCGTTTATTTTACCGAGTCCCTACGATCATATTTGTTATATTCTCGCATTTATCGTTCAGTTCTGTCGGTCCCTTTAAAAACGATAGATCGAGATTCCACTGTATAGATATACATATATATGTATATATATATACATATACAGTTGGCTCTCTGTTTAAGGACGCTCTACTTAACGACGATCTCTATTTAAGGACGATATTTCCCAGTCCCGGCCCCTCCGACGTTATGGGAAATGTTATTTTTTTACAAATTCTGTTTAAGGTCGATCTCTGCTTAAGGACGATTTTTCAAGAGAGCCAAATGTATATATACACACATATATATATACACATATATATATACACATATATATATATATACATACACACACACACATACACATATATATATATATATATATATATATATATATATATATAGTCGAACCTCCATATATCGAACTTCTCCATATCGAAATTTTCTATATATCGAACTCTTAGCAAATCTCTCTGTTCATTACATAGAACAACTGTTTCTATATATCGAAAAAATCTCTATATATCGAAATTTTTTTTCAAGACATATTGGGAGATTTTATTCCACTTTAGAATAAAATCTCTCAATTTTTGGCGTTTGAAACAATACGTCGTGGACTTCAATTCGCGGAAAATGTCCCTGATGAAGTTTTTAGTGGACTGAATAAATACGAACATTTCTTTGATGAACTTTCCGCAAAACTGGCTGTTCAGCAAGATATTCGTAGTTTTTTTTTAAAGGATGTAACTGTGATCATTGTAACCACTGTCTGGGTTATTGTTTTTTTTAAAGGTATGTATTACTCAATAAATCTTTCATATTAATTCATTTTTTAGTTACTAACTTTCATATAATGTCATTCGCATATAAATTAGAAATAGAGTTTCGTATACAAAAATTAGCTTTAATTTTAATGTTTTAGGAGAATTATGATAAAACTAAGATCAATTCTATATATCGAATTTTTTTTCCGGCAATTTGCTACTTCGATATATGGAGGTTTGACTGTGTATATATATATATATACACAGTGGAATCTCGATCTATCGTTTTTCAAGGGACCGATTGAAATGAACGATAAATGCGGGAAAACGATAGATGCGGAAACATAACAAAGCAATATGATCGTTGGGACTGGATAAAATGAACGACACATACGGAAAAACGATGGATCCGAAAACGATCGATCGCGATTTCACTGTATATATATATATATATATATATACACATTCTTGGGCCCGTATTCTTGGAATACATGCTATGCCATCCCGTAAGGAAAAGGTTAGCTCGCTACATTTTTACAATGATATGCACAAGGGTGGTATACGTGTGTGCGAGTTTTGCTTGGCTCTTTATTTTTATTTTTTTCCTCATCCGCTGTGTTCTGCTCGTAATATCCCTCCATTAAGCTATTATTTTTAGCAACCTCATAAACATACGGCTCTAAACAATGCACAGTTATTCATCCATATATGAGTTAAAAATAAAAAAAAAATAAAACATTTCCCACGACGGCAAAGATAACAAAAAAAAATATAAAAATTCACGTCAAAACAAATTTTTTTTTTCCTTGGGCGGCCCCAACCTATGTAGGTTAAAGTCTGCCGTCGGCTAGTTCTCACGTCCTTGGTCGTGAAGAAGTAAAAGAAAAAAAAAATAATAAAAGAGCAAAAATAAAAAAATAAAAAAATCTTCTCAAACAAGCAAAATAAAAAAAAAGGGCAGGAAAAAATTCTTCTCTGCCCCCGACTTCGCCAACTAGAAGAGGTCAACATTCTTGAACATTTTCTCTTCTCCTCCCGTACATTCCTTAAAAGAAAATCTCTTTTAGATGCAGTTTCCGCTGGACGGTGTGCCGGACTTGGCTGCTGCAGCGCCCAGTGCGCTTCGCTTTTGGCATTGTTTTCCCACTGGGGAAAATAAAAATAAAAATTTGACTTGCGATCGCCGCTTAAATTGGATCGGATTGTTAAAATACTTTTCGCCGCTTGATTAGATGAGAAGAAATTGGAAGGGTGAGAGGGGGGCTTAGCTCAAAATTTGATACTTGTTTTGTCGTTGGATCGTTAAGGTCAGCCCTAGTAATGAAATTTCTATAAATAAGTTGTGACCAGCCACGTAATTCAGAGCGTCTGCGAACTTTGGTGTCGCAATCTGTAACTGTCATGAATAGGGCTTTGGGTACGGGGCTTAATTCTTAATGTAATACCTGATCGGATCATTAAGGATCATCCTTAATAATGAAAATGTAAAGGCTAGCTTTTCTTTTTGAACAGTAGTGACTAGTCGCGTAATTAGAATATCTGCGATCTTGGGTTTAATTCTATCAGAGATTTACCTTTGAGGAGGGAGGGGGGGTCTTATTGCTCACAATATAATACCTGTCGCATACTCGGATCATTAAGATCAGTCTTAATAATGAAACTGTAAAGGCTGAATTTTCTTTTAGAACAGTAGTGACTAGCCGGGTGATTAGAATACCTACGAACTTGGGTTTGATTTTATTAAGAGATTTACCTTTGAGGAGGGAGGGGGGGGGGTTTATTGCTCACAATATAATACCTGCCGCATACTCGGATCATTTAGATCACCCTTAATAATGAAACTGTAAAGGCTGACTTTTTTGAACGGCAGTGACTATATATTTATTGCTCACAATATAATACCTGCCGCATTCTCGAATCATTAAGATCAGTCTTAATAATGAAACTGTAAAGGTTGACTTTTCTTTTTGAACAATAGTGACTAGCCGCGTAATTAGAATATCTACGAACTGGGGTTTGATTCATCAGGTTTACCTTTGAGGAGGGAGGGGGTGGGTCTTATTGCTGACAATACAATACCTGTCGCATACTCGGATCATTTAGATCACCCTTGATAATGAAACTGTAAAGGCTGACTTTTTTGAACGGCAGTGACTAGTCGCGTAATTAGAATATCTTACGAACTTGTGTTTGATTCTACCGGAGATTCACGCTGTTGTATGTGGAGGGGGAGGGCGTAACTCACAGCGTAATATCTGTCGTTTACTTGGACTACTAAGATCAACCTTATCAATGAAACTTTAAAAGCTACCTTTACCTTCTGAACAGTAGTTAACTAGTTGCGTAATTAAAATGTCTACGAACCTGGGTTTGATTCTATCAGAGACTGGATGGTGTGGGGAATTTATCTCTCAATGTAACACCTGTCGGTGAATCGGATCATTAAGGTTATAAGTAATGAAACTGTCAAGACTATCTTTTCCTTTTGAACAATAGTGCTTAGCCTCATAATTAGAAAATCTGCAAACTTATGTTTAAGATTGTATCGAATTGTATCGAAGAAGGGCAGCGTACGTCCCAATGTAATTAATACCTGCGGCTTAATCAGATCATTAAGATCAGACTTATCAATGAAACTGTAAAGGCTAGTTTTTTCCTTTTGAACAGTAGTGACTAGCCGCATAATTAGATCATCTCCGAACTTTGGTATCATACTTAGGATTTAAATTATGTTTTAAAGACATGGAGATTTCTGGTGAAGAACTCTTTGCTTTAACACTTTTAATGTGGCTTATGTAACTCTATTTTTTATTACATATCTTAAACATAGAAACCGTGATTATAGCTTATAAAAAAATTATTTATTTACTTCAGCGGCTTAAGGCATCGTTCACATTACATTTGTCAGCGTTAGTGTTTCACGCCCCGAAATATTTTCAACCAATCACAGACCTCCAAACGATTACGTCACAAAATATTTCTGGTCTGAGATTGGTTAAAAAATATTTCGGTGCGAGTAGCACTGTGTGAACAGGGCTAAAGCGAAGCGCAAGCAAAGAAAAGCTATGTAGTATATTTGCATATGTATTTTTTAATTGTTGATTTCGATTAGCGTACTTTTTTTTTGTTTACCTTCAGTGCTGTTTCTGTATTTTTTTTCTCCACTTACCTCTTTACTTACCTATTTTGACTCAAAAAGTCCGATGCATCTCTGGAATAAGTACAGTACATGGGCATCTCTGGAAAACGTCAGATCTTTATGACTGTTAAAAGCTAGAATGGGAGAAGTTTCGATAGCAAAAGAGATAGAAATTGCATTTCAGCGCGCTCTTCCCCTAGACTGGCATGTAAAATGTTCGCATTCCTGCGTGAGCCAGTACACCCGCTGAAGGAACAAAATGCTTGAGGAGAAGAGAAAGTTTGAATCCTCGAACGACCGACAATTTTTAAAAAGTGGGTGAAATGTACGCTTTAGCGCGTCAGTGCGATCCCAACTATGTTGTTCAACATTTCGAAGGTGGAGTGTCGCCATCATCAGGTATAAAGTGAAACCTTCTTAACTCATTATTGACTACTAATAGCAACACCTCACTGACTATCAGTAGTGAAATCCCCACTGAACTCCCATTTCCGGAACTAGTTAATATGTTTATTTGTAATGTATCGTCTACTTGAGGTATGAAGTGAAACTTCGTTAACTCATTATTGACTATTAGTAGTGACACCTCATGGATTATCAGTAGTGAACGCCACACAGAACTCCATTTTCCTGAACTAGTTAACTTGTTTATTAATATTAGCTAATACTATAACTGACTAGTTAATTAACTCATTACTAATTAGTAAGTATTTAATAGTTTAAATAAGTTAATTTACTGGTCATTCATAGTCAATTAACAATAGTTAATACTATGAGTGTCTTGTTAATAATACTGCGATTATAACTTATTAATACTGCTAGCTAGTTACTAGCTAGTAGTATTAATAAGTTAATTTACTAGTAATTAATGGTCAAATAACAACAGTTAATACTATGAGTGACTTGTTAATTAATATTATGGTTTATAACTTATTAATACTGCGAGCTAGTTAATAGCTAGTAGTATTAATAAGTTAATTTACTAGTCATTAATAGTCAAATAACAATAGTTAATACTATGAGTGACTTGTTAATTAATACTACGATTATAACTTATTAATACTGCGAGCTAGTTACTAGATAGTATTATTAATAAATTAATTTACTAGTCATTAATAATCAATTAACAATAGTTAATACTATACGTGACTTGTTAATTAATACTGCGATTATAACTTATTAAAACTGTGAAATAGTTACTTGTTAGTATTAATAAGTTAATTTACTAGTCAGTAATGGTATTAGCTATTGTTTATTAACTATTTAGCCTTAGTATTAGTTAATTCACTGGTTGATACTATTAACTTGGAGCTAGTTAATGTCAGTATTCGCTGTTAATTAATGAATTAAAACTACTAACTTGTAACTAGTTAAAATTAGTAATTAGTTCCGAAAATTGGAAAACTCTAGTATTTTGAAACTATAACGGTCCAAAATGCACGGTTCAAAAGTTTTAAATGATACTATTGCTTATACAAAAAAGTTTAATCGCATACTTAAATTTATTTAATATGCATAAAAATAAAAAAACACAGATTTGCAATTTTTCATCCGGGAAAAGTTAGTCATATTACTTTGTTTAACAAGCTATGTTGACGTTCTCCAAGACATTTTGTGTATAATTTCTAACCTTGACTAGTCGACATTGCAGGGTCCTTTAGAGAATGAAATCAACCGAGTGTTTCGTAGGCAAAATGTAGTAAATGAGGCAAATGTGTGCTGACAGAAATCAAGGATTTTTTCCCCATCTCAGAACAGCTGAATGGTTGATTTTTCACCCTTTTTTTTCACCAAATACTGTCTGCACAAAATATTGTTTACTTTTATTTAGAAAAGTTAAATTTTTTTTACTGCATTTTATTTCAATTAAATTCGATTTTGTTTATTGAAATACATGAGAAAGTCACAAAATATTATAATGTTCTAAAGTTAAGCAAATGTGGATGGAATTATTTATGTTTTGCCCTTTTTCAATCAAGATTATTACTGCTACAGATAGACAGTGCTCGTGATGTGGGCAGGAACTAAAATCATCCACGCCTTTTCGTCAAAATACATAGAGTCCGTCTTAGTAAATGAAAATATACATCTCCTCCACATAGGTAACCTTGGACCTATTTTTCTCCCCTGCTATGGGCTTCACGGCAAAGCATTATCGATCAGTACGGGCTCTGCGCATTTATTCATCTTGCGCTCTAAATTTTGGGCACCACAATAATTCGTGAAAGAGCTACTTAGGATCATTGTTCTCTCCGAAGTGAACTGGATGACTGCACTTTGGCAATCACCAGTAAAAATTTACAGATTTTTTTTCACACCTTCTCGAGTCGAATTACACTTATGAGCTGCATTTTGTACCGTCAGTTAAGAATTTATTCGACTTTTTTTTTCATTTTTCGTCGCACGGAACCATTGACAAGTTAAGAGTTTTAGTTAGTTCATTAAGTCGGTAATACTAGTATTGACTAGTACAAGTAAGTCGATAGTAATGGAATTATTAATAGTAGTCATAAATTCGACGAAACATACAATATGTAAAAATTGTTTTTGGTTTAAATAATTTTTTTCCCGTTACAATGCTGCATGCAGCCCCGCAATCGCGAGCAACCACTGAACCATCTCTGTGTACCGAAAAATGACTCTAAGTAGCCCTTAACCCTAATTGACCCTAAGTACTAGTAGAAACTGGCAAACGAAACCGTGTAGGTTAGAACTCAAAATATTGCGTGTCGAATGCTAGACACAATCCCCATGAGTCCGATATCACTCCTAATAAGTATAAATAAGGGATATGAGGGAACAGATTCTGGAAGGTTACCTCTTCCAGAACATGGACAACATAGCAGTAACTAATACCCCATGAGTCCGAAATCACTCCATGGAAGTAAAGATGAGGGGAAGTACAGAACAGATTCTGGGAGGTTACCCCTTCCAGAGCATAATCAACGTGCCAGTTACTTATACACTATGAGTCCGGAATCGCTCCTCAGATGTAAAGATGAGGGGAAGTACAGAACAGACTCTGGAAGGGTACCCCTTCCAGAGCATAATCAACGTGCCAGTTACTTATACACTATGAGTCCGGAATCGCTCCTCAGATGTAAAGATGAGGTGAAGGAGGGATTAGACTCCTTCAGGGTTACCCCTGCAAAGACATGGTCAATTTGGCAGTGACATACCCCATGAGGCCCAAATCACTCCTTAGATGTAAAGATGAGGGGAAGGAGGGAATAGACTAGAAGGGGCAACCTTCTAGAACATGGTCAACATGGCAATGATTAATACACCATGAGTCCGAAATCACTCCATGGATTACATGGAAGTAAAGATGAAGGGAAGGAGAGCACAGACTGTGGAAAGTTACCCCTTCCAGAGCATGTTCAATATGACTTTATGGCAGTGACTTGAGCACCTCAGACACGCGTACTTTAGGGGGCTCGGAAGACAAAATTATAGAGTAGTTAGTATTTACAACCGGGGAGGGAAAATTTCACATTGTACAAAACTACTGCAAATAAAGAAAGGTATAATGCTCTGTTGTAGATATCTATAAGCAGTTTGGGGGCTTTGACCATATATTATTCCTGAATCCCCCCTCGCAGCGCCACTGTGTTACAAAATGAGTATAAAAACAGAAAATAAATAAGTTGTTTCCCGGGCTTGCATAAGTATCAGATAGTGTTTGGGCGATCTTTGCATGGAAATCTTGTCATTAAAGTTTGGGGACTCCGTATTTTTCCGCTGTAAGCAGACTCGTAGCCGCGGGCTAACTATACTTCACGCCTTTACGTAACGCGATGCATTTCTCCCCCAGCTTATCGGCACGGCTTTGGCGTCCTCCTCTCACGTTTATCCGGTCTGTTGGCGACGGAACCGAGCCCCAAAGTAGCAACCTTGGCTCTTAACTCGAACTCCAGACCACCTCAAGTTGTGGCTCGGTTTTTCTCTCGCCCCACTTACATTGCGGCTCGGGACGGCAAATAGCGTTATCGAAACGGATCGCTTTCTCCCCTTGCCCCGGTGAGAAAATACCCTCTCGAGAAATTGCGAAAGTGGAGGATTCCTCCGGCGGGTTTATCGCGAGAACGAGACTGATTATTGAGTTATTGTTGTGTTTGTTAAAAAAGGCGGTGTTATCGCTCATTGATTTTTCGCTGGATATAATGAAATGGTAATTAAGTCGTAATTTATGGCTCAAGGCGATGATGTAATTGTGTGTCTGTCTGACTTTTTTTATATTTTTTTTTTATCTGGATGACGGAATCTTTCGCCGTGGGATAGTGGAACTGTATGAGGGTTATGTGCGGTGCGACTTGGCTGCTCATCGGCGTGCAGGCGATAATTTAACCCTTGGGCCCGTTGCACACACGGCGTTTTTATCCGTGGCGGAAAAAATCCGTCGGACGTCGTTCCGACAGTAGACCACAGAAGTCCATTGGAGCTTGCACACTGGGCGGAAAAAAAACGATCGGTAAATTTTCCGTCGACGATAGCTTGTGCAGCTGTCGAGTGCCACTGTGCGCCGGTGGAAGTTTTGACTACTGTTGGAACGACGTCCGGTGGATTTTTTCCGCCACGGATAAAAACGCCGTGTGTGCAACGGGCCTTACGTCTGCCTTATCGGTCTAGAAGACCGCTATTGCACCTGTTCTGAAGGGTGGGGTGGTGGTGGGAGTGATTAGACTGTTGAGGGTTTGTGAGTTCTTCAGTCGGGTCCTGACCTTCAAGTACAACACATCGGAGATTTTCGCCCGCTCGTATTTTGTCGGTAAATTTAATCTTTGTAAAACATAGTCGGTCTTTTGGACCGATGAGCCTTGAACTGATTTAAATTTTTGCCGGTCTGTATGACCGATAAGCCTTGAACCTTATTAATTACCTGTCAGTCTGCATGCATTCTATTTCTAAGATCTTTGTTTTATTGTTGTAGCATGGCTGAAAGAATTCCTCCTGTTTCACAACGAACCACACATTTTGTCTCTCTCGCACTATCACAGATTGAAGAATCGGATTCAGAAATTTTTTGCTGAATAATCTATTTTTTATTTGCTATTTTCAAGAATGAGAGGTGGCAGTAGTTTTGCATTAATGACTTATAACTGCGAAAAACTTATAAAAATAGGAAAATATCCTAATTTTACAGCGTAGCGGTCTGTGAGACCGATGAGCTGGGGCCTCTCATTCTTGAAAATGGTAAATAAAAAATAGATTATTCAACAAAAATTTCAGAATCCGATTCTTCAATCGGTAGTAGTGCGAGAGAGACCAAATGTCTGGTTCGTTGTGAAGCAGGAGGAATTTTTCCAGCTATGCTAGCTACAACAATAAAACAAAGATCTTAGAAATAGAATGCATGCAGACTGACAGATAATTAATAAGGTTCAAGGCCTATCGGTCATACAGACCGGCAAAAATTTAAATCAGTTCAAGGCTCATCGGTCCAAAAGACTATGTTTTACTAAGATTAAATTTACTGACAAAATACGAGAGGGCGAAAATCTTTGATGTGTTGTACTTGAAGGTCAGGACCCGACTGAAGAACTCACGCTCAACAGTCTGATCACCCCCACACACACACACACACACACACACCACCACCACCACCACCACACCACCACCCTTCAGAACAGGTGCAATAGCGGTCTCCTAGACCGATGAGCCGACGTAAGGGTTAACTGAAAAATCTCGCCTTCAGATTTACCCCGAATTTCACTCGGACAGATTATCCGTACTGCAGTCGAACCTAAAAATCTAACTGTAAAAATCAACCATCAAGTGTTGTGAAACAGTTTAGTAGATTTAAGAACGTCTCTTGAGCGTCAAGTCAAGGGTATTTCAGCTACTTACAGTAGTCAGCCAAGATACTCCTGTTGATGTTTTACAGATTTTAATTTCAACGAATTGCTGCTACCTTAACTTTGCAAAGGCAGCTATAGAAAGCTCTATAGACCCGTTAACAGATGCTGGGATATTTTAGTATGTACAACATGGTAATTAATAACAGAAGGCAACGACTTACACATACAAGGAACATAGTGTGGAGTCATCTACAATGTTAACTTTTAACGAAGAATTTTGATACTTATTTATCCAAGTAAAATTGTAATTTTTTTAATAAATGCAAAATTTTTAGATTTACAATTTATTTATTTATTTATTTATTTGGCGAATAAATGCGAATTTTTATACATAGTATTTTTTATTTATTTATTTATTTATTTATTTTTTTTTATTTATTTTTTTTTTTTGTGCGAAATTTTGATATTTTTTATGCGAAATTTACGTATCCCTAGGTATCACTTATGAATTGAGTTAGTTAACACCACTCTTTGGCTTTAACGGTAAGCGTTTGGCGAAGATGGCGAGAAAAGAAGTTATGGGAACCGTGAAAAATTTTTCCAGCTTTCCATGAGATAAGTGGTCACGGTACCTTGTAAACCTCAGAATTTTGGACATCCCAATTTTGAGATATCATTTTGGCGATGTCACGGCAGTACCCTAGGCATCCAGGTTTTTCATTTATCTAGAAGCTGTTCCTGGAGGACATTAAATGCCTACTGAACTGAATCCATCTACAAGCACATCACCAAACCCATCATACAAATCCATTAACAATGCATTTACCACACACGCTACCTACTTATGAATATTATATATATATATATATATATATATATATATATATGTATGTGTGTGTGTTTGCGTATAGATATAGGTGTGTCTGTTGTGTTAAATATGCATAGAAATATATATACAGTAAAACTTTACTAGCCGGCCACCCCTCAAAACGGCCACTTCTTTTCGGAACCATGTCTGGTTCCGAACCACCATAGAGAAGTTTATATATATATATATATATATATATATATATATATACACAGTGCTTTTTATCTAAAAAAATTGGTGGTGTTTTCTCAAATAAAGGTGCGTATTTTTAGTACCGCGTTTTCACGCGTCACGTCACAAGAGAACAAAAGTTTCGCAATTAAAAAAAATACTTTTTAGTTTATATTAACAACTGATTCGTAAGTTTCTTAAATTTTCGGTTAAGTTAAACGAAAATAATACTTATTAAAAAAAAGGTGGGGTTACGCCGTATTTCCGCGTACCCTAAAAAAAAGCCATAAAAATATATATATATATATATATATATATATATATATATATATATATCTAATAAAATTTTTAACCACATCTAATCTTTATCGCCCGTAATAAGACTTTTCTCTCTATATGGTAACCTTTCCATCCTTTGACGATTTACCCCGTCTTTCCAATACTAACCTACCTCGCCAATTTCCGGCAACCTGTTTAGAGCTACTTCGGTGTGCTCGCGAGAAGAGGGTTAGACGCGGCCATTGTAAAGTGATGTTGTTTTTGATGGAATAAACTGCATTTGTTCTTTTAAATAGAATCGTATTGATTTCGGCCATGATGTGTTGTTCTCAGGAGATGACCAATTCGGGTCATTTCATATATATAACCTAAAGAGAGAGAATGAGTGATGGTTATGTGTATATTAATGTACTTATATATGATTTCGGCAAGCATTTGTATGATTGGTTTAGCATTGTTTAATGTTTGTTTATATATAAATATACATAGGAAAAAAATAAAAGAGATAATTACATAAAATGAAGAGTTGGGGGTTTAATTGAAATGCAATAATGGCATAGTCGAATCTATTCCCTATGCTAGTAAAAATATTTGATATTTAAGTTGAAACAGAAATCCTAGACATGAAGGCATCTTTTTGTTTATCACTTTGGTTTGCCTTTATACGTTGGTTTTCAGTTTCAGCTTTTATATATTTCTCTCTAAAATATTCTATAAATTTGTAAAACTCCACTTCACTTTTACAAACTGTTTGCTAAATGCTTTAGACCAGCGGTTCTCAACCTGGGGGGCGCGCCCCCCTAGGGGGGCGTAGAAGAATTTCAAGGGAGGTGTGAGTTAAAAAGAAAGTAAAATAAAAAGTAAAACTGTCATTTATTGTACTCAATTTTGCGGTCACAATGTAACCGTAACGTATTTTCGACATACGAACTAGTGATGCGACATCGATAACAAAACATCGATGTTTTGAAACATCGATATTCAATATTAAAACATCGATGCTAATAAAACATCGCCCAAAAACCATCGATGTTTTTAAACATCGATATTTTAGAACATCCATTTTTTAAAACTGGTTTAGTAATCTCTAACATTAATGTTACTTCCGTTAGTCGTGGGGGGAGGGGGTGATTTAATTTTACTCTCTGATTGGGCAGGCACAAATGACAAAAATTTGGTTGCTTTGGGCTACATTGATGACTCAAAATTCTTGTTGTAAATACCGCCATGTTTTGCCTTCAAATGTCCAGATAAATTCGTGGTATTGCCAGAAATTTTGAGGAACTTAAGGCAAATATTGCATTTCGCCAATTTGTCAGTGGTTTTGTAAAAATATTTCCAAACGGTACTTTTGGGAGGCATCTTACTAATAATATTAACGTCAACTTATATAAAACCAGAACAAAACAAAAACTTAAATGGATGCACTCGTGTATACACTATTTGTAAAATAAAACCCCGTGGCAGGTTCTGGAGTGTCAGGAACATTCCAAGCGCTCTGATTGGTTCATTGGTCGTTATTTGCCATTTGTCTGTTTGCTAAGGAATCATTCCCCCTTTTGTATTTGTCCTTTTCAGAATTCAGACTTACATTTACTGAGTGTGAAAATTATGCTACGTGGTAAATTTTTTTTATTACGGTACTTTTTCATTAAAAAAAAACATCGAGACAACGTAAAACATCGAGCACAAAACATCGATGTTAAAAAAACATCGGCTTCAAGAAATCTATGTTTAAAACATCGATGTTTTTATCAAAACATCGATGTTTTGAAAACATCGACATCGATGTCGCATCCCTACGGGGACGTAATACTGCCGCTTTCGCGCGGTGTTAATTTCGATTTTCGAGTGTATCAGGTTTTGTGTGTGGTGGTCAAAAAGTCGACACGGCCTCTAACCCCAGAAGATCTAAATCTTTCCTTAACGATGATGTAGATAGCATGCTTAATCTAGTGTTTATCTGCCAAATAAACAAACTGACAAGTATGTGGAGAGGCTCCCACAGGAAATATTGCACTGCTTCTATTATGTACAATCACGTCCGCCGTTAAACTCTACGCTCCCGAGATCCCGAAATTTTGTAAATAAATAAAAGACGAGAGTGTGGGAGCGGGGATGTAATCAGATCGAGGTACGAATTGTATTTCAGGGATCTTTAAACATATTTTAGGATCAAGTATTTTCGGAAAGCCTTTTCTCCAAGAACGCGTATGTATATATATATATATATATATATATATATATATATATATATATATATATATATATATATATATATGAATCACGTTTGTTATTACTGTTTTTGATTCTTATAAGCGGTTGATTCTTATAGCCAAAATATAGGTTTTTGGACAGGCATACACACACACTTATATATACATATATGAGATAATTTACCATAAAATACTCTTTAATTTACGTTAATTATCTTTTATTAAAATTATTTTTTATAATTTTAAAAATACAACTTAATTTCTAGACCTATAAGTAGATACACATGATTATAGTAAGAGAAGAAAAAAATCCAATATGTGTTACAACATACCTCCTTAACAGTTTTAACATTTCAACTACAGGAAAGGAGTAAGAAAAAGTTTTCTATGGTAGTTTGACGTAATGAAGTTTTCAGGAGGCTGTTTATACCTCTTTCAATACTAATAATCTCAGACGAAGATTCACCTTCCAGCTTACGTTTCGCGGTTTGATAACGTTCTGAATCTACTAATGTCACGTTTACTAAGTGATAGTGAACACCTATTTATGTTTCAGGATCCAGGAAGCCGCAACCAGGATGTGGGAGGTGAGATAAGAGTCTTTATTTTTGTTTGTCAGTGGAGAAAAGTGGAATCGGACGCGGACGAGTAAAGATGCCCCTGGGTCAAGCTAATAGGACAGTGTTGTGCTAAAGCGTTTAAGGGGAAACTATTATGTTATGTCTAACAAAGAAAGGGATGAATTTTACGACTATATTCCATCCCATTTTATCAATCTTTCTTTAAAAAAGGAAAGAAAGAACTTCGTGCCTTTTGAGGGTTTAAGTGGCTTTTTTGGAAAAATTAAAGGAAAGCGAAGAGTGTAAACTGATTCTTAAAACCGGTGGATTGATTCTTTAAAGCAAAAATTTTAACAGGGAAATAATACATTTGTTTTTGTTTTCGCGATATTGATTCTTATAAACGGTTGATTCTTATAACCACTGATCACTATAAGCGGTGGTTACTGTGTATATATATATATATATATGTGTGTGTGTATGTGTTTATGTGTAAGTGTGTATATGTTTATGTGTGTATGTGTATATATATATATATATGTGTGTGTGTGTATATGTGTATGTATATATATATGTGTGTGTATATGTGTATGTGTATATGTGTGTATGTATATATATATATGTGTGTGTGTATGTATATATATGTGTATGTGTGTATATGTGTATGTGTATATGTGTGTATGTATATATATATATGTGTGTGTGTATGTATATATATGTGTATGTGTATATATGTGAGTGCGTGTATGTGTGTGTATGTATATATATGTGTATGTGTATATATATGTGTGTATGTATATAGATGTGTATGTGTATATATATGTGTGTATGTATATAGATGTGTATGTGTATATATGTGTGTATGTGTATGTATATAGATGTGTATGTGTATATATGTGTGTGTATGTATATATGTGTGTATGTGTATATATATGTGTGTATGTATATAGATGTGTGTGTGTGTATGTATGTGTGTATGTGTGTGTGTATGTATATATGTGTGTGTGTGTATATATGTCTATGTGTATGTTTATATATGTGTATATATGTGTGTGCATGTACACTGAAGTGCCACTGAATTAGGGATAGCAAAGCCTATGCAAATTGTGTAGCGCTACGCATCATGTATGCGCAAGTGAGGGCGCTGTGGTAACTGCATATATAGCGCGTACTGTGGTTGATCTGAATTAGTTGTTGGAATTGCCAATATGGGTAAACTGCCTGATTTAGACACCTTCGATCGCGGACAAATCGTAGGTGTGCGACGCATGGGCCATTCAATTTCCGAAATCGTCAGACAGCTAGGATTGGCGACAGTGTCAAGAGTATACCAAGAATACATGGATGGTGGAAAAAAAAACTAGCGATCGGGCAAACTGCAAAGGACAATTAGCCTTGACAGTGCGTGGTGAGAGACGGCTCAGGCGTATTGTACGTAGCCAGCGAAGCCAAACATTAGCTCAAATTACCACCCAGTTTAATGACGGTGCCAGTCGTACAGTCAGTAAACGGACTGTGCAACGCTCGCTTCACCGTATGGGTTTCGGGAGCCGTCGACCTACGAGAGTACCATTGCTCTATACTCGCCATCGGGCTGCACGTCTTGCCTGGGCAAGAGAGCACAGAGACTGGAGTGTAGAGGACTGGAAACAAGTAGCATGGAGTGATGAGTCTCGATTCCGACTACTTAACGCCGACGGGAGGCTGATAATATGGCGTCAGGCTCATGAAGCCATGGATCCTGCATGCCTGGCTGGAACTGTACAAGGGCATGGTCGCTCAATCATGGTCTGGGGTGTTTTTTCGTGACACAGTTTGGGATCTTTGGTGCGTGTACCAACCTCACTCAATGCAATTCGGTACGTAGAGTTGATGGGTGATCACCTCCATCCGTTTATGCTGTTCTGTTATCCGCACGGTAATGGAGTTTTCCAGCAAGACAACTGTACCTCTCACAAGTCTCGGTTGGCTACTGGCTGGTTGGATGAGCATTCCTCTGACTTCTTTGTCATAAATTGGCCACCTAGAAGCCCAGACTTAAATCCTATTGAGCATCTTTGGGATGTTTTGTAACAAGGCGTGAAAGGCCATCACACAGCACCAAAGAACCTTACTGAATTATGGACAGCTTTAGCCAATATTTGGCAAACCATTCCCGTGGAACGTTTCCAGAAACTTGTTGAATCTATGCCTCGTCGTGTGGCAGCCGTTATCAAGGCCAGAGGAGGCCCAACTCGTTACTAAGTAGGTATCCCTAATTCAGTGGCACTTCAGTGTATATATATGTGTGTATATATGTGTATGTGTGTATATATATATATATATATGTGTGTGTGTGTGTGTATGTATATGTATGTATATATGTATGTATGTATATGTGTGTGTATGTATATATATATATATATATATATATATATATATATATATATATATATATATATATATATATATATATATATATATATATATATCAAATCTGTATTTAATAATATTATTGTTTATCAACTTTTAAGAATAAATAGGCTTTGTTCTAAGGAAAAAAGGCATAAGCATATTATAGAATTATTAGTACTGCTAAAGCGTAATAATTACCCTGATAGTCTTTCCAAGCACATAATTGGTTGTTTTAGATTTAATGAATAGCATGTTCTGTTGCTAATAATTAGTAATACAAAACTAAATGAATAATGATAGTAAATAACTACTAAAAAGTAAAATAAAAAATAATAAAAACAAGTGTAATTAAAATAATAAATAATAACTCTTAGTCATAATAAATGTCTAAGTTAACTTAGGTTATATAGTCCTAAAACACAGTATCCGTAGTAAGTTTGCTTCTGTGTTTCCTTTAGCTCCATGGTTGCAATGTTTGTGACGTCAGTCTTCTTGCGGTCTCCTTAACTTAACTACCACTTTGTCTGGCGCCGGGTTTGGAGTTCTAAGATAAAGCAACTGATTATTCCTTCTTCTGTTTCATATGGATTGTACGGTGTCTAAGTATGTTTATTGCTCAGATCATACTTATTAGAAACAATCCATTGGTTTTTAGACAGTATCGGCACCGCTGATGAAAAGATGGTGTCAAAAACCTATTTTTCACTTATCTTTTCATGTTTTTAGTTCCTGGCTCTTGTGGTTCTGAGCATATACTGGTTTTTCACTTTCAACTGTGGCTTACATATATATATATATATATATATATATATATATATATATATATATATATATATATATATATATATAACTTCTTTCCTAAAACAGGCTGTATTAAAGACCCCCTGAAATTACGGAAAAAAATTACAATAAAATATTTAATAATTTCTAATACCGTATTCATGGCTCTACAGTGGGATAGATCTTCAATGTTTCCGTTAAAATTAAGAAATCATCTTAAGGATGAGAAATATTTTGTGCAACTTTGAATGACTTTTTATGAGTGAGACTTTGGGTTACGAGTGAATCATCCAGAATTGTATGGAAAAGACCTTGAGCTGGCTTAAAACTAACAACTTAAAAACAGGAGGTTCTCTTCTAGAAGAGGTCTCAAGGTTGCATGAACTCCTCAATATCAGCCTCATCTAGGAAATAGTCCAAATTTCAATAATGGAGCATGCCTCTGAACTCACATCGCTTGCGTTTTCAGATTAACATTCGAGTTTAAAAGCTATCAAAACTCTCTCCTTACACCGATTCCATTGGGAAGATTAAGTCTTTTGCCAATGAAGAATTCCCAAGCCGTTATCTCGGTCTCCTAACAGGAGCTAACTTTCCTCGCGAAATCTCGTAAATAAAGCTTTAGAATCTATCAAAAGTCCAGCTTTATTATTTGAACGGCGCTATCTTTAAAAAGATGTAACTGAAATCCTTGCAAAGAATTTTTCTGAGAAATTCAGTGCTGATAAATCCCGAAAACAAAATAATTAGAACTATTGGTACAGCAGATTTATGAAAATTAAATAGCTTTTTAAAATTAAAAATGCTCAAAACTTTGAATTTTAAAAAATTTACAGCAACTTCGCAAATCCCTCGGGTATTTTTACATGCATTTTCATCCTTATATAATGACACATTTGAGGGGGGAAATTATTTTAAAATGTGTCTTAATATTTATTTATATTTTTATTTATTTATTTATATTTTTTTTCGAACACGGAGACACTTATCGCTAGACATTCGCCTGTATGTACACCACGAGACTGCTGGCCATTCATTTAAGGGGGCACCGTATAGGTGGCCAGCACCACCCCCTACAAGCCGGTCCCGTAATTTAGAACTGAGTCAAGGGACCAGGCCGGTACACTTGATCCCGCACCTCCAAAGGTGAATTTGAGAACTTGGAGGACATTGCAGCCACGACAGATTTTTCGTTCACCATCTGCCATTAGTGTACACGGCGGTGGATTTGTCAGCGGCGGGCATCGAACCAGCGACGTTCAGATCACTGGCTCGCTGCCCTTGCCAACTGCGACACCGCGCCCTTGTGTCTTAAAATATAGTATTGAATATTTTGTCGCTTCACAAACAAAAGTGAGTTTGCGAAGCAACAAAATCGTTTTGTTGCTTCACAAACTCCCACTGTATACGAAGAGAGAGCAGTTAGATCTTCATGAAACATCGTTCCCCATGGTCAACCCAAAATTTCTATCTTCTACTCAAACCTTTATCAATAACACACGGAAGCAGTAGATTCGCTTCTAGACGTTTCTAAATTAGATAAAACTCGGTTGAAAATCTACGAAAACTCTCTCCTTAATATTGATCTCATTGATAACTTTTCCGTGTGGAAGATTAATCTTAACTCATTTGCCTGTGAAGAATTCTCTTGCCGTTATGTCGGGCCCCAAACAGGAATTAATATCCCTCCCGAAATCTGTTAAATAACGCTTTAAAAATCTATTTAAAACCCCTGCTTTATTATTGGAACGGTGTTATCTTTAAAAATATACAACTGATATCCTTGCAAAGTTTTTTTCTGAGAAATTCAGTACTAATAAAATCCCGGAAACAAAGTAATTAGAAAATTTTTACACGAACAAAAGTATGCAAATAGAGCTATTGGTTCAACAGATTTAATTTTAAAAGGATTATTAATTTTAATAATCCTTTTAAAATTAAAATAAAAAAAACTCTGAATTTTGAATATAAAAATTTTACTGGAACTTTGCAATTCGCTGAGGTATTTTTTGTATGCATTTTGATCCTTATATAATGATATATTTGAGGGGAAAAATTGTTTTAAAATATGCCTTAAAATAATTTTTCCCTCAAATGTATGCCAAATGATAGTATTAAATATTTTACCGCTTCACAAACAAAAGTTAGTTTGTGAAGCAACAAAAAGGTTTTGTTGCTTCACAAACTCACACTTTATACCAAGAGAGAAGATAGATCTGCATGAAAGATCGTTCTCCATGGTCAACCCAAAATTTCTATCTTCTATTCAAACCTTTATCAATGGCACACGGGAGCAGTAGATTCGCTTCCAGGCGATTCCAAATTAGATGAAACTCGGTTTGAAATCTACGAAAACTGTATTCATAATATTGATCTCATTGATAACTTTTTCATTTGGAAGATTAATTTTAATTCATTTGACTATGAATAATACCCTCGCCGTCATCTCTGGCTCCTAACAGAAGCTCATTTCCACTCCCGAAATCTGATAAATAACGCTTTAAAATCTATTAAAAATTCCAGCTTTGTAAAGATACGACTGAAATTCCTTGTAAAGTATTTTTCTATGAAATTTAGTACCGTCGGTTTTTTTCTATTTTTATTGAACTATCTTCAAGATTTTTCATTAAGGTTGAAAATTCCGTTATTTGCCAAAATATTTTTTGCGCTATCTAGTGACTAAAAAATTTTATAAATAAAATATAAATCCTCAAAACAAAATTATTAGAAATTTTTCCTACGAACAAACGTAAGGCGAAAATATATGCAGATAGAGAAAGTTATTGATTCATCAGACATACTAAAATTAAAAAATCTATTAAAATTTTTAAAAAGTTCTAAATTTTGAATTTAAATATTTTGCAACAACTTTTCAAAGCTCTCAGGTATTTTTTATACGTACTTTGAGTTATATATTTCATGGAAAAAATTATTTTAAAATGTGTCTTAAAATATAGTATTAAATATTTTGTCGCTTGACAAACAAAAGTGAGTCTTGTTGCTTCACAAACAAAAGTGAGTTTTGTTGCTTCAGAAACAAAAGTGAGTTTGCTTCACAAACAAAAGTGAGTTTGTTTGCTTCACAAACTCTCACTGCATACCAAGGGAGAAAGAAGATAGATCTGCATGAAACATCGTTCCCCATGGTCAACCCAAAATTCCTCTCATCTATTCAAACCTTTATATACACTTTATAACCTTTATATTGCAATAGCACACGGAAGCAGTAGATTCGCTTCCAGGCGTTTCCAAATTAGATGAAACTCGGTTTAAAAGCTATGAAAACTCTCTCTTTAATATTGATCTCATTGGTATTTTTTTCGTTTGGAAAATTAACCTTAACTCATTTGCCTGTGAAGCATTCCCTCACCGTTATCTCTGGCTCCTAACATCAGCTAATTTCCATTCCCGAAATCTGATAAATTACGCTTTAAAGTCTATTAAAAAACTCCAACTTTGTAAAGATACGACTAAAATTCCTTTCAAAGTATTTTTCTATGAAATTTAGTGCCGTCAGTTTTTTTCTGTTTTTATCGAACTATCTCCTAGATTTTTCATTAAGGTTGAAAATTCTCTTATTTGCCAAAATATTTTGTTCGCTATCCAGGGACTAAAAAATTTTATAAATAAAATATAAATCCCCAAAACAAAATGATTAGAAATTTTTCCTACAAACAAACGTAAGGCGAAAATATATGTAGATAGAGAAAGTTATTGGTTCATAAGACATACTAAAATTTAAAAAGCTATTAACATTTTTAAAAAGTTCTAAATTTTGAATTTAAAGATTTTACAGCAACTTTTCAAATCTCTCAGGTATTTTTTATATATATTTTGAGTTATATAATGATATATTTGATGGAGAAAAAAAATTATTTTAAAATGTGTCTTAAAATATAGTATTAAATATTTTGTCGCTTCACAAACAAAAGTGAGTTTGTTTGCTTCACAAACTCGCACTGCATACCAAGAGAGAAGATAGATTTGCATGAAACATTGTTCCCCATGGTCAACCCAAAATTTCTCTCATCTATTCAAACCTTTATATACACTTTATAACCTTTATATTACAATAACACACGGAAGCATTAGATTCGCTTCCAGGTGTTTCCAAATTAGATGAAACTCGGTTTAAAAGCTATGAAAACTCTCTCCTTAATATTGATCTCATTGATAACTTTTTCGTTTGGGAGATTAACCTCAACTCATTTGCCTATGAAGTATTCCCTCACCGTTATCTCTGGCGCCTAACAGGAGCTAATTTCCACTCCCGAAATCTGATAAATAACGCTTTAAAATCTATTAAAAAGAAACCCGGCTTTATTATTGGAACGGCGCTAGCTTTTTCTCACCTGGCCATGCGCTTCCGAGTTGACCATTAAAATGCAGATGCGAACGATAATAAAACTCTGCGGGGATGGATTCATTTCATCCTCGTTCACTTGGTTACTCAAGCGTCTAATAAATCTTACGAGCGAGGGAACAAAACAAAAACAAACAAACCCGTGACGTTACGGGAAATAATTAACTCTCCGTCCAGATACTATCGGTGTTGTTGCTAGCAGTAAGTCCTCGCGTGAGACGAATACCGAGCAGCCCCCGGATAAATATTGAATTCGGAAGCGGCCAAAGCAGCATGGGCATGCTCAAAACAGAAGCCGCAGTGTGCTATGTCGCTTGCATGTTCGCACAGCAGTGGTTGACCGGTTTCACCGGGCGGACGGTGGCCGATTTGGCTAGGGCGCTAGTCATAAGAACCGGAGCTGCGGGTCCGAATTCCGCATGGGTGTTGCTAGCTGTTGAGAATCGGCTTTGAGCATCGTTTGACCTCGCTGATCTACAGTGCCAATGTTAAACTAAGTCGAATTTCTCCCGCAGGTTTCTTTTCAAATCCCATATTAGCAAACGCATGTTTTAAAATTCTGTTTCTTGTATTAAAAAAAAAATGATCTTTGAATGCTATAGGTTTGTTTTAAAAAAAATTTTATTTAATTTAATTTTTTTTTCAAAAGCAATTTTAATACTGTACCGGTATACATCGGTAATTTAACGTTCCGTCAAAAATTACCTACTGAAAAATTTTAAATTTTACAACATAAGTGCTGTTAGTTTAAACCTCTACCTACGTATGCAAAAGAAGAAAATAAACATATAAGGCTATGTTATAAGGCTGAATTTGCTTTCGAAAATCGGGATTAGAGATTAATTTTCAGTGAACGTTTTTAAGTTTTTTAGCGAAGCGGCAAGTAGGATACTTTCTCTTTCGACATCACACTTCAGTGTGTACCCTGATTATATTTCATGTAATTTGGTGTAAGGCATATAAATTGCCATTTGTCAATTATCTGATATAAGGCTATTTTTGCGTCTATGGAAATTCAAGGGATAATTAAGGTGTACTATTTTCGCACGGGTAAAAATACGTTTCAAGGAAATGTAGGCAGAGCTCAGAAATTATTTGCACTAACGTGCTATTGCCATCACTTTGACAGATTCATGTTTCTACCTTTCTCAAGTTCGCCAAAATTTCTAAGAAAAAGAAACACTTGGCGACGTTTTAACAGAGGTAGATAAAATAATGAATTTAATCAATAACTTCTCTTTGCTTATTTTAAATCTCGGGGGTTTTAATAGTATTTTTTAGCTTTGTTTTCAAGTGAAGCATTCTTGGTGCTTAAATATTTACATACAACTAAAAAAAAAGGGATAATATGAACGAATAAGCATATTTTACTTATTGATTGAATTTATAATTATAGTGTAATTGTAAGGTAATAACTTTCAATGTTTCACTTGGGATTGGAAATTATAAACAATATCGTTTAATCTTTCATCAAGTACTTTATGAGTAGGCAGAATAAACTGACATAAACTTCTCACACAATAGGACTATGGTCCTGAGAGTCATTCTTAAGCCACAAAAAAATAATAAAAAAATAGTCGTAAAATTTTTTAATTTACAAAAAAAATTTACATTTGCAAGTAAAACCGAATGTTTACTGAAATCAAATGGTTGAGCTATAATTCTTCAAATTTTAAGTGGTAGGTAGACTTGATAATCATGAGGCTATGCCAAATTACAGACAAACTCCTCTAGCCCACCACCCCGCTAAATGACCATATTTTGTTTAGAACGGTTTAAATACACTTCATAAAGCAAATGTTATCCCCCCTTTATCCACGGCCACATTATTCTCGGAACCATGACTGACCGCCATAGAGAGGTTTCACTGTACTCCAAAAATAACAGACTATGGTGAAAATGACAGGTTTTACTAATTTTATAGGAATCCTAACTAACTGTGGAAATATTACACTGAACAACTTCCCTCTAGCCGTGGAGATTTTCCTGGCATTAATTAGAACAAATAATTAAGAGTTCATAAAAAGAAATTCGACAGATTTGTTCCCTATAAATTTCCTATAAGTTCCTTATAAATTCAGCACAACTTGCGATTGTGCTGAATTTATAGGGACCCTAACTAACTGTGGAAATATTACACTGAACAACTTCTCTCTAGCCGTGGAGATTTTCCGGGCATTATTTAGAGCAAATAATTAAGTGTTCATAAATAGAAATTTGACAGTTTTGTTCCCTATAAATTTCTTATAAGTTTCTTATAAATTAAGCACAATCGCAAGATGTGCTGAATTTATAGGGGCCCTAACTAACTGTAAAAATATTACACTGAAATTCCTTCTGTCCGTGGAGAATTTCTTGGCATTAGCACGAATAATTGAGAGTTCATACAAAGTTCGAGAGCTTTGCTGTACGAGTCCTTTCCGTAATAGATGGATTCCATCTTTGTGGAACTAATCAATTACAAAAACACTAAATTGATTCGGTTTTATCCATTAGTGCGAGGGTATCTAGACGTTTGATATTACCAGAGGGTTTTAAAACCTTCCCTCGTTTCAAGCTTAATTATAGCAGCTTAATTAAAGCAGATTTCCTTTGTTGCTCTTTACTTAAATAAGTCTTCGAGTCAAAATAGAACTATACTTAAATTTCGTAACGTAGGATATCCTACGACGATAATCGTGATTCCTAGCCACGTGTTTCCAGAGAGGAATTCCTGCGTGATATTCTCAGCTGGATTATCGGAAATGTCGTAGTGGCGCCATCTGTTGAGTTACGGAAGAACTGAGTTTCTAGCCGAGTGATACGGAGATAATTCTATTCTTTTATTTTTATATAATCTCTGCGTTACTTTCTATATTTAAATCAATGTACGTGAGAATCAAAAGAGGTTATAACATAATGATAGTTAAACGTACGATTAAAACGTCTGGGTATGTCTGATTGCGAGAGAGAAAGATAAGGAGTCGGTTAATTCAAGCGCTAATAATTTTTATTTGAATAATTTATAACTTATTAATGATACTTGGAATTAATCAGGCAATAGTTATATATGTAGCCGGATGATGATTTCAGATTTGATTACCTTTTGCTCGACATACGTGTAAAAATAGACATGGATATAATCATCACTGTAATTATTTTTGTAGAGAGATTTAGAGTGAGACCTTTGGCAAAAAATATTGCGAGACTTAAAGAGAACCCATCTTTTGGTGTTTGGAAATAAGCTGGCAACACTCTTTATGCCATTTGAAAACACACGAAAAATGAAGATTGTAAATTTTTTTTAAATTTTTTCCGGGACTTGTGATGTATTTCCCCTTCTCCATGCAACAGATTTTCGTCCGATGTTAAGGCTGCTGGGTACTAACCTTATTGGATTCGCTCACCTCAATGTTAACCTATGGAGAAAATGTGTCTACTGTTTACATTTACATAAATGCTGATAATCCAATAAAAATGGTATTTTCAGATAGCCTGAACTTTTCGGCACCTTACTAAAGGATTCATTTTAGAAATTTCATTCACCAAAGGAATTTAGGAGCGTTTAAAACGCACTATAGCAGATTTTTCCCCCGAATAATTTTAATTTAAAAATATTATTTGCATTTTAAAAAAAAACTAAAAACACCCCAAGGTGTAAAATTTCTTTTTCTATTACGGTGTACAATTAAAGAGAAAAAAATCTTTCAATCCAAGTCGACAATCCTTGGACACTTTTTTTCTATAGGTTAACAGTGAGGTGGAGCGAATCCAATAGGGTTAGTACACCCTATTGGATTAACTTATAAAGATTTGATTGATCAGAAAGAGTTTCGTAGTAAACTCTACTTTTCATTCATCTTTTTTTAAGCATTATGCGAGAATGTCCGTTTTCTCCCGCTCACATCGTATATTTTCTCACACATAACGGGAAAAGAATGAAAAATTCTACTTTATAAAAACAGGATATATTTCGGAAAACACGCACAAAATAAGGAGTTTTAGTAATTCTATAAATGATAAATGAACCGTTATTCTCCCACAGTAAAATAATCCAAATAAAACCATGCCATCAGGAATAATTATTAAACTCGGAAAGATTTGATTACTTATAAAGATTTGATTTATCAGAAAGAGTTTTGTAGTAAACTTCACTTTCATTCATCTTTTTTCTCGCATTGTGCGAGAATGTCCGTTTTCCCCATTCACGTGGCATATTTTCTCGCACATAACGGGAAAAGAATGAAAAATTTTACTTTATCAAAACAGGATATATTTCGGAAAACGCTTACAAAAAAGAGAGTTTTATTAAAATAATCCAAATAAAACCATGCCAGGAATAATTATTAAACTCGGAAAGATTTGATTGATCAGAAAGAGTTTTGTAGTAAATTCTACTTTTCATTCATCTTTCTTCTCGCATTATGCAAGAATATCCGTTTTTCCCCGCTCACGTCGCATATTGTCTCACACACAACGGGAAAAGAATGAAAAATTTTACTTATAAAAACAGGATATATTTCGGAAAACACGCACAAAAAAAGAAGTTTTAATAATTCTATAAATATGATAAATGGTCTGTTTTTTCCCCACAGTAAAATAATCCAAATAAAACCATGCCAGGAATAAAATTATTAAACTCGGAAAGATTTGATTGCTTATAAAGATTTGATTGATCAGAAAGAGTTTTGTAGTAAATTCTACTTTTCATTCATCTTTCTTCTCGCATTATGCGAGAATGTCCGTTTTCCCCCGCTCACGTCGCATATTTTCTCACACATAACGGGAAAAGAATGTGAAAGCACTCGTAACAACGTCGGGAAAAAAAAAAAAGAGAGAGAAGACGAAAAAATGGGAGTTTGAATAATTGTCTCCGCTCTTACGGTCGAATAAACCCCATCCGACAGTTACGGTTGCAGCGTAAACCCGGAGGCGAGTGTTTTTCGTCTGGGAAATGAATAAGAGGAACGCGAGCCTCCGAAAAACGGAGAAAGAAAAAAAAAGTCCAAGTTCTCACGGTGGTGAAAACCTGGCGACCCGATCGCTTGTCGGAGGAATGCGCATATATGGGTCGTAAATTCGGAGGGAAAAAGGACCATTTTTGCATGGGAGTGTGTGTGTGTTGTGTTGTTTGCGGGGGGAAGAGTCGTTCAACCATCCCGGACCTGATGCTAATGCCAGGAGAGTAATTTGGATAATCACGAGAAAGTAATGCCATGCTTTATTAGACAAAGGTTGCCAGGCCGGATACAATAGGAACAGCTTACTGGGGTACCCAATCAGGGGAAAAAAATATTAGTTATTAAATTTCCTTGTGCTGTCGAACCCCGTTATAACGAACTTCAAGGGACCGAAGGTTTTGTTCGCTTTATCCGGTGGTTCGCTATATCCGAACCATTAAGAAAAATGCTAGAGTCCACACAAAATGTATAACTCATTAGTTGCAATGTGTATTCAATAATGATATATTTAAAAAATGATAAAATGTATTAAAAATAATCATGAATGAATTAAATCGATTACATTAAGCTGACACAATACTAATTAAATTACGTACAATAGGAAAATGGCAGGACCAAAATTTTCGTTCGTTATATCCATGAGTTCGTTTTATACCGGGTTCGCTATAACGAGGTTCGAATGTAATCTTAATTCGGTTTTCCTTTATGAGTTAATTTTGAGAGGATTATTTATATATAGAGGTATATTGGGGGGGAGCGCTCACCCCCTTTCTGTCTATTCATCTTTTGTGCATTTGAAAGAAATAATTAAAGATAAGCGAGAATTTTATTTTTTTAACGTAGGATTACGTTCCTCAATAACGGTCCTTCGGAGAAAAAAAATTGTCCGGCGTCGCGAGTTATAATTTTGGCAGTGCGCTAAACCCAGTAGCAGTAGGCAATTAAACAGAAAAGTACCAAAACGCGTCAAAAAAAAAAGAAAAGAGGTAAGCAACGATAAGTAATCCTACGTTAATAACCCGTGGTAGTTTCGTTAGAAGAGACTACCTGCAATATATTTTTTTAAATTTCCAATACAGAAACCTGTGGACAAGGTTCTTAAATTTACAGGGGCAAATGTGGAAAATACAAAACTGTAAATTAGAACAAAATGGAAAATACTTAAACAAGAGAAGCAACGAAGTCAAAATTCTCATGCGATCACAGGCCTCCAAATAACGGCCTGTAGAGAAAACGCCCAGTTAGGGCAGAACAGGACATGATGTGCTTACCGTCCATGTTGTTGGACTTGCAAAGAGGGCATATAGGGCTAGAAAAAAAACTTAAGGGGCGTATTGATGAACCCGCCTCCCCGTGGCGCACCACACGGAACATTAATTTAACGGCGAAGTGGTCTTTCAGAGCAGCAGCTCTCAGCTATCTCAGCTTTCTTAGCGAGAAAACGGGAATGTTATGTAAAAAGTAACAGAAAACGTGACAAATTTCAGCTAATAATTTATATAGAGAGTAAATACACACATGCCTGGTGGCGTAGTGGTTAAAAGCGTCAAGCTGCCACACTGCAGGTCCAGGGTTCGATCCTGCGACTGGTCAAGGTCGACTCAGCCTTTCATCCCTTGAGTGGGTCGATAAAATGAGGACCAGGCATGGTTGGGAACTAAACTCTGGGGGTTCCACGTCAGGTTGACCACTTAACTACGACATATGCTGTATGCACCCCAAGCCCACTGTCAAGAAAGCGGAGATGGGCCGTGGTCCACAGGGGACTGTTGCGCCATGAGTTTAGTTGCACACACATACAATGAATGCATGTATACACACACATTCAGTTTTTACTGACGGTGAGACCTCGTTTACATTGCGTCCGCCAGCGTAATGGCCTGTTCACACAGAATCTGTCACCGTTAAAGTTTTTAACCAATCATATACCAGTCATTGACCCAATCAACCAATCAGCGCCAACGGATTCTTTAACGCTGACGCTGACTATGTGAACAGGACCTTACTCGCATCGAAATATTTTAAAACCAATCCCAGACCTTGACAATTTTTGGCCAATCGTTTGGAGGTCTGTGATTGGTTAAAAAAATAAATTCGACGCTAGTAACGCTGACGTCGATGGAAGCAATTGCGAACAAGCCCTATCACTTTCCTTCCTCTCGAGTTCTCAGGTTTGGTCTCACCGTACCAGAAAAAAAAACTATAATAAATTGTGTTTGTGTTTAATCCGTTCACGTTATACCAGCTGAAATCTCTGTGTAATTATAGACCAGTGTTTCCCAAACTTTTTTGATCGCGGAACTCCCCAGAACATTTTTCAATGTTCACGGAACCCTCTATATTTTTTTTATCAATATATCCCATCCTCCTCTAAGTTTAATGTGCTTTTGAATGAAACGAATATTTTTTTAATTATCAGATTTTATTAAATTAAAAAAAATCAATAAAAAATTCTTCATAAAAACTAATAATAGTGATTATAAAAACAAAAATGTGACGTTAGACTGTCAAACTATCTGCGCGGAACCCATAAATTTTTTGGTGGAACCCCAAAGTTCCGCAGGACACACTTTTGGAAACTCTGTAATAGACTGCAGTGGGAACCACAGAACGACCCCAAGTTGGCGGCGTCTTGGCAAATTTATCCAGTCCCACTATATTGGGAGATAATAGCGAAAAGTAATTGAGCGGGCACCTTCCCAGCTCGGGAGAAGTTTGTTCTACTTCGAGGTTCCTTTGCCCTCTGCTCAGATGAAAGGATAATAACTCGAGCTGCGCCGCATCAAAGCAGAACAGAATTTAATATCCGGGGTGTTGCCCAGCGTGCCCCGACACCTTTCCTGACCTCGACCGACGAGATTTTAGAGACAAAAAAGAAACCGCCGAAAAGTTTTCATTTTCGACGCCCCAAACAAGCAATAAAAAAACACAAGGATCGTGATTTTAATATGTATAAATAACAAAAAGAAGACACGGAGGAGATATATGTACAGAGTGTGTGGGAACAGAGATCTGCCTAACCTGATTACTGCATAAAGTGGGGTGAAACGTTCTCAGTTAAATGGGTGATGGTTGAAGACTTAAATGGGATTCTGTTTGGGTGTATGGCGAGGTCCAAATTAAACAATTCAGCTGTATTTGGTGCTAAGTAGTGGGTTAGGACTCGGTTCTCACAGGCTGTTCTCTGGCAGGATAAGGACCATATAGAGCCGTAAAGGGGCCATAACATACCAATGTTCCATAAAGATCATCCAAATATAAATAAATGTACGGGCTAAGTTTATTTAAACATTAGTAGTAATTAAAATTTCGCTAGTTTTGCAAATGAAGTGCATTTTTTTTTAAAGACTTTTTAGAGAGATTGAAGTTTTGGGTTACTTTTAAGGTACTAAAATCTCTCTCTTTTGGCTCAACGGATGCTGGAAAGTTTGTTGTTTCCTTTATAGTACTAAAATCTCAATCTCTCTCTCTCTCTCTCTCTGTTGGCTCAACGGATGCTGGACAGTTTTTGGTTTCCTTTATAGTACTAAGATCTCTCTCTGTTGGCTCAACGGATGCTAGAAAGTTTTTCTTTCCTTTATAGTACTAAAATATCTCTTTTGGCTCAACGGATGCTGGAAAGTTTTAGGTTTCCTTTATAGTACTAAAATTCCTCTCTTTTGGCTCAACGGATGCTGGAAAGTGCATGCAAAAATGTTCTTGCTAAGGTTATTTAATCATTTGTAGCAATTAAACTTATATTGAACTAAAAAATTAAATAAATGCTACTCTCACAAATGTAGTAAATTTTCTGATACGTTGTAGAGATATTGACATTTTTTATTAAATTTCTCCCTGTTGTCTCAACGGATGCATGTAATCTTAGTGTTCTGCGAAGTTTTAAAAAAATATTTGGTAAAATTTCTATTCAAGGATTTTGTGAAGGAAATTTATTGGGGTAAAATTTGCATCAAACTTTAATATATTTTTTTTTCAGAAAAAATTCTTCGGGGGAAATTTTGTAGAAATTTTCGCTATTATACTGGATATACAATTTTTCTGTTATTTTCTTAATTTGATATTTTTCACAGTTTCAAATACCCAAAAAATAGGATCGAATTCACTTATTTCACCTAATCATTCGAAATGTCTATTTTGTCTTTTTAGCCTACGCTAGAACGAGTCAACGCTGCTGAAAAAACATTGATTCTAATATTCCGCTAAATTAAATGCTGTGTTTGTACTTCCTGAAATGATGTCAAGAATTTCTCTAATATCTGAAAGGAAATCGATGACATAAATCGTTTTATAATCCAAGATTACATTAAGGCTCTAAAAAATGGATTCTTTTTGTATAATAAAACAAATTCTTATCCACAGTGACCTCATTTTTGCACATTTAAAACTTTCCAAGTACTTTTTATCAGGAGCAAACATGTCATAGCGAATTCAACACTTTCATTTTTATTTTCTCTAAAGCTTTTTTTTTATGTTTATGCCAATAAATGTTTAAGTATTTGACTTTACGCAACCAATAAACATATTTAATTTTTTTAAATTGGCTATAAGCTAAAATTTGAAAATGATTAGTATTTTAAACCTTGAAATAATAAATTTGAAAGAAAGAAGATCAAATAGATATGAAAAGTGCGTATTCAGCACTATTTTTAAATAAACTGCAATCCACAGAAAATTGTAGTTCATATTTTAAACGTAGTTCCATGGGATATTTTTCGTGTGGATTTGTCTTTATAATCTAATGCTTGTTACTTCACTTTCTCTGAACACTCGAGTCAGGGGCGTAACTAGCCTGGGGCAACCGGGCAATGCCACGGGAGCCCCTGGGCTTAGTTCCGCCCCTGACTCGAGTCTAATGCTTGTTAATTAGTAACTTGCGTGAATGGTTTACGACGCGTTTAAGCGTTGGACAAAGAGCGGACGCCACTAGAGTTACTAATGGGGATGCCAAAAATAAATAAATAAAATTACTCAGATTCTAACTTTAAAAGGTTTATTGAACTGTTTATTTATCCATTGACTCATCAGTTTAATAGTGATGAAATATTACTTTATGTACAGGAAATAATGAGGAGCTAATTTTCACCTGAGAATTAGTTTACCCAATGTAATTCGCGTCTGATTCTCTCTCACGTCGCGGTGATTGGACAATCCATATTTTACCACCTCAAAATGCCCAAAAACTCGACTCGAGATTCCTAATACTCTTTAAGGTGTTACTGATTAAACTCATTAATTTTTATCTTTTTCTTCCAAATGTCGCCAAAGCATTGCTATAATACTTATTTTATTAGAAATTATGACGAACTTGAGGAAGCCACAAACGTAAATCCATCAGACAATAGTAACTTTTCACTAACAAAAACAAGCTATAAAAAAAATTCCTTCCGGGATTTAAATATGCATTAAAAGCATTATTGATTAAATTTATTATTTTGTCTTCCTACGATAAACGTCGCCAAAGCATTATATCGCTTGTTTTTTCTGGAAAATTTGGCAAGCACGAGAAAGCCAGAAACGCAAATCTGTCAGTCAAGAGTACCTTTGTACTCATAAAGTAAGCCAGTGCTCCGCAACCGCTGTGTCGTGGCACACTAGTGTGCCGCGAGGTGATCTTGACTGTGCCGCTGTGATTTTATCGATTATCTATACTAATATATAAAGAGAGAGGGGATTTTGTACGTGGAGGGTAATCTTCAGAACCACTGTACCTATTTGAAAAATTATTTCACTGTTTGAAAGGTACATTATTCCAGATGGACATAGGCTATATATTATGTATATCTGATCAGTAGAAATAAAGTTAGGAGCTTAATCCTAACAATCTCCATTGTTTCCGCTACTGTCTTCTATCGCTTTTTGTTCCGAAGATTTCAACGATCCTTATCGTGGTGCTATCGCCGTGGGCTTCTGTTCTGACGCTAGCGGTTCGAACCTAGCCGTTCTCCGGCACGCCTTTTACTTTTAAAAAATTTATTTTAATTATTAACTAACATAAAATTACAGTGATTTCCGCTTATAAGAATCACGTTTGTTATTACTGGTTTTGATTCTTATAACCGAAATTTCCCTTTGGACAGGCACAGATACACAAATATATACTTGTAGATATATATAAACACACAGGCACATATATACATAATTTACCATTAAATACTCTTTAATTTACGTTATTTATCATTTATTAAAATTATTTTTTATAATTTTAAAAATACTCAATTTCTAAACAAATACTATAACTCAATTTCTAGACCTATAAGTAACAAAACATGATTATAAAATCAACAAGAGGCAGCTTCTCTTTGACTACACTTTGGAAGAGCATCATATCTAATTAACAAGTTCTGTTTTTCAGAAGAACTAAGAGTTTTCCTTGTTTTTATCATATTTGAATTCGACTATCAAAAAGTTCTAACACTAACTTCAATTTTGTTAGAAAACTAAAGTGAATACTAGCGACGTATGCTTATTACAGTCTCAGACGAAGATTCACTTTATAGCTTACGTTTCACGGTTTGATTCTGAATCAAACCGTGAAATGATTGATTCGGCATCTGATTCAGCAAAATGGATCCGTTTACGTTTCACGGTTTGAAGTGCTGAATCCACTGTCCCGTTTGCATAAGTGATGGTGGACACTTCGCGAAAGATTTATGTGTTTCAGGGTCCAGAAATCCGCAACCAGGAAGTAAGTGGTGGGAAAAAGGAGTGTCTGTCTGGAGAAAAGCGAAATCGGACCCGGGCAGGTTAGATGCCCCTGGGTAAAGCTAATAAGACAGTGTTTAGCAAAAACGTATAAGGAGAAACTCTTATGTTATGTCTAAAGGAATGTATTTTACGACGGTTTTCCACCCCAAAGTTTTATCAATCTTTCTTTTCAAAAACTTAAGAAAGAATTTCGTACCTTTTGAGAGTTCAAGTGGCATTTTTTGGAATAATGAAAGGAAGGCGAAGATTGCAAACTGATTCTTATAACCGGTGGATTGATTCTTTAAAGCGGAAATTTTAACATGGAAATGATACATTTGTTTTTGCGATATTGATTCTTATAAACGGTTGATTCTTATAAGCACTGATCACTATAAGCGGTGGTTACTGTAATTTAATGTATTATTTAGGTTATTATTAAGGTAAAAAAAGATTTACAATTTATTGGCTATCAACTGGAAATTTATTGGTATAATATTTTGTTCAACCCGGACAAAGTCGGGACGGGCCGCTAGTGATAATATAAAAATTAACCACCGCATTAAATAGAAATTTTTCTAAGTAAAATATTCCTCTAACTTTTTGTTAATATGTAATTTTTCTGGGTCGAAATTATACACAAAACAAAAACATGTTGTTAGCCATACATTGTATGTATGCTCGAGAGTCATATTTCTGGATTTCAGTTAAGAAAGAATATCCACAAATTTTTGACAAGGCCATTGCAATTTTGCTCCCATTTTCTACGACATACTTATGCGAATAAAGTTTTTCGACATTGGTTCTAATTGAAAATGACAGACGATCATATTTAAAGGGCCTTGACCATGAACTGTAGCTCTTTATATTATAGAGCCAAATATAAAACGCCCATTTATCAAAACAATCTCAAATATCTCATTAATAAATTAGTTATGTTTAAATTAACTTTGATTTATTTAGGCTTAAGTAAAGGCCAAAAAACAAATTTTAATATAAAAATTTAAATATGCGAGAATTTTTTTACTTGTAAACTATAATTTTATATATTTGTTCTTGTGTTGGTGTACAGTTCAAAATGATTTATATAAAACTTAAATGATTATAATTATCTTGATACATAGAGCTATTTTGTTGTGTTTTTTTATCTAATAAAAACATATACGTATATATTGTAATTTATATATTTGCAAGCTTTTTCTTGTGGTGTGCCGCGGAATTATCGAAAAAAACCTTGTTGTGCCGTGGAAGATAAAAGGTTGAGGAGCTCTGAAGTAAGCTTCAGATGAAAATGACGACTTCGTTCATTTGGCGACGATGGGCAATAAAATGCCTGGTGCATCATCTCGCATATGAAAGACTACCTATAGATGATGTAAATGGCTGAAAACGTCAAGGGCTTTTTTCTTGAAAAAAAAGGAAGAATAGCCATGTGAGGTAAAAGAGGAACTATAGAAATGATGGAATGGGTAGATCGTGCGCAAGTCCTCATGAATTCCACCTTTCCTGTTACGTGAACTGTTTCTGGACGCGGTAGCAAAAGACACGAGAGTCAATTTTGCTGATACCGCATCTCGTTATGTGAAACCGTGCTAGGTTAATCAAGCTGCGTGCTAGTTGCTATCTGATAACAGCATGATGTCATTTTTAAAAACTTATTTTGCGCTGATATTGTGCTCCTAAAAATTATTGCATCATTCCATGTGGTATAGAGTGTATTGTTTTGTCCGGTACCCCCTTTTTTTTTAGACGTGATATCTTCTATTTAATTGCCTTGTGGTTTTGCAGCCATGTCCCAGACGCCATGTTTTAATGTAGCAATAGTCGACAGTTTGGGGCAACCAAAAATCGTGATCAAAGTAATCTCCTTCGTGAATTTAAATTGTGATTTTTCTCTTCCCTGCCCTTGATGTCGGCGAGTCAAATCGCCGAGTGATTTTCACTAAAAGAAAATCACTCTTCGATATGACCCATCGCTTTTACGGTGTATAATTACCATGTTTTTATTAACTCGCTTTCTTGTTTGTGCATTTGTCCGGTACAAATCTTGCAATCGATTTTTAACTAACTTCCCGACTAGCTAGACATTTGAAACTTTTAGAATAGCTCAGAACACGATGACAATGCATTATTCTAATACTTTTAGCCATCTTTAAGCAGTTTTGAATTCATTTTCAGTTAATTTTGTTTTGTAGACTGGTGCAGCCATCTATCGGCCGGAACGGGAATGAAAAATTAAACGCAAGTTAACTTCCAATTCTCGAGCTAAAGGATTGATTACGCATTTGATACCTCTTTATTGCGCATTTGATCATTTTCTTTCAAGTTGATGCGATAATTCATCAAAAAATTTTAAAGTATTTATTAATACATAGAATTGTCAAGTTTATATGATTCAACAGAAAATTTAAAAACACGGTATATAAAAAGTTCTTTTTATCTTGTAATTATTATAGTTAAATTCCTCCTGAATATTTTTCAAGTGATGCCCTAATCCAGTGTTTCCAAACCTTTTCCAAGTCGCAAACGCCTTCAAATGGTTTCTACACATCCTGCGCCCGCCCCCCACCCGCTTTCCACCCTGCATATTTTCATTAAAAGGCCTTTAAAGACATGAAGAAAAAATCACTGAAATGCATTTTTCGTAATTTAATTCCAACTAAACGTTTAATTTAAGGCTGCTGTGTACTAACCCTATTGGATTCGCTCACCTCAATGTTAACCTATGATGAAAGTTTGTCTTCTATTTACAGCTATATAAATGCTGATAATCGAATAAAAATGGTATTTTCAGATAGCCTGAACTTTTCGGCACCTTGTAACAGGATTCATTTTATAAATTTCGTCCACCAAAGGAATTTGTGGGCTTTTAAAAAACACAATACCAGATTTTTCCCCCGAATAATTTAAATTTTAAAATATTATTTGCATTTAAAAAAAACGGAATATGCCCGAAAGTGTAAAGTTTCTTTCTCTATTACGAAGTACAATTTTAAAAAAATCTTTCAATACAAGTCGGCAATCCTTGGACACATTTTCTCCATAGGTTAACATTGAGATGAGCGAATCCAATAGGGTTAGTATACAGCAACTTTAACAAAAATGAAATTTGTAAGATATGGAAAATATTAAGAAGCAGTCATCTTTCTGTCAAAGTACAATGCACCCAGCGTATTTATTCAGAACTGTATAACAATAAAAATAGAAAAAAACTTTTAACTAAATAAAAATGTTTTATTCCGTTCGGGAAATGACAAATAGTAATGCCAAAAGTGATGGCACTGACCGATAAAAGACAAACTGACATTTAGAATTTTTGTACTGTACTTTGTACGCAACCGCGATATTAGTTGACCCACCCAATAAAAGCGGTAAATTCCTAACGAACTGAGTCTGCGCTTTGAATGAGACATTTCCCTTTAAAATACATTTCGACCCTAAAATTCCATGGTAAATAAATATTGACAATTTTTTGTTAAAATTCGCTAAAAAGTTATACATTACGACCCTAAAATTCCATGGTAAATAAATATTGACAATTTTTTTGTTAAAATTCGCTTAAAAAGTTGTTATACATTACGACCCTAAAATTCCATGGTAAATAAATATTGACAATTATTTGTTAAAATTCGCTAAAAAGTTATTATACATAACGACCCAAAAAATTCCAGGGTAAATAAATAATGACAGTTTTGTTGTTAAAATGCGCTAAAAAGTTATTTTAATTGAAAACACTTCGCGATCCACAGGTTGGGAACCCCTACCCTAATCATACCAATTACATCTCGCAACCGTAAGTGCTTTTCCAGGAGATAGCAGAGTGTCTTCCAGACAGCACAAAATGACTCTAATTTCAGGCCTAAAAACATGTAAAATCATCAAAATTTCCGTCTTTCATCGATTCAACGAATCCAAAAATTCCGCAAGAATTACTTAAGTTCTCCATATAACGTAATATGATGAGGAAATTGCCAAACTGTGCAATGTAATGGTCACTGCCTGCCTCGGCGCATTTTTACCGAAATTAATGTCCGTAAATTTTCTGGTTCGGTTTCCTTACATCGCTCCAGGGTACTTCGGCCGGTGTGGGCTTTCACAAGTTTGTGTGGGATACTTGTTATTCTTCTCTTTAACTGCGGCCTGTGTTTGTGTGAACAATACCTTCCTGATTGTAATTCTGGTGGCGCACGCACAGTTCAGTAATCAGACCGTTTTAATTCATTAGGAACCCCTCTCAAATTTCCCCTCGGTGTTGCTGGACAGCAAAGGGGAGGGGGGTGGAATCCATATCTCTGCTGATTGCAGCTCTTTAGTTCCGCATTTCCTCACTCATGCGTTCGCCAACCGTTGCCAAAAGAGGGCATCGAAACTCCGGCCCCGTAATTCGAAAGCACCATCGATACCGCATCGATGTGAAGGAGGGGGTCATCGCGCCTAACCCGTCCCTTGCATTTCCCACAGACTGAGGCGTGGGAATGCGACCGTTTTTTTTCATTTTCTGACCGAAATAAGCACAATGGCGGAAGAGGAGTTTTAAAAATTACTCCAGAGCAAACGGTGCGCGGAGATACCGTGATTTGGTGCCTAATGGCTTAAGTTTGCTCGTGTCTATGTAGCCTAGGATTAGGTTGTAACGGTGCTTTAAAGTTGGTTCTACTGATCCGTTAAAGCTTACCGCTAGAGTGGGATCGTGGGAAATTACTACAGTGTGTACGTTTTTCATTCATTGCGCTTGTTCGTCATCTGTGTTTGTTTTTTTCACGGCGATGCCTGGTCATCACTCTCACATGTAATGGATCAAGGGCAATGGTTCTAAGTGAGTACAAGCGGAGAGAGTTTGAGTTGCAACAACTGTCATAATGTGATCCGAGAAATTAAATATATATATAATATATATATTATTATTATTATTGGATTTATGCATACTATCGAGCTTTTAGATTCAAATTACGCAAACCCTAATATTTCCACGACAGTGGTCCTTAACCTTTCGTTGATTAGGGATCACTTGTCAAAATTAAAAAATTAAATAAATAATAATAATAATAGTAATAATATTAATAATAAAATCTTCGGGGACCCTCTCTCTATCAACCCTTTTAAAGGCACTAATGGGTTTAATTTCCTGAATAAACAAACTATTTGTGATAAACAACTTTAATAAAAATTTATAAATAAATTTAAAAACAATAATGAATTAAACGTAAAAACAAACTTAATAGGAAAGAAAAAATTCGTCGGGGCAAAAATGGGTCTAATTTCCTGAATAAACAAACTATTTGTGATAAACAACTTTAATAAAAAGTTTTAAACAAATTTAATAACAATAATAAATTAAACGTAAAAACAACTTAATAGGAAAGAAAAATTCGTCGGGGCAAAAATGGGTTTAATTTCCTGAATAAACAAACTATTTGTTATAAACAATTGCAATAAAAAGTTATAAATAAATTTAATATCAATAATAAATTAAACGTAAAAACAATTTAATAGGAAAGAAAAAATTCGTCGGGGCAAAAAGGGGTTTAATTTCCTGAATAAGCAAACTATTTGTGATAAACAATTTTAATAAAAAGTTTATTTATAACTTAAAAACAATAATGAATTAAACGTAAAATCAAATTTAATAGGAAAGAAAAAATTCGTCGAGGCAAAAATGGGTTTAATTTCCTGAAAAAGCAAACTATTTGTGATAAACAATTTTAATAAAAAGTTATAAATAAACTTAAAAACAATAATGAATTAAACGTAAAATCAAATTTAATAGGAAAGAAAAAATTCGTCGGGGCAAAAATGGGTCTAATTTCTTGAATAAACAAACTATTTGTGATAAACAACTTTAATAAAAAGTTTTAAACAAATTTAATAACAATAATAAATTAAGCGCAAAAACAAACTGAAAAGGGGAGAGGAAAAAATTCGTCGAGGACCCTGTCCCTATCAACCCTTTCAAAGTCAAAAATGGGTTTAATTTCCTGAATAAACAAACTATTTGTGATAAGCAACTTTAATAAAAAGTTATAAATAAATATAATAATAAATTTAATGTAAAAAAAAACTTAATAGTAAAGAAAAAATTCGTCGGGGACTCAGAAAATGTATGAGGAATTTTTAGTATTTTTTTATTTTTATTTTCGTACAGGAAACGCAAGAAATACAGGAATTTTTAGAATCTGAATAAAAAATTAGGAACAAAAAAAATTTGAAGTGCCCAATTTTATAAATTTTTTTAATTTGCGGTCGTTTTTAAGCGGTGAAACCATTTTTTTTTAAATCCCTTGTGACTTCGCGGACCACTTTTGGGTTCTACTGGACCACAGGTGAGGACCGAATATTTTATGATGATTACATTTCCAGATATATTTTTAGTAACCTGCCTCTTTGAGTAATCTTCTGTACGTCTGTACTGTAAGTCAATTTATCTGGGGAAGGAATTTTTTCCCATTTGGCTATTTAAAAAGGATATACAGTTGGTTCTCTGTTTAACGACTTTCAAGGGACCGTGAAAAATCGTCCTTAAGTAGAGATCGTCCTTAAACAGAATTTGTGAAAAAATAACATTTCCCTTCAAACTTTACAGGCTTAGGACTGTCAATATATTTCTTAATATATTGGCCTGTTTAAAAATTTTATTTTTATTATCATCATTATTTTATTCACAAAAAGTTATTTTAAATTACATTGAAAAAAATAGAGTACAAACAATACAATAAATTACGATTTAAAAAATTCAAAAAGTGTTGATTGCTTCATTCGCCTTGTTTTCGTTATTCTCTTTTCCAGATTTTCTAAAATGTTAAATGAGTCACCTTCCATTTTCGATGTAATATAGCGTCGGAGAACATCTAGAGCAGAAATTGCATCTGTGTGAGACGGTGGCAGTGTCTCGTTTTCCGTGTTTTCAACTTCACCTTCTTCGTCTGACACTGTGTTTTCGTTTACAATATCTTCATAAATTTGTTCTACATTTCTGAAATCTGTTGTTAAAACATATTTATCACAATCGTAGAAATCTTGAATTGAAACATCCTCATCTTCAACAAGACTTCTCCATTCTTCAGGGGTAATGTCATCTTCGTTGATTTCTGCATCCGTACTTTGCAGTTCCACTACAAGTTCTTTGTGAATTCCAGCAACGCGAAAGCAGTTTTTTATTGTGGATGAAGAAACTTCTTTCCATGCTGATGTTATCATGTGCATTGCTTCCAAGATTGTAAATTTTCTAATTTTTATACTGTCAGCCGAATTGTTTATTAATTTCCTAATTAAATACTTTCTGTAGTATGCTTTCACACTGCGAATGATACCCAGGTCTAATGGCTGGAACTTGCTAGTGCAATTAGCTGGTAAGAAATGGATAGTCAAATTTGTAAGTCCAGGGATATTTGGAGTATGTGCAGTGCATCGGTGGATTAAAAGAAAAACTTTTCTCTTTTCTCGATGCATTTTTGCATCAAATTTTCTAATCCAGTCAATAAAAATTTGTGATGTCATCCACGCTTTATTGTTATTGCGATACTCACAAGGTTTCCTGGTGATATTCTTAAAACACCATGGTTGCTTTGATTTACCTATAACTAGTGGTGGAAATTTCTCAGATCCATCCGAATTAGTGCACAGTAAAACAGTCAATCGTTCCTTACTGTGTTTTCCACCAAAACACTTTTCGCCCATATACGTTAAGGTTTTATTAGGCCCATATTGTAGAATAGGCCCGTCTCATCTGCATTGAATATGTTCTTCTCATCATATCCATCTAATATCCCCTTCAGCACTATTTTCCATTCATCCACTATTTTTTCATCTACGGAGCCACTTTCGCCAGATATGCTTTTAAATACAAGCCCGTATCTTTCTTTGAACTTTGTTAGCCAACCAGCCGAAGCCTGAAAATTTTGCATTCCAAACTTTTCTGCCAGAATAATAGCATTTTCTTTAAATATCACTCCGGAAATTGTAATGTTAGATGCTCTTGCTTGATGAAACCATTGCAGGACTGCCTTCTCAAACTCTTCTGATCGACCACATTGAATTTTCTGCCGTTTGGATTTGGATCTCAAACCAAATTTTTGTGCTGCTTCAAGAATTTTCTTTTTGCTTGCTAAAATGCCTTTGAGAGTAGACTCGGGTAGCTGAAATTGTCTTGCGAATTGGACTTTTGTTATTCCAACACTTTCTTCCCAGTTTTCAATAATTTTCACTTTTTCGTGTAACGTAAGATGCTTTCGTTTTGATGCCATTTTGCTCTGCTCATCTCGTATTCGTACCGGAATGAGCTCCTACACACAACCATGAATTCTCTAACCATGAACACGTGCTTCCCAGAAGGAGTGAGAGAGGGGTGCTTTTGGACAGTTCGTAAATCACATGACAACATGGTAGGTACAATAGAGTGATTCCACACCCGCACTAAGAAATTCGATCCACCAGGGAAGAATGTTCGATTTTCCGAGAAACAGTAATCCCCCCCCCCCCTCCCCCGGTTTTTTCCACTGCAACAAGTCTATGATTGCAACAAACATAAAGGAAATTCCGGGTCTGTTATTGAAACCAAACTCCCCCACAGAAAGTAACCCTCCTGTAGATAAAATGAAGAAAAAGTTTATCACGTAAGAAAAAATCGTCGTTAAATAGAAACAAAATCGTCTTAAAATAGAATTTTTTTACGTCGGAGGGACCGGGACCGGGAAATATCGTCTTTAAATAGAGATCGTCGTTAAGTAGAGCGTCGTTAAACAGAGAACCAACTGTATCTGAATTTCCCTACAAGGTATCAATGTCAAATTTTGTACAGTGTTAACATAGTTCTGTTTTCATTAAACTGTCTTCAGGGTTTTTGAGATATTGTAAAATTTCTAAAAATATTCTATTTGGGGCAAAAATACTCGTCGAGAAAATTATGGTTTTTGCTCTTTTAGTTTGATTAAAAGCTTTACAATCAAAATTTGTATACACCCCCGACGTCAAATTATTTTTTAAACATGTATGTACAACAGTAGGAAAATAATGTAATTTCAGCAGATACATGAAAAACTAGACATTCCTTAAATTTTTAATTTTAAAGTACTTCAAGAAAATTTTCAAATTGTTCTCGTTTTTCTCTCTATTCTAAAAAAAACTAACTGCCGCTGCAGCAGCCGCCGCCGCCGCTGTCAAAAGCTTGTCACGCTATCTCCTCCGAAACCGCTTTGGGTATGGGGTCGAGACCGATACCAATCGATGCAGAATAATGTGGGGAAGAAAGTAAGAAATGTCTCATATTCGTCGGACTTTAAGTTTTTTTTTATTTTATGTTTTGTGGGAAAATATTGACTTTTTCATGTTCAGATTACGATAACTCGCCAAAAAAGGATCGTAGAATTTTTTTTTTTTACAATCTAAGACTACAGACATTTCTCCTTCAAACAAGACCTCATTTGTTTAAAAATAATTTAAAACAGACTGATATTTTTATTAAAATTGAAAACCCACTTTTTGGAAAAATTTATGCGTTTCGAGATATATAAATTCGATGCTATCAGACTTATTATGTTACAAAGAAAATATTTATATCAACTGGAAGATGAAAGCTTTCTCATTCATATAAACTTCATTTCAAGTCTCTATCTTAAAATTTCGATTTTTAATTGAATTTTAAAGAAATACTTCAAAAAAATCTTCTCATTCGCTTGCTTTGCAGAAGGATTGAAAGAAGATCCGATTTTTCACCCATCTTCATCCGGGCTTATACCCCCCATCTACCCGGGCTTCATCCATTTCGCCGGGAGGGGGGGGGGAAGCTTCAACTGTAAACAAATGAATGACTCAATCGCTGTAAACAAGTATTGAGTCATTCATTCACTTGATTCACCAGAGGAGCGAGCGTAGCGAGCCTAGGGGCGAAGCCCCTAGTATTATATAACATAACTAGCTGATTACCCTTGCTTCTCTACAGAGTACATTCAAATTAAATACAACGGTCAATGTATGCAATTAATGCCAAAAAAATATATATATATTTATAAAAAATTTGTAACGGATATTTTTATAGACAAAATAGTGTAGAATAAAATATTCAAATTAAATACAACGGTCAATGTATGCAACTAATTTGTACGTTTAATATCTATAAAATATACTTATTTGAATTACATTCTTAAAATACTTCAATCTCAGTTAGTCTTATTTGTATTTATGGTTAAATTTTATCTTTTTCCGTATTTTAACATTTTTTTTGTCAATTTATTTCGTTGTTATGCACGTGGCGATAAATTAATTTAAATTATAACAAAAAGGAAAAGAAACCACGTGATCAGCATTTAATAAATTAAATTCTAAATATTAATCTTTAAAAATTCACCAAAAATCCGAAAATGGAGGTAAAGATTCGAAAAAGATTTCATTTTAAAGAAATTTTTATGATCTTTCTCGTGATATAAATTTTATAACCCTCAGATTTATTATTTTAAATGCAAACTTTAAAAAAGTTAAAAAACAGCTTAAAAATTTAACTTTAAAAAATCTAAGAAGTTTTCAAAAATCTTTCTTTGTGCACCCCTACTCTATAAGAATTGCCATGCAAAATTTCAGCCCTTTAGGTCCAGCAGTTTGGTCTGTACGTTATCTGTCAGTCAGTCAGTCACGGAACTGTTTTATATATATAGATGATCTCTTCATGAAGAAAAGTTCGAGAGAAAAGCTTATATATAGAAAAAATCAATTTTTATGTCCCGGTGCCTATTAGGCGCGAATGAATAATTTATTAGGCTGAATATTATTAGTTATCGCTTAAACTTAGTAATTGGGATTTACCCCCCATGGCTATCTTCCCCATTTAGGCAATGAAATCATTATCTTCAATTTAGCTAGCGCCAATAAGGCACCATGCAAGCTTTCGCATCTTTTATTTAAGGTAGGGGTCTTTAGCCCGTCGCCCGCTGAACCAGTTCACGTCGTTAATTTATCGTTACTCTTGAGCATGACAAGTTCCTAGTCTGATGTTCCGAGGTTTTATATCCACCCCCGACGACGACATTAAATGTAACGTGTTTCTAAATTATTGAGCTTTAGGTGTGATTGTCTTTGTGGGCAATTCACTTATGCATTTGTGATTTGTATTTATTTCTTAGTTTTTTAGTTCGAAACTGGTTGCCACCCTTAATTTTTATTGTGGATATTAAGAAGCTGTGTGTTTCTGTCATACGTGGATTACACTTCTTTTTTATCACTTTAGTCAAATAAAAAGAATGTTACGTTTCTCATAAATACCTGTATAAATATTTTGTAAAGTATGTTATTTATTTATAAATAGTGTTTAATGTGTAATTTTTTTGTCACCCTTTAAATTTTTAAACGTTATTATATCATGCATTAGGGCAGTTTCTTTTAAATTTTATTGATAGCTAACCTTAATATGTTTATTGATGAAATTAAAACAGATATTGGCATCATTTATCTACCGAATGATTTGTAAAAACGCAATTTCTGTCTAGAAAAATTCCGATGAATTTTTTTTACAGAAGCGGGGAAAATATTTTATGTTCATTTACAGGGGGAAAACGGTAAATAAAGTCTTTAAATCTTTAATCGTTATCATGTCATGCATCAAGGTAGTTTTTAAAAGGTTTTATTGATTGTTAATTTTAACAATTTAATGTGTTTATTGATGGTGTTAAAAGAGATATTGGCATCGTTTATTAACCAAACGATTTGTTAAAAAAAACTTTAAATCTTTATTCGTCTTTATTCCATGCATTAAGGTAGTTTTTAAAAAAAATTATCTATCAATAAATTATGTTAGTTGATGTTTTAAAAATAGATATTGGCATCATTTATTTTCCAGACGATTTAGTACCTATCAAAATTCTAATGATTTTTTTTACGAAAACAGAGAAAATGTTTAATGTTCTTCAAAAATGGTTAAAATCACTCTTTAAATCTTGCAAAGAAGTTATTTCATTGGATTTGGGTAAAATGCATTTCTCATTTTTTACCGATAATTAATTTTAAAAATTAAATAGTATGTTGATTCGTTGGGCTAAAATAAATAATGACTCATGGAAAGAATAATTTAGGTTTTAGGATCAAGATTTTGACGACTCTGTGACATACATGATAAAAGGGGGCCGCACAGTTCTTACTTGATTGCTAACCTTTGAAATGTCAAAATTGAGAACTGATATCACGTTTAATTATTTACAAGTGAAATGTCGATTTTTCATACAAATTAAGAGATTAACCAACCAGAATTTAACATTGGATTTTTTATTTCAGGATACAGTTTTTTTAAAAAATTTAATGCTACCTGTGTAAAAAGTTATTTATTGAACAATTATATAAGTTAATTTTGTACCTTACGGTTCTGATACAAAGAAAAATGAAGCTCTGGTTACTATTTACAGTTTTCAATATTTAACATAAAATATAAATTTATTGAATGAGCTATAGATAAATTATAGTGTGATAACGGTTTTTAAAACCTCTCCATATATGCTACATTATGGCACATATTCCCTTCTCTTATCAGGCAAAAAATGTGGGTCACATTCAAGAGATCCTGTGGAATTTTGAGTCTCCACTCGAGAAACTATGTATCCTCCCTCCCGGAAACGAGAAAGGGAAAACGATAAGTAGAAAAATTGGTCTGAACAGATAGCGCCATCTAGTGGGTACTAAAGGAAATTTTTTGGCTAGAAATTTTCTTGTTTTGTTAATATCGGACGTTGTCGTCATGAAGATGGAAAAGTTAATGTATGAGCGTGGCTTTAATAATATTTTTTTTTTATCTACCCATCATTTAACGTGCGTTTATTTACTTAATATGGATTAAGCTATTTCAAATGAGTTACAGGAATGAAGCTTGTATTGTCAGTACACATCTCTTTAGCGTATGATTTTTGCTGCTACCCCTAGAGATATTGCCTGTTAGGATGAAACTTCTGGTGCAGTTTTATTAAAAGACCTTGTATGTGTATATATATGTGTGTGTGTGTATCTAGCTGGCCTTTTTTTTTTTAATGTATGATGACTTTCGATATTGAGATTTGAGACAAAATAAATAAATATTCCCCTAAGAAATTATACTAAATCACTTTCGAAGAGAAAAAAGGCAAAAAAAATATTTTTTTTAAATATTAATTTATTGCATCCGAAAAATGATAATGAAAACATTTGGAGATGTTCATTTTAATGCAAGCATCATTCAAGAAAAACTACACTAAATTGTATTAAGTGTCTTAGACTGCATTAATTTTTGGAGATGTTCATTTTAATGCAAGCATCATTCAAGAAAAATTACACTAAATTGTATTAAGTGTCTTAGACTGCATTAATATTTATTACATTTTTATTACTCCCAATAAAGTGTATTCAGTGCCTTAGACCGCATTAATGTTTATCGCATTTTCATTACTACGACTAAAGTGCACTCAGTGTCTTAGGCTGCATTAATTTTTATTACGGAAGTGTCTTTGACTGCATTGATTTTTATTACACACATATCGCGATTTCACTGTGTATGAAGAAACGCTAAGCTATCGATGTTTATGTTTTCATTTATATGCGTATATTTCTTTTAAAAAGTTCAATTTTTTTTAATTATATATTCCAATTCTATATTACATATGAAAGGATATGAAAATATAAGACTTATATTATCATAATTTACAATTATAAAGAATTTGTTATTTTCATTATATATTATCGCAAATAAGTCCTTTAAATATGTAAAAATGCATAATAGAGTATTAAATTATATAAGTTTAATCTTCTCTTGTCTTTATAGAGACACATTGAACAACTCATTGAAGGTTTTACATAGGACGGGAACAATTTTAGCTATTTACCTGAATTCTTAAAAAAATCGATAACATTTTCTTATACTGTTTGCATTTTAATTGTGATTTAAACAACTCTTTTCCATAACGCTGTTTCGAGGGGGGGGGGATAATGCGTTTTGCCAAATCATTTCACTGCCTCTGTAACAAGTGGTTTTGTATCTTGTATTTTAAATATTACACCCGGTCAACCGTTGGTGTACTTATTGCTTAGAAGTCATCCAAGTATTACATAAACCCATTTTTAGTCATTTTAGACCCCCCCCCCCCTTGTAAGCAAAAATAAACAGATATCCGACCCCTCCCCCATTTGTTTACGTAAGATAACACAAATTTCTTATTGCTGTTTCATACACCAAATGATTTTTTTTCCATTTTGGCCCGTATAGGTGACTTAGGTGTAAATGATCAGACTCCAATTTATATACAGTCGGACCTCTATTTAACGAAGTCGCTAATTCCCGAAAAAAGTTCGTTATATGGAAAATTCGTTAAATAGAGGTTCACCTTTTAAAATACTTTAAACTACAAAAAACAAATTTTAAATTCCTAAAAACTAAATATTATTAAAAAAAGTAATTAATCACACCTTTATTTTGTAAATTAATATCTATTTGTTTTATACATCTTACCCATCAATAAGAAATCTGCAAGGAAAACAAGAATAAAACAAAACATTGGCCGGGAATACACTGTATTTTCAATTTTAAACAAATAATTTTATATTAAAATTAATGAATTTTAATCACATTATCGCATTTATTATAACAAGTAATTTTAAGCATACATTACCACATGCGTCCTTAAATTTAATTACTGATAAAGTCTGTTAATTTTATCTGAGTCTTTTGTTTGAAAAAGTGTTTTCTCTTATCATACGTCTCTCATCTTTGCAATGCACCAAAAACCCCTTCAGGCGTATTTTCTTCAAATTGTAATCCGCGAAGGATTATTTTAAATGATTTTAGCATTTCATCATAGGAAGGTTTGTTGATTTCTGCCTCATGATCATTTCCATCTTCATCATATATGTCTTCATCACAATTCATTGCCGTATTGTTTTTATTTTTCACACTGTCCAAAATATCTAATTCAGTTAGTGTTTCCTAGGTTTCAGCTTCAGATTCAAGTGAAAGAAAGTCTTCAATCAAAGGACATCATCGTTAATTTCTTTTATTTCCCTTAGCTTTATCCACATTTCTTTAAGTTCCTCTAAGAGAATATCGTTTTTGTCCTCCGTACTTGCCGAATTCTCATTGCTGATAAAGAATCCAGCTTTGACAAAACTGTTGCGAATAGTACGATCTGTAACATCATAGTTCCAGGCTTTGGAAATTTCTGATATGTAATATGAATATGGTAAAACCAGTTTGAGGTCATTAATCACCATAAAATGTGGTAAAAGAAAGAATAAGTTTGAAATATTCAGAAATATTTAGAGAAATATGGAGAAAAAAAAATACTGGATCACAAGAAAAAGTTCGTTAAATAGAGAATGCACTTCGCTATTTGGAGGTTATTTTACGAAGAAATTCGCAAAATGTTCTTGGTTCCAAAGAAAAGTTCGCAAAATAGAGGTCCGACTGTATATAAAACAGTTCCATAACTGACTGACAGATAACGCACAGACCAAACCGCTGGACCTAAAGGGCTAAAATTTTGCATGGCGATTCTTATGGTGTAGGGGTGCACTAAGAAAGATTTTTGAAAACTTCTTAGATTTTTTAAAGTTAAATTTTTAAGCTGCTTTTTAACTTTTTTAAAGTTGGCATTTAAAATAATAATTTGAGGGTTATAAAATTTATATCACGAGAAAGATGGTAAAAATTCCTTTAAAATTAAATCTTTTACGAATCTTTACCTCCCTTTTCTGATTTTCGGTGAATTTCTAAAGATTAATTTTTAGAATTTAATTTATTAAATGCTAATCACGTGTTTTTTTTAAAAATACTTTAAATTAATTTTGTGTCACGTGCACAACAACGAAATAAATTGACAAAAAAATGTTAAATTACAGTAAAAGATAAAATTTAACCACTAGACTAATTGAGATGGAAGTTTTTTAAGAATTTAATTCAAATTAGTATGTTTTATGGATATTAAACATACAAATTAATTGCATGCATTGACCGTTGTATTTAATTTTAATGTACTCCGTAGCGAAGCATGGATATATATATATATACACAGTGGACGTTCGTTAATTCGAACTCGGTTAAATCGAACTTTCGGTTAATTCGAACTAATCCAAAGGCCCCCGAAAACTTGTGTTGGGATTAATGTTAAAAATATCTCATTAATTCGAACTAAATTTTTATCACTTCGGTTAATTCGAACTAAAAATTTGACAAATTAAATTTCTTTTTCCTCGTTTAAGGAGAAAATACACGCTGTATTATTATTTTGTGTGTCAAAATCATCTGTATTTCTTTTCTGTGTAAAGAGGCACATGCCTGCATTCCTAGACTATTGCATTTTCGCTAAACGTTAGTAGCTATTGTATTTTTGTTTAGATTGTGGTGAAAATTACGACATACTATGCTGACAGCTATAAATGATCTATACGCCGCATGCGATGATGTTAAAGAAAGCACAATTAGTAATTGCTTTCGTCATGCTAAATTCATGCACGCCGAAGAGAACAATCATATCGAATAATGTGACGATATTGATACAGATTTGAAAAACAAGATGAATTAAAAAAATATAACGGTGATAACGTTACTTTTTCTGAATATGTAAGGGTAGATGAAGACGTAGAAGTCTGTGGAAAACTGAGCGATGATGACATAATAAAAACTATCCGAGAAGATGAAATAGAAGAGACCTTATCGAAATCGGATGAGAATGCAGAGACTGTTAAGCGTCCTAATGATCAAGTCATAATGGACTCTATTAAAACTCTGAAAGCATTTATTCAGATAGAACCTTTCTCTGAAAATGAATTGAAATATTTACTTCAAATCGAGAAGCTGGCTGAACAATGTAAACATCATAATCAAAACCAAACATCCATTTTACAGTTTTTCCCAAAAGTGTAATTCATATTTTTAATTAAAGTTTACTTTCTGCTGCATATCTTCTGCTTCATTTTATGATTAAGGTAAATCTGTATTGCTTTTTAATATATTTAATTTTAGATAACATAGTATAATATGTTTTATGGGATTATACATACTAGGAGATTTTTCTTCTTCTGTGATACTCTTTTAAAGTTATATATTTTCTTTTAACATCGGATAATTCGAACTTTTTTCTGAGAACCTTTGATTTCGAATTAACGAGCGTCCACTGTATATATATATATATAAAACTACATATTTATTTCCATAATCAAAAAGGTAATACAACAACATCAGCTCTAATGACACGCTGAAGAACGAAAAAGAACAAGTTGAATGAACTACTAAAAGTCAAAGTAGTAATTGTACACGATTATTTAATTTTAGAATCCTTACCCTCAGTCAGTGCACGGTGTGACGTAATTATGTAGACTGGAAATTTGCATGTTGTGACGTAGTTCTGCAGACGAGAATTTGCGTATGTATGTTGCCACACCATCAATAAAGTTATTGTTTATTTCTAAGTAAAAATGTGTAGATATTTAATCATTACCAGTAAAAACAGAACAACTAATTTTCAGTACAGGTCAATAGGAGGGTTAGTGAAGTCAGGAACACATTGTATAAATATATTACTATATCTTTAAACAAGACAAAGTGTTAATACATCACAGTTACCTGCATGGCGAAAAGCAAGTAAAATCACGTTAACACTAAGGTTTTTTAAATATTTGGATAGGGTAAATTTTCAGCCCTTAAAATACTCTCTTACAGACTTTAACGAACCAGTGCGTATTTTTCCTCTATCGCGAATTGATGAACATATTGCCAGATTATATCTGTACTTCAGAGGTAATATCATAAGTGCATTTTCTTCATTTTCGATATTTTTATTTAAGTGACTCCTTTTGGAAGGAGCTTCTTTGAGGAAAACTGTCATAGATGCAAAATAAAAGTGTGTTAAATATGGACTTATAAACTATCGCATATGTAAGTCCTGATGAGAGGTAAACCATCACAAAGCTCTCATGTAAAATTGGAATTTTGCACATATGATAGTTTACCTCTGACGTACAGATGTTATCTTGCAGTTATGAACATAGTATTTCTATATCTTTAAATAAGTTTATTACATCCATTGACGGCTCCAGGGGGGGGGGCAGTAGGGGCAATTGCTCCTCCCAAAAATGCAGGCGTGTTTGTTTTTCATAGCCTAAAATTATATAATCGTAGACCTAATACTGAATAAGTTTAAATTTAAAATGAGAATATGTTTATTTCTTATATATATATATATATATATATATATATATATATATATATATATATATATATATATATATATATATATATATATAACCTTAAGAGCCAACGTTGCCCCCCCCCCAAAAAAAAAAAAAAAACCTCGGGACTGGAGCCGCCCCTGATTACACCACAGTTACCTCCCTATAAGTTAATCTGTCTTCTTGGCTGGCGGAAATCAAGTAAAATCACGTTAACGCTGAGATTTTTTAAATATTAGGATAGGGTAAAATTTCAGCCCTTGATTACTCTTTTACAGGCTGCTACTTTTTTCCCCCGCGGCTAGCTTCTCTCAGATAGCCCTAGATGATTTATCCCACGCTGATGAATAATTCAACTGATTAACCGTGCGAGCGTGTAATCGGGCTGTTTCCATAGGACTTATCGCGTTAGCAGCGCCAACTGCCCGATATAGACCTAAACAGCGCACTCCAGGAACTTCTGTCATTAGCAGCATGTCACACGGTAATACCAGTCTATCAAGAATGTTTCGTTAACAAAGAGATACGCCAGAAGTAAGAAAGTAAAAGAGAATTTCGGCGAAAAACCTGCGTGGAATTCGAGATATGTATTTTCTCCGTCTGTCTCCTCGTCTGCAATTTCGCCATGATGGATCACAAAGCAGATCGCTGTGGGGGGAGAAAAAAGAGCTCGGCGATCATTTAGAATCGGTGATTGGCAAAACTTTGAAGAAACGGGGTTCTACGAAAGAGGTGGGCATTATAATTTTTTTTTCGATCTGAGGGTTGCAAGGAAGAAACTTTTTAATTCACTAAACTTGTAGACTTTTATAAATTTTGGTTTTGGGCTGAAAAAAAAATGTACATTCTAGGCTATTTTAATAGTGATTGTTTTAAGTCTTTCAGTGCTATGAATCCATATATTTGTTCCGGAAAATTGTTCTCCATGGGCTATGAACCCATGTTCTCATACCGTGTTTTCCGGAAAATACGATCTAATCGGAAAATATGCCCTGGCATGATTTTTCAGGATACTCGTAATATAAGCCCTACCCCAAAAATAAGTCCCAGTTAAGAAAGTCAGTAGGGTTTCGGTTTCGATTTTAACCGAAACCAAAAATCGCAATTTTGAACTTCAATAATAGAAACCAAAAACAGTACAAAATTGGTTTTGTTATTCGTTTTTTGTTTTTTTCGGATAACTTTTTTTCAGAGCAAATCTCAAAAGTTTTTTCAAAAAAGCATTAAAACTCAAACTAAAGATCGTGCTTGGCGTTTTGTTTATACAATTTCTTTTTCTGGTAATCCCAAATTTTGCTCGCTTAAGTTTATTTATTATTTCTCTACGCCTTTAATATCAAATTAAATAATAAAATTTATCTATAAGTCAAATAAATAAAAAGTATTGAAAGGTATGTAAAAATATTAATGCATAGAAATCATGTACTACAAATATTTCTTAACATATTAATACAAAAAATGCCTTTCAACTACAAAATAATAGAAACAATAGCAACATAAATGGATTTCGTAATTCTACAGTAAAAAGTAATATTCTGCAAAAATATGTGAAAAATGAACACAATCATGAACTTGAATTGATCTTAGACTGCGAAACACGCGGGAATTCGATTGAACCGAGGATTGAGAGAGCTTTACTGCTGAAAAACAACATTCGCGAGTCGAATATTTCATTAATCGAATATTTCATTCTATTCCGTTGCTCATAATAAGAATCGGTATTAATTTATCCTTTGTTTTTAGTAGCAACATCTGTGAGTTCCTTAAGGCTTGTTCACATTGCTCACAGAGTGGAGCATCAGCTTTTCTCGCTTTAACCAATCTGAAACCTTAACAGTTTCTTGGCTAATCGATTGGAGGTCTGTGATTGGTTGAAAAAGTTTCGATATGAGTAACGCTTTCGGTCGCAATGTGAACAAGGCGTATGAAAGTGTTTTTGCTGGAACAATTTTAGTGGATTTTGTCACCTTTCATAAATACTCGATTGGCCATTTTGTTTCCATGGTTTCTGCGATACTCCATGATTGTATTTTAATCTTATATTATGTAATTATTAGATTTTGTCACCTTTCGTAAATACTCGATTGACCATTTTGTTGCCATGGTTTCTGCGATACTCCAGGATTTTATTTTGATCTTATATTATGCTAATTAGATCAAATAAATCTTGTAATCCACAGATTTTCAATGCGTGTATTAATAATATATACTATCTGTGCTATTTATATCTTATTTATTTTAATGGTTAGACGTGAACTGCTTTTTTTCTGGCATTTAAAAAGAATTTCAACTTTTTTTTCCCAGAAAGTGTTATTTTTTCAGAATACTTAAAAAAAAACCCTCTCACTTTTGATAAGACGATTTAAATCGTTTCTGATGCCACCAATTTTTTCTTATTCTTGTGTCCAATTATGCATCGCCATTACGCATATGTCAAGGAAAAAGTTTATCTCATCGATAAGCAGTTACTATGCTACAAAAATGCTTTGAATTAATTCAAGCGAGTTCCGTGACTTCTTACATTTAGAAAAGAGCATAGTAAAAAAAATAATAAATTAAAATAAAAATGAAAAAAAAAATAAAAAGACTTGAAACAATGTGAAAAAAAAAATGACTGACAACCGAAAAAAAAATAACGAAAGAGTGGGGGGGGGGGAGGGGGAAGATAAGCAGACGAACAAAATGTTCTCCACCGAAGCAGACAACTATCCGTTAAATCATTGTCGTTAGTCAAGGCAGCTGGTGAAAAAAAAATGCTGTCTTAATTATGCCAAGAATGTTATTGTTTAGTTATTATTCCTTGTAAAAGAATAACATGTTAAGGGGATGTATACATGGACACAGTTGATTGCGGTCTGTAAAAAAAGCTTTTAATTCCCGAAAAAGCTTTTTTATGATCATATCCTGGTGTAGCAATCGGTAAAGAATTAGGGTTGATGTTTTTTTTGTTTGATATGTACTTTTTTTTTCGTACGGGGAGCGTTTTCAAATTGAGTGGACTTAAAAAATGTCGGTTCGAACTGAAATTTCTTGTAGAATTTTTTAACCCCTTGACATACCAGACATATCTGGAATACGTCATTTGTTTATTATGTCATTCTAAACATTGATGCCTGGGAGACAGCAGGAATTTTACGCCAATTAAATTTGCTTTTAGTAGTGTGCCTATGAAGCAAACATTACAAAAATATAATTTTATATATATTCAGTGTTAAAGTGGGAACGTTGGAAATATTCCCTGCAACATGTCTGTCTTGAAGTTGATGTACGAATATTAATAGTGTTAACACTGTTTATTAATATTGTCTTATATTTAGGATTTTTAATAATTTTTTTATTTTTTGAGGTAATGCTAACAGAATTGTTCAGATATATTAAATACTAATTTTTAACGCATAGAATTTCATTCTATTTGTATGTCATAGCGTAACCCAAAGTTAAGACAAGTAAATTCTGTATGACTAGGGACATATCTTTCATATACATATAAATATTAATGTCTCACTCACGTGATTTCAAATACGCTCAAATTGTGTTTGAATGCAGAATAGTCGTAGGATATTGTAATAGTTCTTGATTCAGAGGATCCTGAAAACCGTACGATTTCGGTTAATTTCTCTGAAATCGACACTTTATTTTTTTTCTGCAAGCCCTAAATCTTGGAGGGGTGTTTGAGGGGTAGGTGGAATATTACTCACCTTTAGAAATTTCCTTTTAAGTTTGTTCTCGTTCACTCTCTCTTGCTCTTTCGTATACTGTAAAAATGAAATGCTGTTTTCGGCATTTATCTAAAATGGAAATGTAATTTGAAGGGTTAGAAAATACGTTTAAGATTCACTGTAAAAATGAAATGCTGTTTTCGGCATTTATCTAAAATGGAAATGTAATTTGAAGGGTTAGAAAATACGTTTAAGATTCACTGTAAAAATGAAATGCTGTTTTCGGCATTTATCTAAAATGGAAATGTAATTTGAAGGGTTAGAAAATACGTTTAAGATTCACTGTAAAAATGAAATGCTGTTTTCGGCATTTATCTAAAATGGAAATGTAATTTGAAGGGTTAGAAAATACGTTTAAGATTCAAAAGAGGGCTATCCAAAACAGGTAAGCCGCTACCCAGAAACATCACGCCATGAAACAGGTAGCTTTTTTTAACCTGAAGCAGCATTTCGTTTTTACAGTGTATGGTGCTATTTGCAGGGCTGAGGGGCATGGCTTCAGTTTTGGCACTTGCTATCGACCACCATAACGATCAGAGTCCGACTTCTGCCAGTTGCCACCACTATTCATACCGAGAAATGCCATTTAAAATAATGGCATTCCTACTTCCATGATGCTCTAATTATCGATTTTGAGACATGGGAATCAGTAAAGCACTTATTAGTTGAAGTGCTTTACTGATTCCCATAGCTTAGGTTAGTCATGCTAATTAGCCTTTATAGGGTTACTTAACTAATTTATTTTTCTTGCAGGTTGCTCGACATATGCCACGGTCCTCGACTGGAGCAAGAACAGCAACTCATTTTGTACTTGGTGTTCGAACACATAGACCAAGACTTAGCTACCTACCTCGATAAATGCCCTAAGCCTGGTATGTCGGCTGAAAAAATTAAGGTAAGATGCTCTCACATATGTTATCAACTAATTTCTGACTTGGAAACTCGCTGATATTTGCTTAAAAGAGAAATTGATTGTTGTTGATTATTGAGATTTGTTTAAATCGGGGAATGTGGGGAAATTTCAATGTATATTTACCAGTTAATCGGTTGTTAAATCTATCTGACAAGCATTCCGCCAAAAGACGAGTTGAATGTACTATTTCCAAGATGGCGTAACCATAGGAAGTATTTGACATCCTATGATGACGTTCGGAGCCTCCTCAACGCCATTCTGCTCCCAGATATTGTTCAAATTTCTCTATGACGGCCGGTCATGGTTCCGAAAAAAATTGGCCGTTTTGAGTCGGTTGTATTGAATCGGTTCTGAACAAAATGTGTCCGCTGAATATGAGTGACGGATAGAGAAGTTTCACTTGTATACAGTGAAATTTCTCTGTGGCGGCCAGTAGTTGTTTCGAAAAGAAGGTGCCGTTAAAAGGGGGTTCTTCCACAAAATTAGCTTTATGGAGTCTTTAATCGGTTCTGAACAAAATATGGCCGTTAACGGCCGTAGGAGTGAACGGCTAGAGAAGTTTCACTGTATATCAATAAAATAAATCGCGTTTTAAATAAAACAGTTTTCTTCTCATATTGCATAAAGAGTTAGCCAAATTGGGTTTTTTCTGCTCTAATAGCACAACCAACCACTATTTCCACACTGATGTAACCAGAGCCTGACTAAGGCAGGGGCATACGGGGCAGTTGCCCCGGGCCCCTACATCAGAGGGGGCCCCCAAATCGAATAGAAAGTTTAGTATTAAGTATTAAGTTCTTCATTACTAAAGTAGTGAAGCAGAGGGGGGCCCCCAAAGAAGTTTTTGCCCCGGGCCCCAATTAGGCTAAGTCGGGCCCTGGATGTAACAGTAATAAAAGGTCACAGATTTATGACTGTACATAAGTCACAATTTCATCCTCAGGTAACTTTGTCTTGTGACTTTACTCGAACGTCGCTTTCACAATCAGCCTGTGACTCATCCTCCAAGTGACGTGGCGAACAAGTTATTCTCTGACTTTGTGACTGTCATATGAGTACACTATCCTCAGGAAGACACTAGGTTTTTGTCACAACTGTAATTTTAGCCGTGTTCCTCCGATGGTGGCGTCACGCTGGATATTATTTCGACATCATGGTGATTTGATTGTTAATTAATTGTGAATTAACAATTGAAAATGAGAAATGTTTATTGTGCATCAGTATTGAATATAAACTTTTGTTTTTCTGCAACAAGGTGAATTCATTTCTAAATACTTTTAATCTATTTTAAATTATTCAAGTTAATATGTTAGTTAAGATGAAAGCAAACGCAGTTATCTTCCCGACGTTTATTTTTTACTCTGTCAGATGAAAGAGTTTTCACGTCGATACATCAAGTCACGGGTCAAAGCGACATAACGAAGTCCCGCCGTGTGACGCATACCTAAAACTCGCAGATAATTAAATTGGGTCCACTTTCTGAAATCATTATTAACACTCCGAAAGCTGACATTAGCCCGTCCAGTGTAGGACGAGTACTGAAGAATCAAGCTTCGTAGATATCTAATATTTAGTTCATGTGTTAGGGAGCGTACTCGCACTTCGATTTGAGCCACATGCAAAATAATGCGGGTGAAGCATCAGACACGCATAAATGACAACACTTTATTTAATTACAATTGGTCATAGGAAATAACAATTAAACACTTCAATATTATTTATAACGATTTAGAATGATATATATACACTAGCTAAAAACCCGCACTTCTCTACGGAGTACATTCAAATTAAATACAATGGTCAATGTATGCAATTAATGCCAAAAAAATATAAATATATATATTTGTAATAAATACGACCATCAATGTATATTTTTAAAGACAAAATAATGTAGAAGGATATTTTTAAAGACAAAATAATGTAGAAGAAAATATTCAAATTAAATCTAATAGGACATACTAAGAATATAGTACAGTTAATAGAGTACAGTTTGAGGAACATAGCTTTTACTGTATTTTAATATTTTTTGGATAATGTCCAATCGTCTGCCGCATTAGCAAGAAAAAAAATTTTTTTTTTGTCTATTTCGTTATTATCACGTGACGATAAATTTGTTTAAAGTACCAGAAAAAGAAATCACGTGATCAGCATTTAATAATTTAAATTCTAAAAATTAATCTTTAAAAATTCACCAAAAATCAGAAAATCGAGGTAAAAGTTCGAAAAAGATTTCATTTTAAAGGAATTTTCATAATCTTTCTCGTGATATAAATTTTATAACCCTCAAATTATTATTTTAAATGCAAACTTAAAAAAAGTTACGAAAACAGCTTAAAAATTTAATTTAAAAAAATCTAAGAAGAATTTTTTAAAAATCTTTCTTAGTGCACCCCTAAACCATAAGAAGAATCGCCATGCAAAATTGCAGCCCTTTAGGTCCAGCGGTTTGGTCTGTGCGTTGCATGTCAGTCAATTAGTCTGTCAGTGAGTCAGTCAGTTACGGAACTGTTTTATATATATATATATATATATATATATATATATATATATATATATATATATATAGGGATATATAGGGATAAGCGTACTCACAGGTGGTTAGTTGACGCAAAATAAGAGGAACGTTTTGTTCGAAGGTAAACCAAATCTCACTCATCTCCCGCATTCAGAAAAAAGACATTTTGGAAAAGACTGATGTGTACTAATCCTATTATATTCGTTCACCTCAATGTTAACCTATGGGAAAATGTGTCCAAGGATTGCCGATTTGGATTTCAAGATTTTTTTTTATTATAATTGTACTCCGTAATAGAGAAAAAAATTTACACCTTGGGGCATTTTTCGTTTTATACAAAAAAAATGCAAATAATATTTTTAAATTTAAATTATTAGGAGAAAAAATCTGGTATAGGATGTTTTAAACGCTCCTAAATTCCTATGGTGGACGAAATTTATTAAATGAATCCTGTTGCAAGGTGCAGAAAAGTTCGGTATATCTGAAAATACCATTTTTATTGGATCAGCATTTATGTAGATTTAAATAGCAGACACGGTTTCTTCATGGGTTAACATTGATGTGAGTGAATCCAGTAGGGTTAGTACACAGCAGCCTTAAGGCTGCTATGTACTAAGAAAAAAAATCGTATTTCCCTCTTCTCTTGTTGCAGACTCTTGTGGTGGGAGGTGTCCAGTCGACAGTTCGAGAATTCCACCCCTCACCCCCCCCCCTTATATGGCGGTCACACACATCTGCCCTGCACAGTATTCATGGGGAAAACGAGTGATTTATGGGCAACGCTCTGCAGAGCCGCTCTCCAACGATCCTGCACTCAGTCGGTTTTTGCACAGATCATGAAAGAGATTCGAGGGACCTTGGGGGGAGGACCGTAACTAATCGACCCCCAAATGTGTCAACAAGTGTCGGGGGCTGCGTACTGTAGAATTGTCAAGATGTGTGTGGCTGCAGCATTAGGATTGACATTTTGAGGGATTGTAATGGCTCTCTCTCTATAGGGGTGTTAAGCGCTGCCCCAACTTTTTTATTTAAAATATATTTTTGTCAACTATTTATAGGTACATAAATGCTGATAATAAAAAAAATTGGTATTGTCAGATATCCTGAACATTTCTGCATAGCGCTACAGAATTCATTTTATAAATTTCGTCCACCGAAGGAATTTATGAGCGTTTAAAACACACTGTACCAGATATAACGAATAATTTAAATTTTAAATATTAATTGGATTTTTCAAAAAACGAAAAATGTACACAAATGTAAAATTTCTTTCTCTATGAAAGAGTACAATTTTTTTTTTTTAAATCTTTGAATCCAAGTCGGCAATCCGTGGACAAATTTTCTCCATAGGTTAACATTGAGGTGAGAGAATCCAATGGAGTTGGTACATAGCAGCCTTAAACTGTTAGCACGAATCAGGAAAAATGGAATACAGTTTAGAGCCGCAGTTCGATAAATGCATGACTTTCGAAAATCGAATATGCACAAAATCACCTGGACTCCCTGATGTTGAATCCAGGAACGCAACGACACCAAAAATCTATAAAATGAAATTGGAAGAAAATATGAAGGTGTTACCGCAGTAAGGTAATTTTGAACATTTATTTTTTGCATAGCCATTCATATTATTTAAACTGAGCAAAGGGTGAATAAGTAAAGAATTTATCATTAGCCAGAGAATATTTGCGGAGAATATTTTCAGCATACATGTTCCGTGAACTGTGTTTGACTGTCTCATGTTCGTTACTGTCTGTGAAACCCTGCTTATTCCACAGCAAGCAAGTATTTGCGATTAAGGCTTCTGTGTACTAACCCTATTAGATTCGCTCACCTCAGTGTTAACCTATGGAGAGAATGTGTCTACTATTCACAGCTACATAAATGCTGATAATCCAATAAAAATGATATTTTCAGATGGTGACTGAACTTTTCTGCACCTTGCAACAGGATTCGTTTCATAAATTTCGTCCACCAAACGAATTGATGAGTGTTCAAAACACTATACCAGATTTTTTCCCGTATAATTTTTTTAAAATATTATTTGCATTTAAAAAAAAACTGAAAATGCCTCGAGGTGTAAAATTTCTTTCTCTATTACGGAGTACAATTTTAAAAAAAATCTCTCAACCTTTGACACATTTTCTCCATAGGTTAACATAATAATTACAAGATAAAAAGAACTTTTTATATGCCATGTTTTTAAATTTTCTGTTGAATCATATAAACTTGACAATTCTATGTATTAATAAATACTTTTAAAAAAATTTTTGATGAATTATCCCATCAACTTGAAAGAAGATGAATTGGAAGTTAACTTGCGTTTAACTTTTCGTTCCCGTTCCGGCCGACAGATGGCTGCAACAGTCTCCAAAGCAAAATTAACTGAAAATAATAAAAACATGGTAAAAATCTGCTTAAAGATGGCTAAAAGTATTAAAAAATGCATTGTCATCGTGTTCTGAGCTATTCTAAAAGTTTTCAAATGTCTAGCTAGTCGGGAAGTTAGTTAAAAATCGATTGCAAGATTTGTACTGGACAAACAAACACACACACAAACAAGAAAGCAAGTTAATAAAAACATGGAAATTAAGGTGAGCGAATCCAATAGGGTTTTAGTACTCAGCAGCCTTAACGTCGCTTCGATCGTGTACAGTTTTACTGTAATAAGAGGTACAGGGAAGTATTTCAATTACTATTTGAAGAAAAATTATATGATTTTATTCCTCAGCCTGTCTGTAGTTCATTGATGATGTTTATGTAAGCATGATTAAAATTTGATAGTCTTAACTGGCCTTTTAAAGGCTTTATTTCTTTCTTGAGTGGATATACTAGAGATCATCAACAAATTCGTAAGCTTCACGGGGGTCACTTTAATACATTCATAGGTTAACGCGGGTCACACGCAGTTGACGTTTGCTTGAAGTATTTTTAGTAGCAATATATTTTCCACTTCATGAAACAGAGAAAATACGGCACTTGCATTCAACCAAGATAAAGTAAACTTTATTGTGAGTGAGGTATTCACATCGTAGCTGGGACTTGGCGTTATTTTTAGTCTGACTAAAGCAACGCAAATTCGGCATTGATGTACTGTCTTTAACGATTTTTTTTATCATAAATGTTCTTCTTAAAGCCCTATATATTGAGAATCAATTCCTGTTTGAAATTCCTTATATTTGTCTTCAGGTCCAAGTATAAGAGCTAACCCATATAAAACTAACCCCTACAACAATGAATAGTTAAGATACGTTTTAGATTTATTATTGTTACATATAAGGGGCCCAAAACATTAGATTAAGTCTGCTGTGTACTAACCATATTGGATTAGCTCACCTCAATATTAATCTATGGAAAAAATGCTATTTATAGCTACATACTATTTACAGCTACGTAAAAGCTGATTATCCAATAAAAATGGTATTTTCGAGATAGCTTGAAAATTTCGGCACCTTGCAACAGGATTCATACTATAAATGTCGTTAACCAAAGGAATTTAGGCACTTTTAAAACATACTATATCAGATTTTCTCCCCGAATAATTTAAATTTAAAAATATTATTTGCATTTAAATAAAAACCAAAAATGCACCAAGGTGTAAAATTTCTTTCTCTATTACGGAGTACAATATTTTTAAAAAATCTTTGAATCCAAGTCTGCAATCCTTGGGCACATTTTTTCCATAGGTTAACATTGAGGTGAGCGAATCCAATAGGGTTAGTACACAGTAGCCTTAACTCACTACGAGCTTTTCACACATAAGAGAAACGATGGATTTAGCGACACAAATAACAACAGGCTGAAATTTTTTCGTACCATCTACCGTTTCCTTCCGCAGCTGGTAGTCTTTCTGCAATTAATTATCCTTTTTTATAACTTTTTCTAATTCCAGTTTCCATGTCAACTTACAGTCGGAAACTGGCTAAACAGGGCACCGTTGAAGACCCCCTTATCTATATATATAAAACAGTTCCGTAACTGACTAACAGACAACGCACATACCAAACCGCTGGACCTAAAGGACTGAAATTTTGCATGACGATTCTTCTTATAGTGTAGGGGTGCACTAACAAAGATTTTTGAAAAATTCTTATTTTTTAAATTAAATTTTTAAGCTGTTTTAGTATTTTTTTAAAGTTTGCATTTAAAATAATAATTTGAGAGTTATAAAATATATATCACGAGAAAGATCATAAAAATTCCTTTAAAATGAAATCTTTTTCGAATTTTTACCTCCATTTTATGATTTCTGATGAATTTTTAAAGATTAATTTTTAGAATTTAATTTATGAAATGCTGGTCACGTGATTTCTTTTTCTGGTACTTTAAAGAAATTTATCGTCACGTGCATAACAACGAAATAGACAAAAAAAAAAATTCTTGCTAATGCGGCAGGCGATTCGACATTATCCAAAAATATATTTAAATACAGTAAAAGATATGTTCCACAAACTGTACTATATTAACTGTACTATACTCTTTAGTATGTTCTATTAGATTTAATTTGAATATTTTCTTTTACATTATTTTGTCTATAAAAATATCCGTTACGATTTTTTTATATATTTTTTTGTTTTTTTTAAACATCAATTGCATACATAGATCGTTGTATTTATTATAAATATATTTATACATATTTTTGGCATTAATTGCATACATTGACCGTTGTATTTAATTTGAATGTACCCCGTAGCGAAGTACAGGTTTTCAGCTAGTAGCGTATAAAGCGGCAGTGTACGCGATCCAAGTGAGATGAAATTATACGCTACGCCTGTAAAAGTTTTTCTGTGCAAGGGAAGTGACTTATAGCGGAAGCCGGCTCTACAGGTCGTCAAAAAAATTAGGAATTGCTGGAAAATAATGATTTTCTATTTTTAACTTGGTCGTTATTGAAGCCAGTTTGGGTTAATTGAAAAACGTGGTTTTATTGATCATGGATGTTGAAAATGTTGTATTTTTACTTAATGTAATTAATTTTTGCGACAGTTATCGAGAGGAATAATAACATAAAAATATTTCACCAGTTTGAAAAATAATGCACCTGGGAGGTATTCATTGTGGGCTCCGCTTTTATAACGATAAAAATAAAAATAAAAAATTGTTAGTGGTGTAATTTATGTCAGTTAGTGTTCTGATGGACTTTCTAAACGAGGCTACAATAAACGGTACATTAAAAAATTATTTACCATCATCTAAAACTTGAAAATGTTATCTTAATTATGGCCATTTCAGAAGTAATAATTAAATTATGTAAGTTATATTTTTTTACTTATTTGCAACGAAGAATAAAAATAAAATTATAAGTGAGTTTATATTTAGAATTTTAGTCCACTATCCCTTAATAATTTCCTGGACACTTTGAAAAGATAAAATTATTTTGCTACTGATACGTAATATCCGTATCTGTTGTTGTTGTTGTTCATAATGCCCCCTGGCCTAAAGTTCCAGACCACGTCCATATAGGCTTCGGGCTGAAGTGTGTGGCTCCGGTTTATGATAGCACAAGGGTCGGTGTCCGTCTTGGCTAGGTGCCACCGCAATTTTGACCGAGCACCTCCAGGGGCAACATCTGGTGGGATCATACCTTCCCCACCCACTGACCTCATAGGAGTTTCCGATCTACGGATTTAACGTGCCCATATCTGGCCTAGACACGAGGGTATTTAACGGCGCTTGTCGGGATTCGATTCGGACACCCTCAGTACCGGAAGCCGACGCGCTACAGATAGGCTACCTCGGGCCCAATGTCCATATCTAATAAACTGAAACTTAAATTATTCTATATTCTGCTCAGTCATGGATTTGTGCTTTTAATTTGCACCAATTTTTCTGTGCATTGTACTAAAACCTCGTTGTTTGCGCAACACTTCGGGCGGTAATAAATGCGCTACGCCTGTAAAAGTTGTTTTGTTACAAGAAGAGTGTATTGGCACGGAGGCCAACTAAACACGTTTAGTCATAAAATAAACAAATGAGAAAGAGACATCGCTCTTAATTAGTTCTCTTAGCATCACTTAATTTAGAAAAATAAAAACACTGAAAATACTACTGAAACGTGTTAATATTCTGGGTAACTTTCTTTTGTTTTTTGTATTGAGTTAATTACCGTATTTTTCAGACCATAAGACGCACCTCAAATTTATGGGAGGATTTTTAGAAAAAGAATATTTTGTTAGGTATATAAAGATTTTCAGTTCCTTACTTAATAAAGATTTTATATATATATATATATATATAATTAATACGTCGATCAATGTATACAATTGATGTAAAAAATATATATATATTTATAAAAAATAAGAGATATTTTTATAGACACAATAATGTAGAAGAAAATATTCAAATTAAATGTAATAGGACATACTAAAGAATATAGTTCAGTTTGAGGAACATAATATCTTTTATTGTATTTTAATATTTTTTTGATAAAGTCCAATTGTGTGACGCATTAGCAAGAAAAAAAATTTTTTTTTGTGTATTTTGTTGTTATGCATGTGACGATAAATTTATTTAAGGTACCAGAAAAAAATCACGTGATCAGCATTTAATAAATTAAATTGTAAAAACTATTCTTTAAAAATTCACCAAATATCAGAAAATGGAGGTAAAGATTCGAAAAAGATCTCATTTCAAAGAAATTTTTATGATCTTTCTCGTGATATAAATTTTATAACCCTCAAATTATTATTTTAAATGCAAACTTTAAAGAATGTTTCAAAAACAGCGTAAAAATTTAATTTTAAAATATCTAAGAAGAATTTTTCAAAAATCTTTCTTAGTGCACCCCTACATTATAAGAAGAATCGCCATGCAAAATTTCAGCTCTTTAGGTCCAGCGGTTTGGTCTGTGCGTTGTATGTCAGTCAGTTACGGAACTGATATATATATATATATATATATATATATATATATATATATATATATATATATATATATATATATATATATATATATATATATATATATATATATATATATAGAAAAATATATATATATATATATATATATATATATAATATACATAAAATATATATAATAAGTATATATTATATAATAAAATATTAATTTTATTTTAATGTTCCCTTCGGACTATAAGACGCATCCCAATTTTAAGTCGATTTTTTTATGTAAAAAGGTGCGTCTTATGGTCCGAAAAATACGGTGCATAGTATTTTTATATAAAGGTTACGATCAATAATCTTATTTGGATCAATTTAAAAATTCAGCTACCTAAAAGGCGTTTATAAACTCAGTTGGAGAATTTTCCAATTTTTAATACGTTAAGCATCCAGGTATTTGTAAATCTCTGTCTTCTTCCTTATCAACTTTCTTATATGGCTGACAAGTTAACTTAAATTTAATTAAAAATAATAAATACCGATAAAAAAATTACCAAAATGTTTTATCGGTAACGAGTAGCTTTAAATTTCATTCCTTTTCTGTTGTGTTTTGTCGAAATGCTTGCAAATGTTAGTTGATGAATATTTTCAAACAAATAAATAAAAATAATAAATACCAATAAAAAAATTACCTAAATGTTTTAACGGTTAACAAATTGCTTTAAATTTCATTCCTTTTCTGTTCTGTTTTTATCAAAGTGCTTGCAACTGTTAGTTGGAGAATATTTTCTAACAAATAAATAAAAATAATAAACACCGATAAAATACTACCAAAATGTTTTGTCGGTAACAAATAGCTTTAAATTTTATTCCTTTTCTGTTGTGTTTTATCCAAATGCTTGCAACTGTTGGTGAATATTTTAAAAGAAATATTTTAGATAAAGACATTTTTCATTGTACCAGATTAATTGCTTTTTTCTAGTTTTATTAGTATTTATAATTAAATTATGTTTACATTTTTTTACAGGATATTTCATACCAGATCCTAAGTGGCGTTGACTTCCTTCACTGCAACCGCATTGTACATAGAGACCTGAAACCTCAAAATATATTAATCACGAATACTGGCCATGTTAAAGTGGCGGACTTCGGTTTGGCGAGGATATTTGAACGCCAGATGCCTGTCACGTCTGTAGTAAGATTCATACTTTTAAGTCAATTTCTCCGCGGTATTGTGTAAAGTTTTAATGGAACTATATCCCACTGATAATTGTTTGTCGTGCTGAGGATGCTTAGATATCTAGTAATCTTACTAAACCCTAATGTGTATAAGGAGTTAGTTTGGAATAACTTTAGTACTTGGTGAATTTTCAATAATACTTGGGTTTACATAATTTTAATTTTATGATATGTATGTGTGTTTGTTTGTGTGTTTGTTTGTTTGTTTGATGTGTATCGGTTAAAATATCAGAACTTGAAACACATCATAAAATTGTAGTTGTGGCTGCACAGGTGGTCAAACTTCAATAATATACACAGTTTCCTATATAAAACCAGATTTATTAAATCATTCTGGGAGTGAGATGAGGTCTATCCTAAAAAGGGGATAACCTCATGCTCTATCTGAAGAGAGCAAATGTTAAATCGCAATTAGACATCACTACACTCCAATTTTCCCAAAGTAGACCCTACCTGTGGCCAGAATTGTCATTAGGTCAGCAAATATCTAACTTCGCGTTGCTTTATATGGTAATCACTTTCAAGTCTAAAACTGCAAGCTGCGTATTTCCTCACAGGTCATTTTTAGCTCAGTGCTCGCCTGAGGGTAAATATAAAAATTACGAAAAGTTTAAAAGGGGTAATTAAAATTAGTAATTTATTTTACAAATCAAGCTAGGGAATGAGAAATACTTTTTTGACATAACAGATGTGTGTGTGTGTGTGTGTGTGTTTGTTTGTTTGTTTTTCTTTCTTTCTCCTTACAGATCTTCAATCCTCATTTTTATCTATGGAAAATTTTCCTCTCCGTATTTTCTAATCAAAGGCGTTTTTATTTAATTATGAATCCTGAATTTGAAAATATATATTTGAATGCAGTGCGTGTATCTTTAAAAGAAAAAATCTTATTTTAATTTAGCGTTTTCAAATAAACAAATTTATTAATTTAGTGTTAGACGTCAGTAATTTAATGTCATGTAAAAGATTTCCTGGGAGAGATAGTTGTTACATCCTTCTAAAGGCCTGTTCACGTTGTAACTGGAGCGTTGCGTCACGTTACTACGATGGCTTTGACATTGTTGACATGACCTGTGATTGGTTTAACGTGTCACGTGGTCAATGAATTAAGCTATGTGATAAGTTAAAATGTTAACGCTGACACTACGTAACGCTCCGGATTCAACGCGAACAGGCCGATTAGCGTTAGGGTCTGTTCACATAGGAGTCCGTTGCGTAGCGTTAAGGAAAAGATGACGTTGAGACGAAAATAAACCAATCATAGGCCTCTAAACGATTAGCAATGAAATTTTTAACGCTTATGATTGGTTTATTTTCGTCTCAACGTCATCTTTTCCTTAACGCAACGCAACGGACTCCTATGTGAACAGGCCCTTACATCATTCTAAATCATCTTGTTTTGTAGCCTGCTAACGGCCGTGAGAAACTTTGCAAAAATATTTGCCAAGGATGGTGATTGGAAAAAGTTACATGTTATCGCCTCCCACATTATCATAGAAAATGTACATTACTTTAGTAACTGCCATATTTTATGTGTTCATAATCAATTGAAATGATCGCGATGAATTTAAACTTTCATCAATATAATCATCATTTCTCCACGTGACAGGTGGTAACGCTATGGTACCGGGCACCAGAAGTCTTATTACAGTGTAGCTATGCTACTGCAGTTGACCTATGGAGCTGTGGTTGCATCTTCGCCGAGCTGTACAGAATGAAGTAAGTGGATGAACTACAAAATTAAGTGCTTTTAAGGCTACCGTTTTCAGGCGGCCAAAAATACAGGGTGGTTCAAAATTGTTGAGCGCATTTCATGTTTGAAAAAAAAATAGAACAAAATGAGGTACGTATATGTTTATTGTTTTCTTGGAAAGACAAATTAAAACAGTTTTACACAACAAAATTTTAAACATTTAATAACTTCCACATAAGCCGGTAGATGGCGCGACAACATTTCGCAAGAAAAATTTACTAATTGCGTTGGTCTGCAAATGGTTACCGTACAGGAAAAAGCAATGTGCGTTTTGTGGTTCCATGAAAGGAAATCCGTTGTAACTTATTTTGTTCTTCTTTTCTTTTTAATTTCAGACCACCCCAGGGTGGTCCAAAATTGCTGAGCGCATTTCATCTTTGAAAAAATTTGCAGACTGACGCAATTAGTAAATTTTTCTTGCGAAATGGTGTCGCGTCATCTAACGGCTTTTGTGGAAGTTATTTAATGTTTAATATTTTGTTGAGTAAAACTGTTTTAAATTGTCTTTCCAAGAAAACAATAAACATGTGTGTACCTCATTTTTTTTTTCAAACATGAAATGCGCTCAATAATTTTGGACCACCCTGTATATTAAACTCGATTTTTGTCAACAATACGGTTAGATTACTTTCTTTATTTTTCTTAATTTGGGATTGTTAGTACACCGTTTAACCAAAAGTGTCCATATTGCTTTTTATTCCTCTTTGTGTGGCCCAAACCCCGTAGACAGACATGATTAGCAATATACAGAGTATGGCAGAATGGACTCCTACATTTCGGAAGATCACAGTGGTGAGGGTAGGGCGGCGCGGGAGGGGTCAACAGTTTGGGCGGATTTTCTAGTTGTAAGTAGACACCATGAGTTGGTCTGGTGAACATCGCAGTTTCGTTAATTCAGACGTTCTTTAAAGAGGGAGATCACCTTTGCACTCGCAAAAATCCATTAATTTTTGCTACCAAGCTTAATGTGTTGTCAAACAGTTAATTTTTAATTAATTTAAACCAATTTTTAGGGGGAATTGTACAAAGCTTTATCTATTAGAAAACAAAAGCAGAATTGTTGAGGGATTATCAGAAATTATTTTATGTAAAAAAATTGTTTATGAATAATAAATCTTAGGTCAATGCATTGCGCGCAGAAATTTTTAAAAACTATATGAGATATATATTTAATTATTTGTATAGATTCTATTCATAGGTTATACTTTAATCTACATCTAGAATAATTACCATATTTCACATAAAAAATATTTTTTTAGGCAAATGTATTGTAATGGACAAGAAATATGATAAAATTTTTTCACAAAAAATTGCTGTAAGAAAAATTAGTAATATGTACTTACCTAAATTTAGGTAGAAATTGTATAAACATACTAGACATACACGTAAACAAAATTTTAGCAATTTGTTACCATTAGTTTTGAAGAAATAGTGCGCACAAGTTTGAAAATAAGTTTTTGAAAAAACCCATTAAAGCTTAGTGTTTCTATAAATTACTTCACTATTAGCTTTATACATTTGGCCATAAAATCGGTTCTAATTGTAGTATCGACTTCATTTTTTTTTAAGATTCCTAACATTCCATTCTTCAAAATTAAATCATAATAAAAAATTGAGTTTTTTTAAGGTTTTAAGGTGATCACTCCCCCTTAAAATCAACGATTCTGTAATTGGGCACAGAAGGCATTTAGGATTCTATTCAGGCTCTAAGCAACTGGTGCCGTTCTTGGCTGAAAAATAATCTTGCGATGGATTTCAAACGTGAGAGCAAGTTGTCCTGCTTTACCAATGGAAACCGAACGGTCGTCCTCGGACATTAGAACACCTGAAAATATGCAACGAGTCCGTGAGTCCATTATTCGTGAGGAAGTTAGCGCCATTCGCGTTGCATTTTGTGCCACGCGCGCCTGCTGGTGTTCCAAAAATTGGCGCGTCCGAAGGGTTAAATTCATCTTATTCTTAGCGATATGCTGGTGTACGAGATAGGAAGGGAACTACGATAGAATTTCGTTGATACTTACCTCACTATCGGAGGTAATAAAAAAAAGTACAACTCTCCTTTAAACTTCGTAAATTTGGCTGGGGCGTATAAGATGTTGCCCCAATACTGTCTTACGAGAGAAATTATTTTGAAATATATGTGTTATATACTAAAGCACTCTTTTTTGGTTTGACTGAATTTTGTATTCACCATTTTAAAGTTCTTATACAATAAATCTTATATGAGGTTTTGTATTTCATGACTAGTTTGTTTGTATAACTAAATTCTCGTGCGAGATACTAAGGCACTCTATTTTTGTTTGACTGAATTTGGTATTCACCATTTTAAAGTTCTTATACAATAAAACTTATATGAGGTTTTGTAATTCATGACTAGTTTGTTTGTATAACTAAATTCTCGTGCGAGATACTAAGGCACTCCTTATTTTTGTTTGACTGAATTTGGTATTCGCCATTTTTAAGTTCTTATACAATAAAACTTATATGAGGTTTTGTAATTCATGACTAGTTTGTTTGTATAACTAAATAATGGTATTTTGAAAAGCAAGACAATTATAAACGATTTTTCATTATTGTACCTAGGCCACTTTTCCGTGGACAGTCCGAAGTCGATCAGCTGAGAAAAATATTCGAGTAAGTTATGACTTATTATTTAAAAGAATAAAATCTATATACATGGTCATCGAAAAAGGTGTCCGTGATTTCAGTTGTGCAAACCGGGAACAACAATTATCCAATCGGATTTTGCGTAGCAGCAGATGGTATGTTAACTCTGGGAGTTTTATTTTTCCATGTCATGATGACCGTGACTGCGCTGGGGGCATGCGCCAACGCTGTGACGTCGCGCTTCCTCGTTCATGGGTTTTGACGTTGGATGGCAAGGGACGGTCCAATATTTTTTCCACCAAGAAGCCCCGATTCGACCCCTCTAGAATTTTTTCTGTGGGGTTACCTGAAAAACATTGTATACGCTGAGAATATCCTGGACTACGCTATTTATCGGACAGCTGCAATACCGACAGCTCCTGCTATGATCTAGCGTACCTGGTGGAGATCGACTATTGCCTAGATATGTGCCGAACGACGATGGGTTCTCATATCGAAACCTACTAGATAATGTCCAAAACGTGATTCGTTTCTGTATCGTTTGGTGAAAGAAAAAAAACATGAGTACTATTACAGGGATCTTTATTTCACTTTGTAATCACGGACACCTTTTTCGATGATACTGTACTTTTACAACCAGTTCGAATATCATTAGTGTTTCAGTTAATTTCCTATTTCCAATTAAGTTATTCTTCATATATGCCTGTGTTTTTTGTAACAAAAGTGATAAATGTGCATAATACTTTGTACTGAATATGCTATTGAATTCAATTCGTTTCAAACTACACTGAAGAACCAAAAAAAAAATTGGTACAGGCGTGCGTATGCAAATAACGGAGGTATGCAACCAATCAGCGTAACGCGATGCGGTCGGCAGCGCCTATATAAGACAACAGGTGTCTGGTGAAGCTGTTAGATCGGTTCCTGCTGCTACAATGGCAGGTTATCACGATTTATGTGGCTTTGAAAGCGGTGTTATAGTCGGCGCACGAGAGATGGGACATAGCATCTCCGAGATAGCGATGCAATTTGGATTTTCGCGCACGATCATTTCACGACTGTGCCGTGAATATCAGGTATCCGGTAAAATATCACATCTCCGACAGCGGTGCGGCCGGTAGAAGTCCTTGAAAGAGCTGGACCGTCGACGACTGACGAGAATCCTTAAACGAGATAGACGTGCAACACTTCCTCAAATTGCTGAGGATTTCAGTGCTGGGGCATCAAGTGTCAGCGTGCGAACTGTTCAACGAACCGTCATTGATTCGGGCTTTCGGAGCTTCAGGCCTATTCGTGTATCGTTGTTGACTGCACGGCATGAAAGCTTTACGCTTGCCTGAGCCTGCCAACACCTCCATTGGACTGTTGATGACTGGAAACACGTTACCTGGTCTGACGAGTCTTGTTTCCAATTGTATCGGGTGGATGGACGTGTTCGAGTATTGACACAACCTCATGAATCCATGGACCGTGCATGTGCACCGGGGACTGTTCAAGCTGGTGGAGCCTCTATGATGGTATGGGGCATGTGCAATTGGCGTGGTATGGGACCCCTGATACGTCTAGAGACGACTCTAACAGGTGACGGGTACATAAGCATCCTGTCCGATCATCTACACCCATTTATGTCCATTGTGCATTTCGACGGACTTGGATAATTCCAGCAGGACAATGCGACACCCCCCCCCCCCACGTGTCGCTACCGAGTGGATCCAGAACCACTCTTCTGACTTTAGACACTTCCATTGTCCACCTAAATCCCCAGACATGAACATTATTGAGCATATCCGGGATGCCTTGCTACGTGCTGTTCAGAAGAGATCCTACACCCCCTCGCACTCCTATGGATTTGGGGACTTCCTTGCAGGATTCATGGTGTGAATTCCCTCCAGGATACCTTCAGACATTAGTCGAGTCCATGCCACGTCGTGTTCCGACACTTCTGCGTGCTCGTGGGCCCTACACGATATTAGGCAGGTGTACCATTTTTTTTTCGGGGGAGGTGGGGGGCTCTTCAGTCTATTTAAAAATCCATGAACTGTAGATTTTGGGCATATATTTACTTTCCATAATAACAATAAAAAAAGTCTCTCTTACCTTCTGCACTTGGATTTCGCAATAGGAAAAGTACCCTAAAACTTCATATTGAAATATTTATATGTATTTATATTCCATTTAGGTAAAAATTAGCAAAAATTAAATTTAAAAACTGAGCATGCTTTCAAAATTATTAGCTACATATTAAAACATCAAAAATTATAAACTTCATTTATTTATATAAAATTAAAATGGCAAAAACGAATAAGAAGGGTGAACCTAGACCTCGAATAATATTTGTTCAATATTTGAGAGTGCTACTCTCGTGTCATATTCCGTGTGAAGTCTTAATCGTTGTATGGTTTTTATGACAACTCATTTTAAAAACTCACTCTCACGCAGATACAGTTAAAAGTAACAGCTTCCACCTGGAAAGTTTTGAACAACTTCAGGATCCAACATAAAAGTTAGAAAGTATCTCCATATGATAGATACCGATGTTTGCGCCTGCATGCGTGTTTGTTTTGACCCAAACTTAACTTCCTTCCTGTTTCGTTTTTGACATTTAGTGGAAATGATCCTTTAATTCTAGGGTATTAGGTTGCCCGGATGAGGAAGAATGGCCAGATGTTCCTCTCCCCTGGGCGTCTTTCAAGACTTACAGAAAGCAGCCTCTAGATTGTATTGTACCAGAAATGGGCTCTGAAGGATTAGACCTTTTACAAGTAAGTACAAGCTTTAAAAAAAAATAACCAGACTCTGATGACTTCTGTTCATAGTGATGTTAACTGCGAAAATTCGAAGCTTTTGTAGGAATAATCCTGAAAATTCAAGGTCAGGTGTTATTACCCATGTACCAATAGATCCGATTTAATCTAGTTTTTTTGCAATGGTCGTTGTAATCCTTTTAGAAACTACCAGAGTCAGTAGCTAAGTGCAAAGAGATGGGAGAATCTCACGCGTGAATTGCGACTTTTGCAAACAGTAGAAGTCTCATAAAAGCTTGAAGAGCGGCCTCTTGTAGATGGGCAGAAAGTTCTACAAAAGAGAAAATACTTTAAGGCCGTCTGCACACGGAGCAACTCAAAAGAAACTGAAAACTGACTCCAATCACAAACCAGTCCGTGATGAGTCGTAACCTATGCAATTGAATGGAGCCACGCACACGGCGCAACTGGTTACAAACCCGTCCGGACGGGTTTGTAACCAGTTGCACCGTTACAAACCCGTCCGGACGGGTTTGTAACCAGTTGCGCCGTGTGCGTGGCTCCATTCAATTGCATAGGTTACGACTCATCACGGACTGGTTTGTGATTGGAGTCAGTTTTCAGTTTCTTTTGAGTTGCTCCGTGTGCAGACGGCCGTACGATGAACGATTGAACCCTACAACTATTTTATGACGTAATGTTGTCGTCGTCGTGCGGAAAGCCGGAAGCTCTCCAGCTTCCAGTACTGTATTCGGATATCTTTATTCTTCGAAATTGTCTCTGCTACAGCTAAGGAGAGCGGCGTCTTAACAAGGGAATTTTTTTCATGTGTAGATGGTCCTTTAAAGTTATGTTCTTGCACTTTTAAACCTCCAGTCATGTGCTTTGTCTGTGCATTTTTCATATGCAAAGTTATTTCTTAATCATCATATAAAGCAATTCTGTGGCTATTTATTTGCAGATTTTTGAAAAACATTTAGATTACCTTGTTTATAGGTCTGTTGATTTTTTATTATCGTCTAGAGATGTTTTGTACTTTATGTACTGAACGTAACAATTGCAAGTTTTTTTCATTCTACGTAATTCATTTTATTGTGTTTAGTTTCATCTTTGAATCAACTAGCAAATTTCCGACAGGAGCCTATGAATTGTTTGTCAAGCAAGCTGACTTGCAGCTAGGGACTCACGCTTGAAGCTTTTACATTATTCCGTTCTTCACTTCTTTTTTTTTTTTTTAAAAGGCTTGCCTTCCCGAAATTACAGTTTTTTGTATTTTACCTCAAAATTCGCAAAACATGTTTCAGAAACTTAAATTTTAAATAAGTACCAAAATCTCGCATGTTGTTCTTGATCAGTGGTTCCCAACGGAGGTGGTTAACTGATAGCACCACACCAAATTTATCCTTCTCATTAGGATTAGTTTCAAAGTTTTTCGTAATTTTTATTTTAATATTGTCCTTCGTTATCTTCATTTTGTGTGTGTAATGCGAATGTTACTATGACTGGTTTTAACCCTCAAACGGTACAGTGGTTTGAGACGAAATAGATAGTACGGTCGGGTCGGATCCGACCCGATGTCTTTTTGATGAGGTTTTTGGTTAAATAATTACACATTAAACATTTTTGTTGTATAATAAAATTTATTGATAATATTTTACATGAAATAAAAACCTTTTTATGGAAAAAAAGACAAACGAATTGTAATTTTGCTGAACAAAGAAAATCTCTCTGGCATTTGCATAGAATGTTGTTATATATTAGGTCTAATAAGTAATTTAGTCTTGTACCTAGTTTTAGAAGTTACTGAACCAAATTTCCGATCACAAATTGTAAAAAATAATATATACTGACATTTTTGGACATCAAAACAAAATTAAAAAAATTAAAAATCTTTAAAAAATTGACTAGTGATCATGAATAACGTTTTTCAACAAAGGCACACATATTTACTGCAAACGCTCCAACACCTGTTGCAAGACTGCGTGGTAGGGTTCCTTATCAACTCGATCTCTTGAAATGAGAGGGGAGAGTACGGGAGGGGGAAAACACACCCCTGGGTCGGATCCGACCCCCACCGTTAGAGGGTTAATAAATAATTTTACAATTTCAAGCTTCAAGGTGTCGTATTTTACATCTTTCTTTACTCTGTTGAAGGACATAGGTAGAAATATCTATATAAATAAAAGAAAAACTTTGTCGGTCGGGGAACAATTCCGGGTAGACGTTTCCGGTATAGCATCCGTTATAAAATTCGGCCATGTTTGAAAATGTTGAAATCGGTGTTTTTTGTTTTTTTTCCCCACATGAAAGTACATAAATGTTACATATTTGGAAAGAGCTTTAAAAACTGATAATATTTTCTGCGTACACTTATTCTGTTTCTTTACTAGCTTTAGAAATATTTCTAAATACATACTCCACCGATACAAAACGTAACCGCCATGTTTTAAAAGTTAAAATTGATGTGTTTTTTCTTTTAAACTACATAAATTTTGCATATTTATAAAGAGCTTTAAAAGCTGATAATTTTTTCTGCGTACACTTATTCTGTTACTTTAATAGTTTTAGAGATATTTCAATTCTATATGCATACTCCACCGAACAAAACGTAACCGCCATGTTTTACGATGTAAACACAGTGTGATTCTCACTAAAAAATGAATCACTGAAAAGAAATGCTTCATTGTGTGTCTAATTTTTAATTATTTTTCTATTTTTCATACTTTTAATTCAAACTTTTTAATCATAAATAGATCATCTGAAAAAGTACTGAATTTTTTTTTTTTTTTTGGGGGGGGGGGATTTTTTGGCAATTAAAATTGAAAAAAGAATTTTAATTCAAGTAAACTGTGATTCGAGTGCCAAGTGATTCGATAGCTGGTCAAAGCGCGGCTAGTATTTACATATAAGGACGTAAATTTGTCACTGCATCTCTGTTTGTTAGCTTAGGAAGGGAAATTTGCAGGGGGGGGGGGGGGAATGAGTAATTGTTCTTTTGAAAAAGAGGGCGTTTGGCCAAATAAGGTTGGAAACCTCTGTTCTAGATTACTAACAGATATTGTAATAGCAACTCCTGCCTTTTCGTATTATGTGTACACTTAATGTATCAAATATTCTTGCTTAGTATTTTTGTTATAATCATCTTTCATTTCCAGAAAATGCTTGTTTTTAATCCACTAAGAAGAATCAGTGCCAAGGATGCTATGAATCATGCGTATTTCAAGGACTTAGAACAGCAGACTTCTAAGTATAAAGCCAAAAAACTTAGGAAATCGGCAGTTTCTGTCGGTGCAGATCCTGGAATCAGCAGTGCTTCAACCAAAAAGTGACCGCTGGCATTTTTAGGTACAAATTACGATTTACGTGCTCAAATATGAACGCTACATACAAGTTAAGAACTTGCCTCACTACTAAATAGCCTGAACTGGAGATTATCTGAAGAGGTAATTTTTGTGTAAAGCAGTGTTATACATTTTATAGGATTAAATAATGCAGGCAATAAAAGACTGATATTTTTAAAAAAAATATAGCCTTATTTTTACATTGAACTTCCGGGAGAGAAGTGAAGACTGTTGTTGGCAACATTCCTGGTGATTTGACCACAATCAAGTTTGTTCATTTGGATTATAAAAATGTTATTGAATTCTTTGTAATCTTCATGCAAAGTGCCTGTAATTGCTGTGACGTAACCACGGGAGGTTTGGGGGTCGAAATCCCCTCAGCAGCTAAAACATTGATTCAAAAAAAAAAGTTATTCCAGTGTTATTTTTCATGACCCCCACCCCCCTCAAAAATAGTAACATCCCCTAGAAATAAATACTCACTGTGCTTCTATTTGATTAATACAAATATTTTGTTGCTTCTATATTAACGAATATTCAATTGTTCCGGTAATTAAAAACTGAAGTATCATTAAACATTTTTTATGATTATTTACTGTAATATATGAAAGTATGTTATTGTATCAAAGTATATCATTCATATACGGTTCCAAGTATTTATAAATATGTTAATTATCTGAGTACAGTAAAAGGCTCAGTCTATTAATGAGTCAAATGTCCTTAATTCAGAGTCGGCTCGAGCGGTGAATTTTCGAATTCCTGATGGCAAACGTGGCCGAGCATGACTGTCTATGAATAAAAAACTCTGATGGTGCATATACATTGGTGCAGAGTTCTCTACATGTGCCTTGGGGAATCCAGTGATTGATGTTCACTCTGTACTCTGTATATGCGTGGATCGCCTCCTCTGGCAGTCCGGATACATAGCATCAAAGAAAAACCCGGGGTCAAATGGTGACAATGGGGGCGGGGGACACTAGATCAAGAAACACGAGGGACCTTGGGGGCTTGAATGGGGGGGTTCAAAATGGGGGAATATCTGGAAGACATGTGTTCATTCACATCGCTTTGGACGGGTAGGGTTACCATGACTAATGTGATGACAGGAGTCGGGGGTCTGCATGCAGAGAACTCTGCACTAATGTATATGCACCATGAAGGAAGAACGTCCATAAAGTGTTCGGCAGTTATGACGTCACGCGCTGACATAGCCGGCTTGACGTCACACGCCCGTTCACCTGGGGGAGTTAAAAGGCATATATGATGTCACTGATTTCACGGATCATTCGGGATCGAATTGAACTGTGAATTTTAGGGTTAAGCACATCTGTCTATGAATAAAAAACTACTCTCTATTCTTGTATCCCCGCAATAAGTGCTTAAAAAAATTAATATTCATGAAGTATCAACAAACTAATATAGTTTTACAATAAATTTGTTTTACGTAAAACAAATTTGTTATGATAAATCAATAGTATTCAGCATAAAATGGGAGATTTCAGCATAAAGCAGTATCCGAAAACATTAGGGGTTCTTTTAATTTTTTCATTATTATTAAAAATGCTGAAAAATACTTGATTTACTTGATTTATTTTGCACCGGCACCAATGCAAAGTGATGTGACGTCTCTATTGGTCTTTTTTTCCCCCAATTATTGCGGTGTATATACAGCTTTTATCTCCCCCCAAATAACAGTAAGCATGAGTATCCATGTACGAAATCATAAAAGATGTTTAAATTTTCATTTTATTAAACCTCGATATAAAATATCTATCTAACATTTTTTGCATTGCTTTCTGCTGAAATATTGTATGCTTTTATGCAGAATCACAGTGAGTTAACAATGAATCACATCACTAATAATTCGGTGTAAATTATAGCATCATGTTAAATAGTGTTCAGTTGTTAATATAAAAGCAGCAAATTTCTTGTACAGTTTTAACTGTTTTGGTGTAATAATTGTCAAAGGAAGTTGAAAGTGCAGTTACTTCATTTATTTAATAACCCAATGCATGTTGTAGTGTAGACATATTTTATTTTTGTAAATTATGCCCAGAATTACTCAAACGTTGTTGAATTTTATAAAAGACCTCCTTTTTTTATGAAACTCAGATTATATTTTATAAAAAAGTTTTTAACTCAGATATGTTTGTGCAGGGATTTTTATACCTTTTCATACACTGTTTTATATATATCTACACATATATACATTAAATGTTAGTATTACTTGTAATTTTTTACTTGTTCAAAAGTCCTGTTTATTATAGCTACAAACCTGTGTCATAAATTGTAAGCTCAAGACTTGTATTTAAGAATGTTTGTTATAGGTGTCATATTGCTAAATTTTTACGGTCTTTAAATTAAACTGAAGCAATTTTATATCCAATCTCACGTACCTGTATAACTGTATGAAGATTTATTTTTTTACACTACGATGCTCAGAGTCCATCCAGTCATGTTTAAGAAAGTTCTCATTTCATTTATAAATTATCATCTCATTATTGGTCGGAAAAATTTGGGAATTTTATGCTTTTATATGCTTACTAAGACATGCATGTTTTACCAGTTAATAAGTTGCTGATGGTGTTATTAAACTGCTTTCATTTTAGCATATTTTACCATATTTTATCCATGCTCAAAGCTTTTTTTTTTTTAAAGTTTTCCATGACTGATTTTCAAAAAATCTTTTAGGTTAATTTTGGAAGACCATAAAAAGGTTTTTAAAATCATTTCTATTCCACCTTAATGGTTATGTTAGATGTTACTTAACATTAGTTTAATGAACGAAATATAAAGTATAAGTCATAAATTTTGATATATATATACGCTTTCTATTATTGAAATTATCATTAAAATTTTGTCTTGTGCATATTAAGTGCATCTTTTATTACATTTATATTTGTATATGTAATAAAAGATGCACATATGTATTTGTAAAAACGAAGTTGCTATAACAGTTTTTCATGCATAACGGGTTATAACTGTTTTTTTATGGATACCCCTTAAATGGGTATTGCCAGTTGCTGCTGTCTATATTACAGGACCTGAAAATTAGATTTTATATACCTGACATCAGGCAACTATGTTCATACTGTATTTTCCACATGGAGGGGAAAGTCTTTATAGGTGCTTTCAGTTTAATTTTTAAATTTAAGTTTTGAGAACATAAAAAGGTCTTTAAAAAAATATTTTTATTTTAAACGTAATGATTATGTTAGCTGACAAACATATTGTATGAAAAAAATCTCTAGCGTACATAACTTATTGAAGTTATTAATAAAATTTTGTTTTATTTAGTATAAATTAAGATTTCATCCCCTCATCGGAGTTAGATGAGTTCTAAATTTTATCGCAGAAAGCCTTTGATATGTAAATGGCCATAGTTCTTTTTTCTTATGTACCCTTTATTTATTGTGACTAGTCTTTGTTTACAATTTATTAGGATAATTCAAAAGCTAGAGTAAAACATGTACAATTTACTACATAAAATTCTCTGGTTGATCTAGTCTCCTAGACAGATTTTCACACGTAATGAAATTAGTACTGAGCTTTTAGCCTGAAAACATTTATTCTAAGTACAGATAATAAAAATAGATTGGGAAAATGTTTCTGTTTCAACATGCTACGTTCTTTTTAATGGTCAACAGCAAAGTTAGCAAAGAAATTCAACTAATGTACATAAAATTCTACATAAAACTCTCTAAATCAGCGGTTCTCAACCTGGTGGGCGCCCCCCCCTGGGGGGGCGTAGAAGAATTTCAAGGGAGGCGTGATTAAAAAAATTAAAATAAAAAGTAAAACTAACTGTAATTTACTGTACTCAATTTTGCGGTCACAATGTAATCATAACATATTTTCGACATACGAACACGAATACGATAATTGTCGTAATTGTAAAAACACTGTAATTGTCGCACGTCTGGACGTCGAAAGTGACCTGAGGTGTACTTTGTAACAGTTACAACCTAATATTCAAAAACTTGTCAAGGACAAACATTGTGAGCCCTCTCATTAATGTTATGAAAGTGACTTTTATTACATGCCAACCTCATCTAGATCCTTGATTACCTCAAATATATTTGATCTGTATTTAATTCTTTGATTTCATATGTTCTAATAATGATATGGTCGAAATTAAGATATGTGTAGTAATATTAAAATTTTTTTATGAAATTATCAATTCTATATTTTCATTTAATAACCGGCTTCAGTTTCAAATTCCGATTGTACTACATGCATTGACCACATATGGTGGTAGTGGTGGGGGAGGGGGAGGCGTGACCTCACATCACTGTTCAAAGGGGGGCGCAGAGCCTGAAAGGTTGAGAACCCCTGCTCTAAATGATCTAGTCTCCTAGACAGACTTTCACGCATAATGAAATTAGTACTGAGCTTTTAGCCTGAAAACATTTATTCCAAGTACAAATAATAAAAATTGATTAGAAAAATATTTGTTTCAACATGCTAGGTTCTTTTTAATGGTCAACTGCAAAATTAGCAAGGACTTTTCTAATATCCTTCAACTTCTAATAAACTTTCAAATAATTCCTTCCACTTCTTTCAAATAAACTTCATCTAATATCCTTGTACTAAAAACAAATTTAAAAAAAAATAATAAGCTCGTCAGCAGTGATTTAAATATAAAATTATCCATAATTAGAGGTTACAATGTAATAAAATTTTTAACACTGTTAACCAATAATTTCCTACATTTAAGCTTTGTGTGTGGAAATAATTACATAATTTAATAATAGCTATGTGGGGTAGGAAATTGAGATAGGGTAATTAAAATTTATTTAAAGCAAGAATTAAATAAATTTAATAATTAAAGTTAGGATAAATCTTAACAATCAATAAAAAATCAATTTACAGTTAATACAAAGTTTCAATTAAATTTAAATTCTATCATTATATAAATCTTATCCTTAGCATTTAGTAGTTAGTACATTTGTAGATATTAAGCGAACTGCATCGTGTAAAACAATAACTCAAAAGATATAATTAAAATTTACACTAGGTTTGTTCACTATTGCATCACTGTGGTGATTTATGAGCCTTGAAGAAAAATAAAATCAAGCTATGTTAAATAAAGGAAAATTACTTCCCTTGAAAGGAGATGACCTAAACGAAATCTTCTAGAATTCTAATCTGCTGAAATAAAAATTTAAAACTCTAGACTGGCAAGAAAAGAACATGATGACAAATTACAGAAGATAACAAAATTTATTTTCGTTGATTACTCACACAAGGTTTTACATGACTTGTATAACATTAAATATATGATGAAACAGACGTCTCTTCCGAAATTACCAATAATCAAGTACGTTCATTCAAATCCAAAATTACATTTATCATTGTTGTGATCCCTCCTTAGCAGGAAGTTAAAATTCTTAAATATAAGAACTTTGGTAAAATAAAAATAAATGAAATTTCATTTCATTCCAGTAATTTTAACTAGCCTCAAAATTTGAAATAAGTTTTCCTTATCAATAAGCAAAATCCTATCTCTGTCATTTAAAAGCTTGTAATTTAATAATTGGGGATGATCAGAGGAATAAACATACATACTCCATACTTTGTAACAATATAAAAATTAGTATCAGTAGTAAAAATATTACTATCAACTTCCTGTTAACTATTTTTATGATTAATTAATGCTTCAGCATTTTAAAAGGAAGCAACTTAGATTTTCCTACAGTATAAATATATGTTTTCCATACTTAAAATTAATTAAAATGTACAAATTAGGATAATAAAAATTTGTACTAAATTCTTTTTAACTGTTTTAAAGTAAATTAATAATTCAGCATTTTAAAAGGTAAGAACAAAATATTCTGCTGGAATCATCTGGACCAAAAATGCATTCCATTTTCCTTAAAAAATTAAAATTATATCATCACTCTTTTCCTCTTAAAATTATAAACAAATTAGGATTATAAAATTTGCATTAACTTCCTGTAAATTATTTTGTGGTAAATTAATGTTTTAGCAATTTAAAAAGGCACGATCAATATATTCTACTGGAATCATTTAGACCAAAAATGCATTCCATTATCCTTTAAAAATTACAATTGTATGTTCACTCTTTTTCTCTTAAAATTAATTATAATAAAAAAAATTAGGATTATAAAAATTTGTACTAACTTCCTGTAAACTATTTTGTGGTAAATTAATGTTTTACCAATTTAAAAGGCAAGAACAAAATATCCTACTGGAATTATTTGGACCAGAAATGCATTCCAATTTCCTTAAAAAATCACAGTTGTATGCTGACTCTTTTCCTCTTAAAATTACAGTATACAAACTATAATAAACATTTCTACTAACTTCCCGTTAACTATTTTATGGTAAATTAATGTTTCAGCAAATTAAAAAGGCAGGATCAAAATATTCTACTGGAATCATTTAGACCAAAAATGCATTCCATTTTCCTTTAAAAATTACAATTGTATGCTCACTCTTTTCCTCTTAACTAATTTTATTTATGGTTCTGTGTGTGTGTCCAACAGTAAATGTCACTCAGTACTCATCAGAACTCTCAGGCTGATCTCAGAATACAGTCATTGTCTGAATACTTGTTCCTTCACAATAATTTCAATAATTTCTCGCTCATCATTATATAAAATGAGAACAATACCAGTCTAGTTTTTCTCCATTTCCAGCATTTGTTTGCAGTTCCAAACTGCATTTTTCAAAGTGTTAAACTTTGGTTTGGAGGTGAATGTTGAACCAGAGAGAGTGTATTCGTTTGCTCTTGTGATGAATGAAGACTTTCATTGACACTGCCTGTTATGCAATATTTGGTAGTGCCATTTGTATTTATGTGTACATAAAACAATATAAGTTTTTGAAGATTATATTCCTTATTTTTGTTGCATGTGTGTTTATGTCTTCGACTTTGTTTGGGTTGAAGGTCGAATTAGAGTGAAGTATTTTTATGTAAACAAAAGAATACCAGGGTTGATTTTTTTAGCCTTATCTCTGCAAAAGAGTATTTATAACAGGTAAATTAAGAATTGTGTATTTTTAAAATATTTTATATACACAGTCAGTATACTTATGAATATGTAAATAAGCTGTGTATTACTATTTAATGGTAATAATTATGTATCATCTGTATTGCTGTGTAGAATTTGATGGCATTATAATTTTAATGAAAAGGTTTTATGATCACCTGGTGATTTTGGTTTTTTTTTATTTTAATTTTTGAAATCAATACCTGAATTAAAAAGATATGAAAGTGAACTGAAAAAAATCTGTTGTGAATTTTTTCAGAGTGAATTTGAATTGTTTTTACCAGTTTTTTATAGGATATGTTTATTCAATTATGAAGTCTTCCATTATGTCTTACACATTTAAATGTATAATTGTAAGATCTAAGTACCATATATTATATTTATGCATCTTTTTTGTGTAAATTTAAAATTTTGAACTTCAGTACATGATATATGTTAGCAAAACTACATATTTCTTCTATCATTTTCTACCTGGTGCATATATATATATATATATATATATATATATATATCTTTCTGTAAATTATTTGATTTCTACAACATTAGCCCTTACTCAGCATTGTGATGATTTTATGTAAAACAAATATTTGTGTATTTAGATTTATAAAATTTACTAGAAATTATATATTTTAATTGATATTTTGACAAAATTTTAAAATGCTTATAAATGTTTTGAAATTAGGAATTTGTATTTCTTCTCAATGGTCAATTTAGTTTCAAAATTAAACAATTTTAAATAAAGTAGAAAAATATTTTTTTTAAATGAACAGTATACTTGAAAATATTGCATAATGTGTGTATAAAAAATTATAAACAAATAATTATCTTTCTTATTTTTATTTGAATTAAATAGGTCTGATTTAAACAGAAACAAAATGCTGTGACTGAACTAATTACATAAATCTAAATATTAAGGAAATGCTTTTAACTTCTATAAAGCATTTGTTTAAACTGATGCTTAAAAAAATCTCATCAGCACCATATGTTAGAAAAGAATGTTAAACAATAGTGCTTTTATTTAATGAATCATTATTTGCAAATTCTTCCAATGAATGAATCTCTTTTTTTTTTCCAGCTGAAATGCAGAAATTCCCGTTAGTGACATTACCCCAATTTGATGAAATTTTTCATCAAACAATTTTTTTAATGTAAAAAGCTAAGTGGCAAAAAGCACCAAACTAAAAATTATGAAGCTTAAAATTTCTAAATACATATTTTTCACATAGTATTCCCTTGTAGAAGGGAACTAAATGAAAAAATATGCATCAACTAGTCTTAAAAACCCAGTCTTGGTTATTTATCATTCTGATTACTTTTTAATTTTCATTGGAATATAAAGTAAAATAAAGAAAAATATCAGTTTTACCAGAAGAATCATTTATAATATATAAATTTTTCCTGGCATTAAAGCAACAACTTTGAATTAACAAATTTCTAAATTAATGAATAAATCTGATGGCTCCTGTGTATTAGTGAAATCAAGATTTTATTGCATGTATAATGTATTATTCCTATAAAGAGAAAATTCAAAATCAGTATTCCAGATAATTTGATTAAAGTTAGACAAACAGGTTAGAGATACTTTGGAGAGCCTTAATAAATAAGGTCATGTCCATATTTCTTCATAAAGATGAAGGAATTTTTTTTTTAAATGTGAAATTGTAAAACAATTAACTTGTAAACAATATCATGTGACAGTGTAAGTTAATTTTTCTTATAATAAATACTATTTAATAAATGTAACAAAATCTACAAACATGAAATATTTTTTATTAATGCTTACTTCTCTAAGAAAAAAATTTAATTTTTTTAGGTGAATAGGAAAACAAAAAATAAGTCAAAAATTAATGTATAGGTTGGTCTAATCTCTCACTAACCTAATTACTATCATACATTTTTTCTTAAGATTTAAACATCCTCTTTATATTATGCTTTTTATAGTTAAAGTTTAATAATTTTAGTGCTTAAAAATTATAATTAATATAATTTAAATTATTAAGATCTATTTAAGTTATAACTGCATTAACTTTTTATAATTTTAACTGAGGATCCAATAAAATTGCATTTCCATACCGTTTAGATTACTTCTTCAATTGTGTGTAGGACTATTAAATTGGTGAAAACAGAGAAAATTGGACCTCAAATTGAAATTTTTAAACACCTAGAAAGATCCTCAGCAAATATGTTTTATTAATGAATTATGATTAAAGCAAATTTGATTATAAAATACTTCTTTATTCATAGTTGGATACATGTTTATGGATAGATCAACAGTTAACAGAATATCTTCTCTAAATGTTTGATACTGTATTTTCTGATCTTTATCGTAACAAGTTTGTTAGGAAAATTTGATTATTGGGTCATCCCATAAATAATGCAGTATTATGACGATATTAGACAATACCAAAATACTGCATTATTTATGGGATGATCCAATACCTATTTAGTTATGGATGGGTGAATTTTAATATTTACTTGCTGCCACTAAATACCTCTTCCATTCTGTGTACTCTTAATGTTGTACACATTTTTAATAGATAATCACATTTTTATGCAGCTGATGAGATTTAACATTTAAAAATAATTAGAAAATTTAAAGCAAAAGTTTAGTAAGCTTACATTTTTAATAGATAATTGCATTTTTATGCAGCTGGTGAGATTTAACATTTTTAAAAATTAGAAATTTAAAGCAAAAACTTAGGAAGCTTAAAAGTTAATTTGTAAATGTGGCTTTTGATTGGTGATGGGTGTGAGTTGAGTAGTAGCACAATGTGCTATGCAGTATGTAGAGTGCATCACTCATTGATTGTTAATAAGTTACAGTGAAATTTGTGTTATGTATAGCTTGGAGCACCAAAGAATGTGAAGTGAATGTGATTGAGATTTGCTTTTGTTGTATCAGAGTGTTATTTCAGTTTACAAATAACCTTTCAAGTATTAATTGATATTAAAATAAAAGAATTCAAGTTTAAATAATACTGCTGAGATATCTTTTAAAAAGTTTAATGGACTAAAATGTTGTGAATCATAGACAGTTTCTCCATCAATAATAGGCTGCATTCCATATTTATTGGGATTTATTTGATTTTGTAATTTAGATTTTTTTTAAGTATTGTAGAAAAATCGAAATATTTGTAATTTTGTTCAGTGTTAAAAAAACTATCTTAATGTTTAGTCATGTGATTATTGCATTGTCACTTGATTTGTATTTAAGACGTGTGCAAAAATAAATTTCTTATTTTTAAAAAAATCTAATGCAGTTTTTAATGTGTATTCTTTATGTATTTCTATACTTTTTCATACATGCATTCTTTCCTAATACTATGCAGTTGAGGAAACTTCAAAGATTATTATAACGGTAAGGTACATGTACAGTCGACACAGATATACAGTCGAATCCGGTTACTTGGACCACCGGCTAATCGGACCAGCCGTTTATTCAGACCGAATCCTAAAGAACCAAAACAAATCCTATTGCATAAGCCTAAGAGGGCATGTTCGTGTAATTGGACCAGCTGGTTATTAGGACCAAAATGAACACATCCCGATGTGGTCCGATTAACTCGAATCGACTGTACTTTCTTGTTAGTTACTGGCACCATTGGCACTTGGTGATGGGTTATACTAATGAAGGGTGCATATCGAAAGCTAGCATTCTGCAACTATATGTCCATCTAGGAAGTTGAATTTCAATGACCATGAATTCCTTCTGGTAGATGGCGTTACTTCAAAAATTTTAGACAACAATAGTATGTGGTGGGTATCACCTCATTGAAGGCAGTGATAAGATTTTTAAGAGCATTAATATGAGTCTCAATATATTTCGTAATGCACTTCCTATTTATTATCTGGGCTAATCAATGTACATGTGTGCACACAAAATTAGAAAAACATGGGTAATTAAAAACTGATCCTGTTTCAAGTATACATGTTCAATTTTGAATTACTCATGGTTTTTCGATTTTCCGTGCATATCCGTACATTGATTAGCCAGGATAATATGGAGTTAAGGGTACATTAAGTATATCAAGACTTGTGTGCTTAAAAATCCCATCCCTCTTAAATGGGGTGTAAATGGAGCTGCATTAAGTGATTTAAATTGAATTTAATTAAAATAGAAAAAAAACTTCTGGAAATAGCCTGTTATATAAACCTTGTTTATGAGCCTTGTTGAAATGCTTTATGACAAACTGTTTTTTACTTCTACATTTTTATTTCATGATGCAAAAAGAATCCACTTCCATAGATAATTCGGAGTTAAGAGCATTTTGTAAAAAAAAAAAGGGCTACATCTACAGAAATAAAAGTATAATTTTAAAAAGCCCATATTACCCAAAGAGACTTCCAGGCAAGTAAATAGATTACTACCTTTAAATATTGGGGTGTGATATTAGCAAAGTATACAAAAGCCAATGTATTTGGCTTTTGTATCATCAAACAATGGTTTGCCCAATTTAAATCATATTTAAATGTGTGGATTTATGTTATACAATAATATAAATATTAAATTACAAAAAAACTTAGTTATATTGGGTTTATCCAGACTTTCTTAAATGCTATGACACATAACTGAAAAACAATGAAGTACAGAAGTAATAAAATGATTTATTTAAATTAGAAATAAATTAGTTACACTGGTTTATTGTTATCGTTTCTTTTTTGACTTGGATTTCCCTTGTGGTGGGTCAGGGTTCTCTCCTTTAGCAAGTGCCAACCTTCTTTTCAGTTCGAGTAATGTAGCAACTTCTTGGTCTATTTTTGCTTTTTCTGCTTTGTTAGTTTTCAGTTCTCTAACTACATTGCCCTGAAAATAATTTTCTTCTTTAGATATTTGAGGCTATTTTAAATACATTACCAATAAAAGTCAATATTATATAATTATCATTCATGTAATGTTTGAAAAATTAATTTTTTTTAAAGCACAAACAGGTGAGAACTATGCCATAACTAATAGGAGAAATTCAACTGAATATATATTTAAGGATTATATGTTTTCATTCAGAGTAGCTAATTTTAAACGTACATTTCTCCTTTTATTATATCATAGTAGTTCAATTGCCTTACTCTCTTCAGCTTTGTGTGAACTGCAGTTGAAAAGGAATTATTCCAGACATACAAGACAACTTGCAGAATGTTTTTTATACATTTAACAGCAGGCATTTTTTCCAACTGCATTGTCCAAAATTCTTAATTTAGAGAAGCTTTGTGATGGTGTTCACCTGTTTCTGCTCAGAAAGGTTGAGTTTTTGGATAATTTTACCTTCAACTATGAACTCTTTGTACTTCCTATGACGTGACAGTACTTAGGAACATACTATAGTTTCTGATAGGGAAATACACATTTCCTCCTTGCTTATTATCTCGCCAGACCACTCAGTTTTTTCCCTGCCAGACAACAGTGTAATTTTTAGGCGATTAATTGTAAGGTAAACCAAGCTCCAGTTACTGAGCAGTTTTATGCAAATCTGTTTGAAGGATATATAAAGGTGGTTTGGCCATAAGTTGATGGCTGTTGTGTACTTGATTTTCGTTTGTAGTATGCTTTTATGTTTTTAAGTTTCTTAATGGATTTTTAATAAACCTTTTTTAAGTTAAAGCTGAGTATTATAATTCTTTTAAGGGCTAGTGTTCTTCTACAATTTGCTAAACGATGTTTAAGTTTTTGAAACGTAATAGTTTCTTTGATCATGACCTACCATGCCAGACTTCTAGCTCTGTTGAAGCTAGGTTTAAATACACAGCGTACAAAATTTAGATTGGCCAACTGTGATGTCCAACCTTAATCCTATCAAACACTTGTGTATTGAGGTAGAATGCCAAGTTTCCCTCTAACTGAGCCCTAAAAAGCTTTAATCGAGGCAAATCCTAGTGGACTCATGCCAAAAACTGGTTGACAGCAAGTTGTAAAAAGTCAAAGCAATCATTGCAGCCAAAAAAGGTCAAACAATGTATTGATTTTTTTTTATATAAATAAATTTTCTCTCTTTCAACTTATATGTCCAATTACTTTTGGCAGTATAGTACACTTTATGTACCAGTTATATGAAATGTAATAATTTTTTTATATGAAATTATCAAAACAGTATCCAATCAGGCTCATTGACTGTACACACAGAGTTCTGTGAGTTAATCTTTGAATATTCAGACACATAATTAAGGAGTAATATGTTTAAACAACTTATAAATTAAAAATAATGCAATACGTGTAACATATAAATATACATAATAATGTAACCATAATAAGAACTTAATAAATACAACATAATACACTGAAGTGCCACTGAATTAGGGATAGCAAAGCCTATGCAAATTGTGTAGCGCTGCGCATCATGTATGCACAAGTGAGGGCACTGTGGTAACTGCATATATAGCGCATACTGTGGTTGTTCTGAATTAGTTGTTGGAATTGCCAGTATGGGTAAACTGCCTGATTTAGATGCCTTCGATCGCGGATAAATCGTAGGTGCACGACGCATGGGCCATTCAATTTCCGAAACCGTCAGACAGCTAGGATTTTCAAGGTCGACAGTGTCAAGAGTATACCAAGAATACATGGATGGTGGAAAAAAACTAGCGATCGGGCAAACTGCAAAGGACAATTAGCCTTGACAGTGCGTGGTGAGAGACGACTCAGGCGTATTGTACGTAGCCAGCGAAGCCAAACATTAGCTCAAATTACCACCCAGTTTAATGACGGTGCCAGTCGTACAGTCAGTAAACGGACTGTGCAACGCTCGCTTCACCATATGGGTTTCGGGAGCCGTCGACCTACGAGAGTACCATTGCTCTATACTCGCCATCGGGCTGCACGTCTTGCCTGGGCAAGAGAGCACAGAGACTGGAGTGTAGAGGACTGGAAACGAGTAGCATGGAGTGATGAGTCTCGATTCCGACTACTTAACGCCGACGGGAGGCTGAGAATATGGCGTCAGGCTCATGAAGCCATGGATCCTGCATGCCTGGCTGGAACTGTACAAGGGCATGGTGGCTCAATCATGGTCTGGGGTGTTTTTTCGTGGCACAGTTTGGGATCTTTGGTGCGTGTACCAACCTCCCTCAATGCAATTCGGTACGTAGAGTTGCTGGGTGATCACCTCCATCCGTTTATGCTGTTCTGTTATCCGCATGGTAATAGAGTTTTCCAGCAAGACAACTGTACCTCTCACAAGTCCCGGTTGGCTACTGGCTGGTTGGATGAGCATTCCTCTGACTTCTCTGTCATGAATTGGCCACCTAGAAGCCCAGACTTAAATCCTATTGATCATCTTTGGGATGTTTTGGAACAAGGCGTGAAAGGCTATCACACAGCACCAAAGAACCTTACTGAATTCTGGACAGCTTTAGCCAATATTTGGCAAGCCATTCCCGTGGAACGTTTCCAGAAACTTGTTGAATCTATGCCTCGTTGTGTGGCAGCTGTTATCAAGGCCAGAGGAGGCCCAACTCGTTTTTAGGTAGGTATCCCTAATTCAGTGGCACTTCAGTGTATAAACTCAACCGACAAACATCTGTATATTAGTAAATATAATCTTATTACTAATCATCATCACTTCAGTTTTATCCCCCCTCAGTTAATTAGTTTTTGAAAATATTCAGTTGAAAAAATGATTTAAGCCAGAAAATAAAAATTGGACCTCAGTTAATGATTTTTTCCTATAACCCTGAGCTTTTATACATACACACACATTAAATTGTTTGTTTCATATAAATATATCTGCATTATAAAAACTGAGTAGTAGAAAAGAAATTGTTTCAATAAACACAGAAAAGGATCAATACGAAGTTAAAGAGCATCATCCGTTAACAGTCAGATACTAGATGGCACAATTCACAAAAAAAAGGACATATTCCTCAGATCTAGGTGATACACAGAAGGATGGCTATCATGATCATCAGTCTAGTCAGAGCAGCAATAGATTCCATAATTATAGGATTAAAACCATTATAGCATAGTATTTCGACTGCACCAGGTGGGGCCCGACATATAAGGCCTTCCGGGTTGAACCCCCACCAAAGAGGGTAGACCACAGCAGGCAGTCACTCCCCATGCACTTGCCTTTTCAAGCACCCGGGCACCCCTGCCCAAGGCCAGAGGAGAACAAGAACAACTCGAGACAGCAGTAAGGTAGTATAAAGATGGTGGAGAAATTTAGAATAAAAGTAGACTTTGGAAGGAGTTGCTGAAAGATCGATGCTCTAGAGCAGGGGTTCCCAACCTTTTTTTCTACATTGACCTCGTTTAAAAGAATGATTTTCTTCATCGACCCCCTCACATTTTTCTCTATAATATACAGCTTACAACATAAATGTAATACTAATAATTGCACATAAAACACCTAAAGATAACAATTTGTCTAAGAATATGAATAAAAATTTAGAAAAAGTCGTTCATTAGGTTAATGTTTTATTATATTTGTACTATTTTCAATTTTAATTTCACAAATATAAACAAGATTTCAGAAACAGATTGTAATTGCACAAACAATGCCAAGAGAAAAACGAAACTGCTTCTGATTGGTTGCATCATGAGGACCCATATGCTGTTTAACCTTTTTCTTACGGGGTGGGATAGCATGTATCCCAAGAATACGGGCAAGAATGAAAAAATATATATATATATATAAATAACCCCCTTAATGGCTGTTCTTACAAAAGGGGTATGAAATTCCCCTTCTAAAGAGGGAGTCTGAAAAATGGGCCCCGTAAGCTAAAGGTTAAGGTCCAGTGGATTTCCACTGTTCTGCCTAATGTTGGTACACAAATAAAAGCTGACGGTGGCATTCGATGCATATACAAAAGTGTCATGACATTCAATTTTAGATGTGTGGATCACTCCGCCCTATGCAAATCTGTATTTGTACATATTAAAACGGATATTATTATCTAATAATTACATTCTTAAAAAATTAAATTTTAAAACAGAAAAATTTATCATAGATCCCTGGAATACTATAGACTCTTTTTAAACTTTCATCGACCCCCAAGGGGTCTACTTGGACTTCGTTGGGAATCCTTGCTCTAGAGGTTTGAAAAATAAGACCGACAACACACAATAAGAGGGTGGTATGAAAATGCAAGGCCAGATGAAAAACAAGATTGAATTTAGGGTATCATTGTAACAACTATCTAGGAACCAACCAAAGCCGAAACTGGTGTCTGGTGTATAGCATAGTATTTGTCTATCAAATATGCCAACAGGCTTAGATTACTTGCTTTAACAACCAAATATAGCCCCAACAAAAGAGAAAATTATTTTTTTTTCTATGTCTATTATGCGGTTGGCCACTTTACACCTCTTACTGTGTGGGGTTTGCTCTGTGGCCTACTTGTTTGGGGGTAGGTGCAGAGTAGCTACCTGCTGTGATTTAACCCCACCGGCAGGAATTAAACTAGGGCCTTACTGCCATCTCGGTGTTTCAGAAAGAGTGGAAATTTCCATTCAGATTTGAGTGATAAAAGGAAAGATTCTGAAGTAAATACTAGGGCTTCATTTTCTTATAGGCTCAAGCAGGTGAAAGCAGTTTAGATTGCACAGATGACAAACATTAAGAAGTTTTTAATTTCGTTGACTGCATGGTGAATTTGTCTTCCTACATAGAGTTAGTCATTTAGATCACTTTAGAAAAGGTGATCAGTTTAAAAAGAAAGAAAAAACTTTAAACAGATTAAAGATGAATCTCAAGGTTAAATTTTGGGATTTGGCAATTATTTTTCTAGGATTATTTAAACTAAGCAATAGTGAAGAAAATCTGAATGAAAAAGGTAAAGTGTGTAAAGAAACATCTGGAGCACCTATCAAAATTTAGCAAAAGACACTGTGACAAGATATAAAAGATAGTATCCTCAATTAAAATTGGAATTATCTCTTAAATTTAATTAAAGCACAAATTTTTTTGTCATGTATTTATTATAAACTGTAAAATTTATATTTTAATCATACTGGTCTGTCTAGACAAGACACTTTTTTTTTTCAAAACATTTATTGATTTTTAGGTAAAATTAGCAATAATTTCTCCATTTTTTAAGACTTCATAAACTGACTATAATGGTTAATAATAACTCATATATAACATGTATGTTACAATTTAAAAATTTTTCTATTCTTTCATTCAAGCTCTTGCATTACATTTAGATGCTCACAGAATGAAAAGTATGAGAAGTACAATTTGCTTATATTTTTACCTATTCCCTGAATTTAACTTTTTTTTCAATCAATAGACTGGTACCAACAACATGCTTATCTTTTGATAATTTCATTTTAAAATTCCTAATACTGTGAGAGTTTTTGAGTAATTTAGATTCTTAGGGCTTTGAAATACACAGATCTCTTAAATATAGATGCATTGAGTAGGCCAAAAAGTTCATTCAGTTTTTAGTAAGATTGCTCTATTAGTGCTTAGTTGTCAATAACATCATTCAAAATAATTTTTGTTTGTGTGTAACAGCTGTCATATCAGTGTGCATTTAAAACAAAAAGTTATCAAAATTGGGGAATTTTTGTGTATCCATTTAATATAGAAGATGGAAGAAAATTAGCAACATTTTGGAAATATTACACTTTATTAACTCAAGAAAGGTAAAAACTTACTAAAACACATAAAAAGATTTTTACAGTGTAAATTTTTGGGAAGATGTAATTATGAAGTTACCTGAAAGATGGCAGAAGGTAGTACATCAAAACAGTGAACATATTGGTCAATAAAAATATTGGTGAAAATTGAAAACTGTTTTATTTCTACAATAGTTAAACCAACTTTTTGGCCAACCTAATAATAAAAAATTATCCACAAATGGCTACCGTAAAATCTTGACTATAATACGCATGCTTGATATTGCGAAAAATTTTTGGAAAAAATTAAAATTCGACTATAATACACACCTATAACTTTTCAATATTTTATTTAAAAATTGCACAAATGCCTATTAACTTATTAACATACTACAGTCAGACCTCTATTTAACGAATCTCTATTTTGTGAACTTTTCCTTGGAAACCAAGAACATTTTGCGAATTTCTTCGTAAAATAACCTCTAAATAGCATTCTCTATTTAACAAACTTTTTCTTGTGATCCAATATTTTTTTTTCTCCATATTTCTCAAAATATTTCTGAACATTTCAAACTTATTCTTTCTTTTAATACATTTAACACATTAACTTTTTTTAACACATTCCGACACGGGTTGCAGTTTGAAGAAAATACACCTGAAGGGGTTTTTGGTGACATTGCAAAGATGAGAGATGTATTATGAGAGAAATCACTTTTTCAAACCAAAAACTCGGACAAAATTAACAGACTTTATCCGTAATTAAATTTAAGGACGCATGCGGTAATGTATGCTTAAAATTACTTCTTATAATAAATGCGATGTCATTAAAATTCCTTAATTTTAATATAATATTTTTAATTAAAAAATACAGTGTATTCCCGGAAAATATTTTGTTTTATTCTTGTTTTCCTTGCAGATTTCTGTTTGATGGGTAAGATATAAAAAGAAATAGACATTAATTTACAAAATAAAGGTGTGATCAATTACTTTTATTAATAATATTTAGTGTTTATGAATTTAAAATATGTATTGTTAGTTTAAAGTATTTTAAAAGGTGAATCTCTATTTAACGAATTTTCCATATAACAAACTTTTTTTCGGGATTTAGCGACTTCGTTAAATAGAGGTCCGACTGTATATACTTATTAACATAAATAAAATTTGTAATATATATATAAAGAAAACATAAAATTCGGTAGAAAAAAAACTTAAAATTTTTAATTCAAAACAAACAATACTGTCATATTATCAATCTTAATCAATTAAGATTAATAATATGACAGTATTGTATCACTTTCACTAGAATACAGCTTATACATTGTCGCTTATTCAATGTTTAAAAATATGTTTTTCTGTACACAAATATAATACGCACCCTCATTTTTGCAGACTTGTGAAAAAAATATGCGTATCATACTCAAGATTTTACAGTAATTCCTTGATTCAATGAAATGCATGACTAAGAACTGATAGCAGTGGTATTTCAGTGCTTCCTCTGAAAGAACTGTTTACTCAGAAAATCTTTTCGAGCTACAAAAGACAAAAAAAACCTACCTGCTTTGTCACAAGCTCATTTAAACTCTCAATTTCTTCCGAATCTATGCCATTTGCAGTAGGTTTTGGAGCATTGTCAATAGCGCCAACCTTCTTTGCTTTTGTTTTTTCTGGGCTTGTCTGATGATAAAAAAAGGACAAGAATTAAAATAAATAATCTGAAAAATAGTTGTTCAGTATGAAAAGTAAAACCTTTTACAGCCAATTCAAATTAAACACCTTAGGGGCCATTCAAATATTACAAAAGCATTTAAGAGGGGGGGGGGTCTAGCTTTGCTTATTTTTACTGACAAGGGGAGGGGAGGAAGACAGAAGGGTAATGCTTACGTAAGACAGAAAACACACAAATAGAGTGTGTTGTAGTGTGCTCCTAATCACATCAACTCCTTTAACATACACACTTACATATTTACTTCCTTTTGTTTTATACTACAGTGAAACCACAATCCATCATTTTTAAAGGGACCTATTGCACAAAACGATAAATGCGGGAACATAACAAAGAAATATTATCATTGGGACTGGATATAGTAAACAACATATACAGGAAAACGATGATTCGGGGTACGATTGATCGAGTTCTCATTGTATTTACTTTCAAACAACTAATAAAACCTTTAGAACATTGATATAATTCTGACTGTTTTCATTTATTGTTCTATGTATTTAATGTGAATGATTTAAAATCTATACACTTTTACATGGTTATGCACAGTAAATTTAACGATTTTAAAAAATCATTTGGCCTACAAAATAGCCAAAAGAAATTCGCCAAATCTTACATAAGCAAAAAGGGGGGAGGGGACATGTATTTGCTTATTTTTGCTTACAAGGGGAAGGAGCGGGACTAAAACAGTGGTTCCTAACCCATAGAGGTCCGTGGACCACTAAGCCAGAAATATAACCATGAATGGCCTCTTAAGATTAATACTTGTTTTCAGAATAGGCTTATGAATAAGTTTTGATAGTAATAAATGATAGCTCAGTAACAAAATTGTAAAAGTAATCGGTTAATTTTAAATTACCTCTACCATAAGTTTGTCTGCTGCTAATTGTTTCATCTTTTGATGCATTTGCAAGTTCTATCATATTAAAGAGGTCATTCACAAAGATGAGCACATATATGGTTGTTATGCAAACAGGTGTAAGATGCTTGTCTGTTTTCTATGTCGACAAACAGTTAAAAAAATATGGGAGGGGGGGGGGAATTTTCAGTTGTCATAAAACAATTTCTGAAATATAAACCTGGGATATGGTTTTTAAAAATGTTAAAAGTGTAAGCAACATTGAATTCTAAGCTCATAAAACTGAATTAATAGTAGCTATTGAATAGAACAAATAAATCAGACTTAACACATTAACAGATGAATACATAAAATTTACAATAAAATGAAATGAAATTAGTTTAATTCAACAATCATCTACAGCACTAACACATGATTAGACATTCAATCAAAATCAGCACATAGCAACAAGTGTCAACTAATGTCAAGATATTGTGACCACATATATTGTGACCACAAGATATTGTGACAATTTAACCACATTCAGTAGTTACAATTCTGTGCTCAGATGGTAAAATGCTACAAGAAATTTACGTGCCAGCAATTCTAAGATTCAAGATGTCATGAAAAATCAGTAATTTGTTTTAGATGAGCAAACGTGGTACCAATATTTCAGAAAAATAGTTGGCTATTACTTACAGTAGTAACAGTAAATAGAAAATATTGGCAAACAAGAATCAGGAATGTAAACACAATTTTTTTAAGAAAAGTTTCTTATAATATTTTACCATCTGAGCACAGGATTATAAACACAACTCTCAATAGGTTTTTACTTTCACAACATCTGTCATATTATTAAGATTAGAAAAAATGATTTAAAATACTACTTCAAATGTTATTAAAAAAACAATTATTAAACTATCAACTGTAGATTCTACATTCCATTGAATTAAATGGTCCTTTAGGGGATTTTAACAACATGAACTAATAGCATTCAATATATCCATATCATAAATGTGCATAGGATTTTATACAGGATTCATACTTGCGCAGAAATTTTTCCCTTAACAACTTAAGATTCGCTTGCTCTAGGTTTTCCCAGTTATTGGACATAAAATTCTACTTCAACACAAAAGAAAAAATATCATTTGTTGAAAGTTAAACTAATTGCACTCTAACTAAATTTTATATCATTTAAGAATAAAATTTAAAATTTCATCACTTCAAATTTTATAATTAGATTAACACAATTACAAAGTTATTTTTTTAAAAACACTAGATCTGAGTATATGTTTTTATAACAAAATATAATTGTTGCTAAATACTAGATAAATCATTTACATATACATTTATTATATAGTTAATACGACAGAGTAAACAAAAAAAATTTTCAGTTAGTCTCTTCTAACGAAATTACCGCAGGTTATTAATGTAGGATTACTTATCGTTGCTTACCTCTTTTATATGTATGTATGTGTTATGTACATATGTATATATATGTACGTGTGTATATATATACATATATGTAAGTCAAAAATTTAGACGCATTTTGGTACTTTTCTGTTTAACTGTTTACTGCTTTTACAAGCGATATAGACTGGGTTTGGCGTGCTGCCAAAATTATAACTCGTGAGGTATAGACAGACGGTTTTAGCATCTGAAATTTTCCTTTTTGGAGGACCCTTATGGAGGAATGTAATCCTACGTTAAAATGAAGGTTGAAAATTAAATTTTTAATTTAATATTAATAAAATGTATCGTAATTTCTTTAAAATAACATTAGCATACAGCAGTTAAACTTTAAAAGTTTCACCTAAGATTTGTCTTTGTCATTCTGCATAATTATAAAATTGAAATATCTATCAATAAATATAAAGCTATTTTGCTTGTTGGCACAGAAATTTTAATGAAATGTTTCTATTGGAAAAATAATAATTCTCAAAAAGGAAAAATGATTGGGAAATGGTAAAACATTTTTAATGTTTGAAAGCTTTATGCATATCCTGAAAATTTAATAAAGCAGTATATTTTTAGAAGAATTTATCTGTATAAAAGATGAGGGGGAAAAATGGTGACATGGGAAAATGATTAAAATTTTTAAAGAAATATTTCAAAGAAAAAAAAAGAGAGAGAAAAAATCTTTTCATTTCAAAGAAAAGATTCAAAGTAATATGCAAAAGTATTGAAAATTCAAAACAGGATGCATCATATCAACCAGGCACAAATTTCAGTCAATAACTGTTTAATAAAATTAGCAAGAAAGAGAGATGTAAAATTGCGTGAAATTTAAATAGCAACATTAGGGGTGAAAATTTGCTCGAGTCAACAACCAATTTCGATTGGAATATGACAAGTTCCCATTAAACTTTGTAATAAATACTAAAGAAAATGTAACATCATTACAGGAAATCAATTACAGTTAGCATGTTTTAACTTTTTAAGTTCTCTTTTAAGTAAACCAAATACAGAAAATTTAAAACCTATCTTTGGGTTTATCATAAATATTTAATTTTATCTGACTAGAGCAAAACCCAAATGTTTTTTCTTTGGAAATAATTATCAAAAATGCTCTGCTTCAATTTATCTAAATTGACAGCAGTTCTAACTAACCAACTAACCAATGGCGCAAGTCAGTTGTGGACCATGGCCTGTGGTGCCCATCTCTGCTTTCTTGACCATGGGCTTGGGCTGCCATACAGCAGATGTCTCGGGCAGGTGGTCAGCATACCGCTGGACCCCCAGAGTTAGTTCCGAAGCATGCTTGGTCCTCATCATATTGACCCACTCAAGGGATGAAAGGCTGAGTCGACCTTGCCCAGTCACAGGGTCAATTGGTTTAGTTTTGGTTTGGAGCACTACGGTCAGCTTTTTGCTACATGAGGGCTAATTATTCCAGGACCTACAGTTTAAAGCCAATTCCAAGCGGCCACAAACATCCATGCCAACAGTAGGACTCGAACCCACAGGATCTAAACTAAATGCCAGTGCCCAAGCCATATGGCCATCACCCACAGGGTCAAAACCTGGACCTGTGGTGTGGCAGCTTGAAGCTTTTAACCCCTGACATTTGTTCATCCAATACATATTTAAAACCAAAATACTCAACACAAGAAACATGCACCCACATATTTTCAACTGTAAATAAATGACAACTCACAAATAATTACACTGAAATTAGAATTGAAAGTTCACAACTGCCATGAAACTATGGAAATCCACCAGATTTCCCATAACAATTCTAGGCACAAGGAGAAATTTGAGTTTTACACTGGCCTTTAACACATTGTTGATTAGTATCTAATAAACTCTTGCTTTTACACTCATATGTTGAACAATTTAGGATGCGGGTGTGGTGGCCCAGTTGGCAAGAGCAGTGGGCCAGTGATCTGAACGTCCCTGGTTCGATGCTAGTTGCTGCAAATCCATCTCCGTGTTCGCTAATGGTGGCCGGGGCACATAAAATAGGCTGTGGCTGCAATTTCCTCCAAGTTCTCAAATTTACCTCTGGAGGTACAGGGTCAAGTATTCCAGTCTCGTCATTTGATTCAGTTCAAAATTACGGGACCGGTCATTTAGCCAAGTCGGACTCCGAACCTTGTGATCCTAATTCAAAACAGGAGCTGCCCCTTTCAGCCCAATAGCCTATCAGGACCTGGTGAATTGAACCTCCAACCAGGGGGCATTAGCAGCAACAACAACAACAATTTAGTATAAAGAAAAGTCATATTTGAGAAATTTTTGATCCACTGAACATTGCTTTAATTGAAAACTACCTTTACTATGTATGGCCTGAGTAAGTTTCAAGTAAACCCAAAAATTTTATCATTTAAACTATGAATCTCAGACCCCCCCATATAAGGAAAACATTTCAGAAAATAAAAATGCCATATTTTATTCCAAAATTTCAGTCTTTACTGATGACTTGCATGTATAAAATTGCTAGTCAACAATGTGTTAATAATTTTTTATTTTCGCTGACATTTTTCAATTTTTCTAGCAGCATACATATCTTTTGGCAGTGTTAATTGTAAATATGTCTATTTGAAAAGAATTAATGCATTCAGTGGCTAAAAAATATTATATTGTTTGCCAGGTAAAATAATAATGGCATGCAATGAAATAAAATTTAGACCATTTGGTAAATAACCACAAGGAATTAAACATTCTAATTACATTTTAAAATCAAATACATCTATAAGAATAGTTGGGTGCCACTTACATGCATGCAAAAGTAAAGAACTATCAAATAAGTAATATTCAATATCTCCAAATTTTTACATACTTTATTAAGTTTCCATTTATGTAAGATTGGATCTGTTATACTATAAACATGTATAGTAATGTAGTTTGTTTAAAAAAAAAAAACTGAAGTCAATCAAAACCAATTATTAAAATTAGTTTTGATTAAATCAATACCAATTATTAAACTTACAATTTAACAGGGTATGTTTTTTTAAAATCTTATTTATTTTTTTCTACACGTAATAGAATTTTTTATACTACCTATCAACAGATGCTAAAGGGAAAAAAAATGTACCTAATGAGCAATTTTAAATTGATGTGAAAATAATTTATCTTCACTCAATATTTCTTTTCACCAACCCAAATCTAACTTTCGAATGAGGAATCATAATCAAGGTTTCATACAGCAAAATTTGGACCACTTACTGAACCCTAAATTATTTTGGTTTACTTTTATGGCAGTTGTGCTAACAGTCAAAAAAGAGTAAACTAAATTCAAACAAATTTAAACTGCCCTGGAATTTATAAAATAAGTTACCATAATTAATAAATACATGAAAAGAAGTTAAGAAAAAAAAATATTTCAGGTAGTCTCTTCTAACGAAACTACAGCAGGTTATTAACGTAGGATTACTTATTTCTTTTTTATTTCCTTTCTTTTTTTAAACACATTTTGGCACTTTTCTGTTTAATTGTTTAATGCTACTGGGTTTGGCACCCTGCCAAAATTATAACTCACGACACAGGACAATTTTTTTCTCTCCGAAGGACTGAGGAACGTAATCCTACATTAAAAAGATGATTTTAAAATCCAAATCATTTTGAAGCTCAATGAAATAACATACCCATTACTATAAACTGCTACAGCACTTTGCATAACTAACCCAAAAGGTAATACTATAATGATTTTTTAAATACTTACATTCAAATAAACTTTTTTATGAATTGATGCAGACTCATGAGAGTGAGTGCTTCAAAAGAAAAACAAACTTAAAGAATGAACTTGAAACATTAAATTAATTGAAAGTTACTGTATTTACGCGTGTATAGGCTGTGTGCGTGTATAAGCAGCACCTGAATTTCGAGACAATATTTGGGAAATTTTTTTTTTCTTTCTTTCTTTCTTTTTTTTTATTCCGTTGTAGACTCAAAGTAGCATTATTTTGTGAAATGTAGCAATGTCGAACATTGCTTAGAGTTCAATAATAGCCTAACAATTATCAGCTACAGCCTTAGCTGACAGCGGTGAAACTACAGTATAAAAAAGATGATTATATATATACTAGTACACCTACGAATTAGTTCGCACGTAGTTAGTAAGACATCACCTGACAGTGACAGTGATAAAGTGTCAAATGATGATGAATAGGTAAATAAAACTATTGAATCAAGTCTGAATGCAATAGGTTGTAAGGTATATAGATAATGTTTTATGGTAGCAAAGTGTTCTAAACTAAAGGGTGTTTATTGTATTTAATTTTAAAATTCTGTGTATAAGTCACACTCCATTTTTACCAACCTATTTTATGGAATAAAAGTGTGGCCTATAGCCACGTAAAAATGGTATTTTCAGAGGTTTACAAGACATTTGGTTTTAGATAAAAAAAATAATTAGATATCTTACCCTCTCAGATTGCTTTCCAGCATATTTTGCTTTCAATTCATTTATAGAATCTTGATCTAACTTTTTAAATAATGGAATAGGCTAGAAAAGAAAATTAAATAAATTACAATGTCATAATGTAATAAATTACAAAGAAAATTAAGTAAATTACAATGTCGTAATGCAATAAATTACAAAGAAAATTAATAATAAAGTCGATTCTGGTTAACTGAACCACATCGCGACACGATCATTTTGGTCCTAACAACCGACTGGTCCGATTACACAAACATGCCCTATTAGGCTTATGCAATAGGATTTATTTCGGTTCTTTAGGATTCGGTCCGAATAAGCAGCAGGTCCGATTAACCAGTGGTCCAATTAGCCGGATTCGACTGTATATAAATCAGGGGGCTCCACACATTTTTTATATGAAAAAAAGCCACTAATTATGGATAATTAAGCCACTAAAATCAAGACATTAATTATGGATTTTTTTAGATTATTTTTAAGTTCTTACTGCTGCTATGCTAAAAGTAAATCCATTTTAAACATAAAAAGGAAATATTAAGTGCAGCATTATTAAACATTAACCATATTAAACCAATTTTAATCTATTTAAGTATAAAATGAAAACATCCTTTTAAATTACAGAATACTCAACTTGTACACTTGATGCATTCTGAATAAATGTTTAAAATGCCATCCTTAGACATTTTAAACAGCTATTATTATTATTATTATTAAATTAATGCAAGAATTATAAATAACATTAATAGAATTATATAACAAGTATAATTATATTTAATAATCAATAATGATATTGTTATAATTACAAAAGCTGATACCATTACACAATTATTTTGAGATACTAAAATTTTTGAAAAAATATTAATGAAACATTAAAAAAATTAAGTAATGACAGAAAATGTAAAATGATTTCAAAGTAATAATACCACACATTTAAAATATGCAATGTGTTATTTTAAATTAAAAGACAAATAGTTCATTAAATGTTACATTTTGAAAATACAAAGCACATCAAAAATTAAAGGACATAAAGTTATATTAAATTTTTTATTAATGTTCAATATATTTAAGTATAATTTAATATATTTCAAATAATATCAAAATTTATTCACACATGAACTAAGCATTAAGCAAAGTTACAATGCAGTATATATAGTGCAGAACAATGCATGGAATATAACAGGAAAGTGAAGAAACTAGAAAGGTTAGATTGTGAACAAGAGGTAGATGTGGAAGTTATACTTAATAATCATACACAATTGCATCTTCAAACTTTATTTTAACATATATACTCAGTAAAGTCCTTTAAAACAATATAGATGTTTTTAAGATACAGTCGAATCCAGTTAATTGGACCACCAGTTAATCGGACCAAAATGATCACATCCCAATGTGGTCCGATTAACTGGAATCGACTGTAGTTCATTTTTCCTACAGTACTTTAGATCATTATACAAAGAGCTAACACATTATAAATCATTTTAATTCCAATCAATTTATTGCAAAATCTAGCAGGATGGATGCAACTTCCCTATTTTTCTCAACAGATATGTGTTTATCAAGTAAAATATACAGACAGAATTTGATTCATACACCATGCACATGTGAAATTTTAACTTCAGTTCACGCACCAATACTTTGAATATCTTTATAAATACAGTGGAATCTCGATCTATCATTTTCGAAGGGACCGACTAAACTAAACGATGGATGCGGGAAAACGATAGATGCGGGAACATACAAAAAAGTATTAACATACCTTAAAGTTTGATATCCCTAAAATATATTTACTCACATACATAAATGCATACATACCCGTAGTGTAACTGAAGATAAAATTACAAAGTTGTACTGAAATCAAAGATAATAATAATAAAAAAGAAATACACGTAGATACACAGGAATTTTGATTCAAATAAAAGTACTTAATCGTTTTTTTTTTTTTTGGCGGTTTTCTCTCCACAAGTAAACAATATTATTTTGCGTTGCAAATTGCATTCTTTTCGGTATCCGTTATTGTGTGAGAGTATAAAGAAACAACAGCCGTGAATCGTTTGTAGCTAGAACCATTCCATTGAACTGGATGGGGTCCGAGTGATGCATTATTTCAGAAACATTACATAAGACCAGGAAGTTCTGCTTACGGGAGAAACACTCATCGGCCAGTGTAGAACTGCAGTAATCAGAAACTTCTCACACACTAGACCAAACACCAGGGCGCCTCCATCCCAAGGCCAACAAAAAAGCTGACTGTGAGCCATTGCTGATAAGAACAGAAATGTTGAATAGTTGGTGAATTTGGAATGAGTTGCTGAAAATAGGGTACTCCAGGGGCTAAAGAATTAAGGAACACCAACGACGAACAAATAATGGGAGTGATACAATAAAGCGAAACCAAGCAAAACAAGAGGAAACCAAAAAAAAAGAGACCATGCATCTCAAATGTTCTGCTCATTGTTTAATTAGAGCGTCATTCTAGCTCAATCCAGACATTTATATTTCAGGTTCAGTTATTATGAAAAAATGATCTATCCGATAAATTAATGTAAAGCTGTGATATTCTGAACGAATATTGCGGGAAAACGATGGATCGAGGAACAATCCATACGATCGTTCGGGAAGCAATCGATCGAGATTCCACTGTATTCATTTTTTCATCGTAACCTACCTACGATAGGCCTTGTATGTGACATTAAAAAATGGTAACTTTAATGTTCATAAGATGAATACTACAAAGCATTAACCAAAAATTATAATGAATGAAAGAAAAGTGTGCTCCACATATGAGGTAAGAAAAGAAATGATTAGATCTATGACAATGCTTTTCATCAGTTGTAGCACTACTTCAAAGATCAAACATTTCAGAAACAGATCCATCCATAAAGAAACAAAGCCTGTGTCTAGGCTGGATATGGGCACGTTAAATCTGTAGATCTGAAAGTCCCTCTATGAGGTCAGAGAGGGTGGAAGAGGGTACGATCGCCACAGATGTCACCCCTGGGGATGCATGGTCAGAAATGAGGTGGCAACTAGCTAAAATGGACTCCAACCCTTGTGGTGCTATATAAAAAACCAGAGCCACGCACTTCAACCTGAAGCCTATATGGACCTGGTCTCGAACCTCCAGCCAGGGGGCATTAGAAACAACAACAGAAACAAAGCCCTAGTACCAATCAATTTTCCTACATGCATTATTTCTGAAATGTATACCTAATCTGATGTTTGCAATAAAAAAATTGAACAATTTAACAAATGCTCAATATCAATGTTTCCTAAAGTGTGATTTACAGAACCCCACAGTTCAGTGAGAAATTTTTGAGGTTCAATAAGGTAAAAAATTTTTCAAAATTATTAATAAATAGTAGTAAAATTAAAACTTTTAACCATTTTCTGATTCAGTCTCCCTTCAAACATCTACACTACTATAAATAAATAAATAAAAATAAAGAACACAGTTAATTATTAAAAACTAAAATATTCATTCAAAGTTTAGATAAACTAACAGAAGAATTTCAGGCAGTGAATTATGAAAATAGGGTATTTGAGTTCAGTTATGATTCAAAACATAGTAAAGTAAATCTGATTTTCGTAATTATATAAGCACAAAAATTGAATATTGCAACAGACTGGATGCTCCCACAAAACCAAATTCAGTTGTTCAAAATTGAACCAAATTCTCAAAGGATGGTAGAAGCCAAAAAGCAGCAATATTTTTCACCTCAATCTGTTTATTTTTATTAATTTTTTCCCACACAATTCCAAATTTATGACAGTTAAAAACACAGCTGTTTTTATTTCAATATATTACATATTTCCAGGCCCAGACTTAGAGAACCAGGGCCTCTAGGCACTTGACATTTGGGCCCCCCACCATCTCGAAGCTATTTTTGAAATTTAGCAAATTAAATGCACTAGTACAGAACATATAATTTTTAATCAACTTTAATGACTTTAATAAACATCAGACTAATACAGTCTATGTTACTATAGTTATGTTATTCTATAAAATTTACAGAATCATACGACGAACTTCCTTCTGTGCAAAAGAACGAATGACGTCATCATATTATTTTCGATAAAACTTTTTGATAAGGCAAACCAGGCTTTTGAGCTAATGTAAAGCCACCAGGGCCCCTAGGCCGGGGCCTTGTAGGCCTAGGTAGAATTCCGGCGCTGCATATTTCTATTTCATATACAGTTGATTCCGGTTAATCGGACCACATCGGGACACGATCATTTTGGTCCTAATAACTGGCTGGTCCTAATAACCAGCTGGTGAATAATATTAGGCTTATGCAATAGGATTTGTTTCGGTTCTTTAGGATTCGGTCCGAATAAGTGGCTGGTCCGATTAACCGGTGGTCTAATTAATAGGATTCGACTGTATTACGTATTTTCTCTTACAACTAAACTCTCTTTCTGTAAAACAATTTTTTTTTCATCTATAGTCTTATTACAATTAACATAGCACAGGTTGTTTATAAAATAAACTTTAAGTAACAGTACTGGAAAAAAACAATTATTCTTACACAAGATGCTAACAGATAGAAAATCACAGAAATTGTCACTGAAGATAATGGATACTCAATCTTTCAAAACATTTCTCCAAAACTTTACTAAAATACTAGTTATAACAAAAAAAAATACATATGATAGTAAAAATTATCAACAAATTTTTAATTTTGTCTTTTTTTCTGAATTTTGGTTCTTTACAATTTTGCAACTCTTTTGAGACTATCATCACTGGTAAACATCCTACAAGAGCATTGAAATTACTATGTGTCATTAATTTTTAATCATCTCATTCTTGAATAAAACATTTAGTTACCACTTAGTACTGTTGCTATGTAACATTTCGGATAACATAATAATTTCATCTACATGTTTTTCTAAGAAATGAGTCTGCATCTTGAATAATCACATCCCCTTCTTCACACCTGAAGTAAAACCCTAGACTCAAGCAGCTGTAACTCTTAGTATTCCTAGAATAAATGACTTGGCCTACTTGTTTCAAATGAAAAAAATCCATAAGGCAGTACCCCGACTTATGCAAACTCGGAATAACATGATTTTTGATTTTACCCATTTTCTCCTGCCTCTAGTTTGACAACGCTATGCTGTCCTTTGTATATGATAACACTTGACCTTGTGAGGACATTAAAAAACAATTTAGCAGGTTCATAATTCCTTAGATACCAATTTAATTCATTACATTTTTTATAATCCAGGTGCAAAATGTGCATAATGCAAATCTAAAGAAATAATAATGCATAAGTACAATGTACAATGAAAACCTAATCACAATTATAAACTTGACAGAAGGTCTCAGTGTAATTGAGAAAGGGTTACGAATTTAGAGAATATAGACTCTAATAAAGATCACACGATCACTACAAAGAAGGGTATAAAAAAATGTTAGTCTGCTATGAAGAAATTCTTCACGAAAAAAAAAGGGCATTAAAATGGCAGTTTACTTTAATGGGTTTTTTAAAACCATCAAATATTTTTTTTTAATATCTAGTACATAAGTACAATATTAATATGTAATAAAATATTTTAATTTTACTACAATATTTTTCCTTTAAACTGGTGTTTTTGTAAGTTCTTGGTCCCAATTAGGCAAAATTTATGTGTATTTATGTGCAGAGTTACACCCTGACTTACGTGATCTTTCATTGGTCGACATATTGCGTAACTTCAGGGTATTACTGTATAACTTTTTATATTTAAATAAATTTTACACTCTTTCTCCTCACTCAATGCAGTTTATAATAAAAATATGTCTTAGGTTTTAATATATTTTACACAACAATAATATTTTTTTGTTTTAAAAAGGATGTACATTAAACTCACTGCTAATAAATTAAACTTCAAATTGAAACATTACATATATATATTTTAATTAAAAGCTACATATCTTTTTCTTTCCTTTTTTTTAATTATAAAAGAACATACCTGTCCTATTTTATGTCCAGGTGGCAGCAAGCAAACAAAATTTTCGACAAGTACATGAAAAGAGGGCTCTGTATTAAGCTGAGATTTCAGGTTTGCAGCAGTCTCTGGCATAAATGGCTCCATCAGAGTACAGAGTAAGCAAGAAACATTAACACTAAGGCCAATCACAGTACCAGATACTGCCCTAAAATTTAAATAGTCATTAATAAACATGATTTACATTCAGATCAAACAAAACAAAAACTTTCCTTAAAACTGTAAGCTTTGTTAAAAGAAATACATACAAACCATGAGCTGTGCATTAAGAAAGTACATTCATTTTTTTTTTTCAATATATAAAATATTTACCATATTTTTTTAACCATAAAATACACCTTTTTACTTAACACTAGAAAGACAGGAATTTTTATCTTAATAAAAAGGACTGAATTCCATCATTTTGACAGTTAAAAATAAAATCAAGAATTTAAAATTTTAATTTTTTTTTGAAAAAAATGGATAAATACTTTAAATTTTTAACTATTTCAATACCAATATATAACACACTCATAGGGCTACATAATTTTTATTTTTTTAAATAAATTTTTAAAAAAAATAATTTTTTTTTATTATTTTATTTTATATTTATTTATTATTTTTATTTTATTTTATTTTTTGGAGGGGGGGGGGGGGGGGTTCCAGATAAACCTCATTTATCTGGACTAACTGGGACCATAGGCAATCTGGACAGTCAAAAATCTGGATAATCCGGGTAATATGGGCAATAAGCAATACAAAATCCTTAACAAAGACTTACTTTGTTTTGTAACAAAATTACATAGTATTGTTTACAAGACAAAAAATATAAAAAAAACTTTTCATATCATTTCTTAACAAAGAATTGGTAAGTCTAGTAAAGCTTTTTTAAACTCAACAAAAAGTATTTTATTACAATAATTTATTGTAATAAATTATTGTAATAAAGGATTTTAGAACTGATTGCCTAGGATTTTAGAACTGATTTTCGCTATATTTGGGGCGCTGAATCTAAATATGAAATCAGTTTTTCTCTATCAGCTCTACTTTTTCAGACACAGTAAAACCTTGTTTATCTGGACTAACTGGGACCATAGGCAATCTGGACAATCGAAAATCTGGATAATCCAGGTAATATGGACAATAAGCAATACAAAATCCTTAACAAAGACTTACTTTGTTTTGTTACAAAATTACATAGTATTGTTTACAAGACATTAAAAAATATAAAAAAAACTTTTCATATCATTTCTTAACAAAGAATTGGTAAGTCTAGTAAAGCTTTTTTAAACTCAACAAAAAGTATTTTATTACAGTAATTTATTGTACAATCTATGCAGGAACTGTACATTGAATGAAACTAAAAAGTGAATATTTGACATACTTGTAGTTACGTTCTTGCTATCATAGTGAAAAATTATTATCTAATGTGAACAGCAAATAAAAATGTCTACAAATCTGATCCGGATCAACAAGTGCCAGATAAACAAGGTTTTACTGTACATTCACTTATCTATCAATTTTTATATCTATCTATCAATGTACTTTCGTCATTCAAGTATGAGTGATTTGTCCTCCTGGGAAACTGGACTCTCGGAAAAAATGGGTCTTCCTGAATATTTTCCAGATGATTTGTGCCTATTTATTGACAGCTCAAAGCAAAGTTTGAAATGTGTCCTTCTACACAATGGGAACATATATGGTTCAATACCAATTGCTCACTCAACGAAAACGAAAGAAAATGACACCATAGCTTTGGTATTGAAGAAGATAAAGTATCATGAACATCAATGGATGATTTGTGTGAACTTAAAAATGGTAAACTTTCTCCTTTGACAGTAAAGTGGCTACACCAAATATCCTTGCACCATGTGCCTCTGGGATAGCAGAGACAAAACACACCACTGGGTTTAAATGAGTGGCCTATGAGAGAAAACATGGACATTGGAGAAAAGAATGCAATTAACAACCCCCTTAGTTCGACAAAATAAAATAATCTTTTCTCCACTGCATATCAAGCTAGGCCTAATGAAGCAGTTTATAAAGGCTCTTGATACGAATGGATCTTCATACGAAATACATTCAAGAATGTCACGGAAAAGAAGTTTCCGAAGTGTTCATTGACTAGTTGGTTTCATTGATGATTTTTTCCTCTTTCTTGCTCTTTGTAATTAGATAAGTGTTACTGCAATTCTCCATGATTTTTATGTTCCTTTAACATTTAAAAAATATATAATAGTAATAAAATATTCCATGTTTAGTTTTTTAATTTGATCCATAGATTTAACTTAAAATAGTGTAATGTATATTTCACTAAAATGTTATATATCTTAGAAATTTGAGCTCCTAGGCAAAAACTAATGCCACATTTAAATTCAGAGCATCAAATTCATATGGAATCAGCTCCAAATACCCCGGCACCAAAACCACTGTTGACCTGTGTAATAAATTAGTATATATTTAGATATATTTTTATGTAGGTATGCCGAGCTGACAACCTGGTATGGTTTATCCATAAAAATATATGCATGGTTTGTGCAGTCCTTATTTTTCAAACACCAATATTTCCGAAGAGTCAATATTTCTGTTTTTTGCAAAAGGGGGAAGAGACGAATAGTAGCCAACATTTTTCTGGTATTATTTTAAAGATTTCTGCCTGTTTTCCATATTTTCATCAAATTGATGGCTTTCAGTCTTAGTAGGTACACAACGCATTTTCTCCCCCTCTTTACTGTCGAATATAATTTTGTAAATGTGTGTGCATATTTCGCATAAAATTAGAAAAAATCATAAAATTTCAGAAGCCTGAGGACATAAATACAGACATATTGCTCAAGAGTATGTCCAAAACCAAAATGACAGTAGGTGTCTTTCTAGTGTTAAAAAAATAGACTTAAAATTGGGGTGCGCCTTATGGTCCGAAGGTAACATCAAAACAAAATTAATATTTTATTACATATATTATATATATATATTTATTATATATAGTATATTTGGTATATATATATTATTTATCATATTTATTAAATATATTTTTTAACTTTATTAAGTAAGAAATTGAAAATATCTTTATATACCTAACAAAATACAAAATATTCTTTTCTAAAAATCCTCCCATAAATTGGAGGTGGTCTTATGGTCCAAAAAATACAGTAAATGTAACTAACATGGCCCTAAATGTTATATATGTACCCTACCCTTAAGGCTGAATTCATATTCTGAGCTCCTTTTATGAAACATATCATTAAAAATCAATTGCACACAATTTTGCAGATTTTTGCCAAAATATTTCTGGATAATAAATGCATGCATGTTACATTTGGGTAAATACAGTATTTACAGAATTTTGGTAAAAAGTAAGTTGAAAAATATTTCTGCATTCATTGTTTTTTTTTTTTAAATAATAAGTTAAAATTTTATCATCCAAAGTCGCATACATACATAGAACAGATTGAAGAAGGAAAAATCTGTAAATAACACTAGACAAGAAACCATATTTTGCAAACAAAGAACTTAGTTAATAAGAGTTAACTGAGAAAAAGAGCTGCATACGTATCTTAAAAATGTTTTAAAAATATTTCAGTTTTTTTCCCCAAATAATGCTTTAATTACTAATCTTATGCTTACTGCTTTAAATATTGCTACACTTCTTCAGCTCAGCAACAAAGTAAACATGGAACTTTGTAGCAGTTAACTTTTATATTAAGTTGTTTACGTGCAACTAGTTTCACCTACATAACTTTATATAACTACTACCTAACTTAATATAACTTTGTGTATCACTAGTTTCTTTCCATGATTTACAAGAAATTCTTTCATCTTTAGCATGTAGTTGAATAAGATATATAGGTTAAATGTAATTTGACAGATATAAATAGTTAGTTATACATCTGTAAAAATTCTCTTAAAATCCTAACACATTAAAGGTTAAGTCTAATTTCAAAAAGGTTGAGATTTGTGTTATTGTTATTAAAAATTTGGATTAAGTATTCAGTAAGAAAGGCACAAAAATTCACAATGATCAAATACAATTATTTTGGTTATGCAAAACCCTACTAATAAAAAAGAAATTTATAATTGGGCATGATAAATTTCCCACTAAAATTTATTCCTAATGTAAATACAACAATACTTTTAAGAGAGTTACTTAAAAATTATGTTGTGTATGACAATGATTTCTGGTACATAAAAAGCATTAAATGAACTGAAATCTTTAAAATAAGTATTACTTGAAACTGTGTTCATAAAACAGAAATTTTGCTTTAATGATATAGCACTAAGAATGGTCTAAATTGTTGGTAATCGAGAGGCACATAACCAATCATATTTGCATCATTATTCTGAAACAGCAGGATATTTCAAAACATTATGATGAAAGTACAAGAAAACTTTCTAAATTACTACAGTAACAAAACGTACAGTTAAAATGAGTGCTAGGATAAATAAATAATTTGAAACCACTAGCACTAAAGCATATCGGGTTAGAAATAAGCAAAATGGAATTTTGAGGCACAATCAGATACACTTAAGAACTGAATCATTACAATTGAAATTTCCCAAAGAATCTGAAGTTCTAGAGTCTCAGCATGAGGCTAGCTACAATCCTTATCAAGGGTTAAAATCACCAGTCTCTAATCGCATTCAAGAACATCTATGTTATCCCTAACCCCCAAACGACACAATGTGACAGTGCCGGTAATGTTGACCAACCACCCTAAGATAACAAATTACAGAACAACAATGGAAAAGCAGGAGACTTTGCCATTCTGTATATAAAAGGGTTTTTAAATAAAGCATTAAATAAACTGAAAGCTCTAAAATAAGTATTACTTGAAACTGTGTTCATAAAACGGAAATTTTGCTATAATCATATAGCTCTAAGAATGGTTTAAATTGTTGGTAATCGAAAGACACATAATCAATCATATTTGCATCATTATTCTGAAACAGCAGGGTATTTCAAAACATTATTATGATAAAAGTGCAAGAAAACTTAATTAATCTAAATTACTACAGTAACAAAATGTACAGTTTGAGTGCTAGGACAAAAAATTAAATTATTTGAAACCAGTAGCACTAGATCATGTTAGGTAAGAAATAAGCAAGATAGAATTTTGAGGCATAATCACATACCCTTAAGATTCATCTGAATCATTACCATTGAAATTCATCACAGAATCTGAAGCCCTAGAGTCTCAGTATGAGGATAATCACAATCCTTATCATGGGTTAAAATCACCAGTCTCTAATTGCATTTAAGAACATCTATGTTATCCCTAGCCTCCAAACAAGACAATGTGGCAGTGCCAGTAATGTTGACCAACCACCCTAAGATAACAAATTACAGAAGAACAATGGAAAAGCAGGAGATTTTGCCATTCTGTATATAAAATAGTTTTTAAATAAAGTATTAAATAAACTGAAAGCTCTAAAATAAATATTACTTGAAACTGTGTTCGTAAAATGAAATTTTGCTATAATCATATAGCTCTAAGAATGGTTTAAATTGTTGGTAATCAAAAGACACATAACCAATCATATTTGCATCATTATTCTGAAAAAGCAGGGTATTTCAAAACATTATTATGATGATAAAACAAGAAATCTTTCTAAATTACAACAGTAACAAAATGTACAGTTAGAAGGAGTGCTAGGATAAATAAATAAATAATTTGAAACCACTAGCACTAGATCATATTGGGTTAGAAATAAGCGAAATAGAATTTTGAAGCACAATCATATACACTTATGATCCATTTGAATCATCAAAATGGAAATTTGCCAAAGAATCTTAAGTCGCAGAGTCTCAATATGAAAGCATCAGTCCTTATCAAGGGTTAATCACTGGCCTCTAATTGCATTCAAGAACATCTATGTTATCCCTAGCCTCCAAACGACACAATGTAGCAGTGCCAGTGATGTTGACCTACTACACTAAAGTAACAAATTACACAAGAACAATGGAAAAGCAGAAGAGACTTTGCCATTCTGTATATAAAAATTTTTACATTTTATAGAATCTAGGTGTTTATGCCTCAATTTTTTTTAAAATTATTTTTTAAGTGAGGCAGATATAATGATTGGTTTGGAGCTGTGTCGTATTTTAATTGCACCTGTTTTACATGGTGTTGAATAAATATGAAAATGTGTGCTGTAAATAAATGAATTCATGTTTACAAGCCATCATTCTCCTACACTTTAATTAATCATTCAAACATTAATGATTTAAATAAAAGACATAATCATCATTTCCTTAAAATGTACTTACTTTTCAGAAGGAGAGCCTTTTACTAATTCCCAAGGTTTATTGGACTGAATATACTGATTTCCAATACGGCTTATATTAAGGATATGTTTAATTGCATCACGGAACCTGAAATAATTATACAAATCAATATTTTAAACAACATATACATACTTAAACATAAGTTCTGAATTTCAACAAGAGCACCCAAAACATTAGATTTTTATGAAGAGAATGAATAAAGACTTATATCTCTGTTTTTTAATGCAATGATTTTGTACCATTAATTAAACTAATAAATATAACAGATTAGATAATTACCATATCAACAAGTTTATAACAAATTTCAGTTATGCAATCTTAGGATTTTTAAATACCTTTTAATTGAATGACTAATTTTATTTTGCAGCCACTTATCTGAAATTAACACCTTTAATAAAATTTTAAAAATTAGTGTAAAAATCTGCATATGAACAAAATACACCGAGTTTTCATAATTCTGTAAGTGTTCTAAAAGGGATTTCGTCCATAACAACGGCTCCATGGAGTTTTAAATCAGTTCTGAACAAAATATAGCTGTTTAGAGGGGTGGCTGGCTACAGAAATTTCACTGTAAATATATACATATGTATATATATGTATATACAGGGTGATCGTAAACTATGTCGACAAAATAAGAGGGGTGATTGTACCCATCAAGACGAACAATATTTTCAATGGAACCTAGGGCCGCATTCTCCTCAGTCTGTCAGTAAAGCGTAAAGTTGTGTCCAAATTGAACTGTCATCACTGGAAAAAATTGAGAATAAATCAAATTATAAGTTACTCAATCCCATTTGGATCATTGAAAGATTCAAAATTGGAGTCCAAAGGTGTCCCTGCACAGTTGTCACCCACGAATGAAAGACTGCCCTGCCCTCACATACATTCCTTGTGTCGTGTTAATTTTGTCTGCTGCAACAATGATTCTTGCGACGAGATCTTCCACTGAGTCCATAGGTGCCTCGTGTACACTAATGATTTCATGTGTCCCCCAAAGGAGTGTAATAGATTTAGGTCCGGTGAGCGTGGAGCCCAAGCCACAGGTCCCTCACATCCAATCCACTGTCCAGGATATGCAGCTTTCAGGAAGTGGCAGGCCTTGATGCTAAAGTGTGGTGGGGCTCCATCATGCATAAACCACATGTCCCTCTGTGTACATAAACCACATGTTCCCCTGTGTGGTGAGCGGAAGAGCTTGCAAAGTACCAGGAATCACTTGCTGCATGAAGACAAGGTACGCTGTGCCGATGAGACCTTCTTGCAAGATATATGGTCCCACCAGCCAATCATCAATGATACCTGCCCAGATGTTCACTGAAAATATCTTCTGGTGTTTATGAGGGATAGTAGCAGGGTCTTTCTCTGATCTGAATAGGATTCTGCAACTTATAATTTGGTCTATTCTAATTTTTCTCCAGTGATGAAAGTTCATCTTGGACACTGAACTTTATGCTTTTCTGACAGACTGAGGGGATTGCGACCCTAGTTTCCATTGAAAATATTATTTGTCTTGATGAATACTATCACCCTGTATACATAGTCATGTGTGTGTGTGTGTGTGTATATATATATATATATATATATATATATATATACACACACACACACATTTATAATTAAAATAAATATCATCAAAATAAATTCATTTAAAATTACTTTAAAGAATTTTTCCTCAATTTTGAAGATTTTTTAAAGAATTGAAAGTAAAGTAAACACATCTGGAGTATGTAAAACAAATCAGCCAAAAGTTGACAGATAAAGATATAAAACAACAGACACTGGGCACTAAAATATATAAATTCTGTAACTTTTCTTAAATAAATGTACAAAAGAAAAGTTAAATGGAAAATAGATAAAGTGATTACAAAAATGTCAAAACATACAATTTTTCATCAAGTCACATTATTAAAACAATAGTTAATAGATTCTCTTGAATTAATTCCTTCACATGTTAAATGCACATAGATGAATTTTAGTATGCTTACTTAGTTTTTTCCATGAAAGAAATGTAAGACTTTAATTCTTGATTGACTTGAGCTATGAGTAATTTTTCTCCTTCTCCTAGGTTCATTTCAGGGATGACTCCACCAAAACTATTGCTAATAAATGACAATCCTCTAAGGGAAAAGAAAAATTATTATTGAAATAGAAAATTGCACATATTTTAATATGCAGTGTATATAAATAGACTAGATCAGCCATACTCATCCTTTTCTCCTCTAAGGCTACATGCATATGTTTTCTACATTACGTGAGCCGCAATATAATATAATAATCGTCATAATCACAATATAACAATGTAATAGGCATCATAATATAATAATTAAAAAATAAAACTCAAAACCTAAATGTATTCAAACATTTATTCAAAAATGAGTGATTTTATTTATGTATTTTAGACAATTCAGGTTTATATTTGCTACATGCTACTGTCAATACATCATTAAGGTAAGAATCAATAAGCCAATTTCTATATACATTCTTCGCATACTTCAGTTTGGAACTGGATGATTCATAAAGATATGTCGATGTGAACAAAGTGAGCAGCAAGTGGCACATTTTTGTATAGTTTTGTATTTTTCAGGCACTCATTTCCAAAATTATATTTCCAAAATCACCTACCTGATTATGAGTGTGAGCATTTTGGGCCACACTTGAAAGCTTGGTGGGCCACATACAGCCCACAGTTTGAGTATCCCTGGACTAGATGAACATGTAAATTATTCAATTTATCAAGTGAAAACTTTTTGAGCTTAAAATTTAGTACTAAGCCTGTAATAACTTTCTGCACAGTGTTTTTCAAACAAATTCTTTAAAATCATTCTTTCTAATGATTCAGAGATATTTTAAACCATTTTCTAGGGTAGGAGGAATTCTCATTTTTTGTCATACAAAATTAGAATACACCTCAACAGATTATGCCATTTAATGCAGTTTGCTTTAAACTATTATTAATTTTTTAGCGTAGGATTACGTTCCTCAATAATATAATAATCGTCATTATTATATTATTGAGGACTTTTAACGGTCCATCTGAGAGAAAAAAATTGTCCTGTGTCGCAAGTTATAATTTTGGCAGCACGCCAAACCCAGTAGCAGTAGACAGTTAAACATAAAAGTACCAAATGCATTTAAAAAAAAAAAAGAAAAAAAAAAAAAAGAAAGAAAGAAAGAAAGAAGAAAGAGAGGTAAGCAAATGATAAGTAATCCTACGTTAATAACCCAGTTAATAACCCACGGTAGTTTCATTAGAGGAAACTACCTGAAATATTTTTTTAAACATGCATTAGTTTTAGTTCAGAATTTCCATGTTCAGAACTAGTAGAAAAAAAGAGGTATATACAGAAATGAAAAAAGACATATATCTAAGTATTATGTGAAATACAGAATAGATTCATTAGGGAGATTTAGAGTCAGCTGCATCAAGATGAAATAAGGATCTTCAATGGAATGCCAAAATATTGGAAAATTTTAGACTTTTAAAAGGAAAAGAAAATTTTTAATGAAAAAGAAAACAGTAATTTTTCAACTTTTATAACTGTGTACCCCCAAATATACTTTTCTATCATGGTAACATACAGGGGCTCCCAGAAGTGTTCGTACACTTACGATTTTCAATGAAATATGGGGTCTATCCATTAATTAAAATGAATATTTCAGAATGGGTATTTAATAATAAGATCTATAATCTATTCTTAACAAAACTACAGAAAATATTTTGAAAACATAGTAAAACTTTATTTTTAAGAAACCAGTAATCAAAAAGTAACAAAAACTTTATCTCACAAAAGTCATCGTACACTGAAATATTTTCGGATAAATTAATAATTCAAATTATCATCTGGCGCTTTATTTTTATTTTTGAATTGTGGTGGCATTTAAAATATCGTTTGGCTTTAACTTTTGCTTGCCTACTCCGTAATATTCTATTTATTATTTAAAAATGGCTCGTAGTCGTAAAGAAACAACAAACAGCATTCGAAAATTGATTATTTTTCATCATAGTAGTGGTAAATGAGTTCGGAATATTGCTAAATTACTTAATTTATCCCACTCTACTGTGCAATATGTGATAAAACGCTTTAAAGAAGAAAATCAGATCGAAAACACGGTAAGAAAAGGTCGCCCAGCAAAGTTAACAAAACGTGATCAGAGATTTATAATTAGAAAATTTGTGAAAAATCCACGTTTGTGTGCTGTAAAAGTTTCTGCAGAATTCAATGAAACATTTTCTACTTCAATTTCAGCTGAAACTGTTCGACGAGTTCTCAGAGCAGCTGGATTACATGGGCATTCTGCCCGTAGAAAATTTTTTGGGAATGAGAAAAACAGAAAGCTAAGGCTTTCCTTCGCACTATCAATGATAAATAAGCCCCAAACGTATTGGAATAACATCTTATTTGCCGATGAAAGCAAGTTTAACATTTTTGGCTCCGATGGGCATATAAGTGTATGGAGAAGAAAAAATGAGGAACTTAATCCCTAGAACTTAGTAAGAACAGTTAAGCATGGCGGTGGAGGTGTCCTTGTGTGGGGGTGCATGTCAGCATCAGGACTATGTAATTTGGTATTTATTGATGCCACAATGAATCATGCTGTTTATATAAATATTTTAAGAGACAATTTAAAATTATCAGCCCAAAATTTGGGTATTTGGAAACAACTTTGTTTTTTATCAAGATAACAATCCTAAGCACACAGCTATCAACGTTTGCCTCTGGTGTCTCTATAATTGTCCACAAGTTTTGAAAACACCACCTCAATTGCTAGATTTAAACCCAATAGAACATATTTGGAGAGAACTGGAGGTTCGAGTATGACATTCACACGAAAAGCGAACTAAAAACAATTATGATGAAAGAATGGATGCACATTGATGCAGAAATTACAAAAGAACTACTGCAATCTATTCCCAGATGTTTAAAAGCTGTTGTGGATGCTAAAGGATATCCTACTAAATATTAATTTAACGAAAAATTAGAATATTTACTAATATGTAGAAATTTTTTACAAGTGTAAAATGACTTTTGTGAAATAAAGTTTTTGTTTCTTTTTGATTATTGGTTTCTTAAAAATAAAGTTTTACTATGTCTTTAAAATATTTCATGTAGTTTTGTTAAGAATAGGTTATAGATCTTATTATTAAATACCCATTCTGAAATATTCATTTTAATTAATGGATAGACCCCTATTTCATTGAAAATCATAAGTGTACGAACACTTTTGTGAGCCACTGTATATCAACTTCATAAATCCTCAATAAAATTAATAACAATTTTTGGAAATTAATATAATTTTTATTACAGCTACAACAGTCTTGAATAATTGAGTTTTTAGTTCTACTTTTATCAAAATAACTGATTTTTTTCAAGCAGTTTTATTTTCATTAAAAATAATAAGTATGACCAATAGCATTAATAAATGATATTCACGTGTTTTCAGAAATCCTTGATAATGTAAATAAATAATTATTACTCATTAGATGTGTAAATAAATAATTATTTCAATCATAAGAAATTGATTTTCAAAAATAATTTTATATTATATGTATAGTCCTGATTATTATCCAAGTTCTAGTCAAACAGTATTTTCATTAGCAGGGCAGTTTTTAACGTGAATGATTCTTAAAAGAATTATTTTTATTTGAAATAATGAGGTCAATTATATTGACAAGGAATTAAATGCCAGAGACATAATATAGAAGCAATAAAAAAAATCTCTGAAGAATACAAAAGGAAATAAATACAGTCAATTTAATTTAAGAACTAAATAATTCTATATCATAGGAGAGTTTAAATGTACTTACAAAAGAAATTATCTATCTTACGACAGCCACATAGGAGGAATTCCTCTAACAGATATATCAGCAAACACATCAAAAATAGCAGGAAATGAAAAAGGCGATAGAATAAAGCTACATTAAATGCTGACTGAGAGGAGGGGAGAATTTATGACAATTCTTGCTTCCCTTTATACACATTGCTTCAGGAAATGGTGACAAAATACTGTTGACACTTCTGCTACCATCCAGCCATCAAGAAAAAAGGTACTTGCTACAGTGACAGCTTAGTGAATGCTCAACTCTCAAGACATCCCCTGTATACTTCCAAAGCTTTTTATGTTTTGTTCAAATATAGAGATGTTAGTCTATATATATAAACCAGTACCGTAACTGACTGACGGACAGATAACGCACAGACCAAACCACTGGACCTAAAAGGCTGAAATTTTGCATGGAAATTCCTCTTATAGTCTAGGGGTGCACTAAGAAAGATTTTTGAAAAATTCTTCTAAGATTTTTTTAATTAAATTTTTAAGCTGTTTTTGTAACTTTTTTTTAAGTTTGCACTTAAAATAATAATCTGAAGGTTATAAAATTTATATCACGAGAAAGATCATAAAAATTCCTTTAAAATTAAATCTTTTTCGAATCTTTACCTCCATTTTCTGATTTTTGGTGAATTTTAAAGATTAATTTTTAGAATTTAATTTATTAAATGTTGATCACATGGTTTCTTTTCTTTTTGTGATACTTTAAATTAATCTTGCCTCACATGCATAAGAATGAAATAAATTGACAAAAAAAATATTAAAATACGGTAAAAGATAAAATTTAACCACTAGACTAATTGAGATGGAAGTTTTTAAAGAATTTAATTCAAATTAGTATGTTTTATGGATATTGAACATACAAATTAATTGCATACATTGACCGTTGTATTTAATTTGAATATTTTCTTCTACATTATCTATATACATAAAGCAAAGTTTCTCTATGTATGTATGTATCGTATACAAATCTACATTTCTTGACGAATCTGGTTGAAATTTTGTATACTTATGTTTTGAAGCCTTAAGATAATTCTAAGATAAGTTTGGAAGCTTTTAAATAATTATAAATAAATACAGTTTTTCAATAATATTTCATCTCCAGGCGTTGGAATCAATCAATCATCAGAACTGTGCATGCACACATATTAGATGTTACAAGGTAAGTGAATGCATTTATTGATTTTTAATTTCATTTTTTGTTTTATTAAAAGTTAATTTTCTAATATTACTCCTTTTCTTTCTTTTTTTCAATGGAAGGTGATATAAAACTGCCATAGAAGTTCTGTCATTTTTTGTTTAATTTAGTTATTTTTTTGCATATTCTTTCTTTCTATGCTTCTATCTGAAACTCTTTGAAATATTTTTTATTATCATTCCACAAGTAGGAATTAAGCAAAATATTAACATTTATGCTCCAAATAGTTGAATACTTAACATTGTTTACCAGAGGTTTTTTAAAACAACTGTTAGTTATGTTTGTGTTCAGCTTTGATTACTGCTATTCCATTTGCATGCTAAGTATCCTTTTTTACTGTGTTCACTTTTTGTTTATTTTGTATTTGCTGTGTAGTAACATTTTGTTTATTTTGTATTTGCTGTGTAGTAACATTTTGTTCTTTTATTTATAGCGCTTTAATTGCCACATCGTAGAACATCAAACAACCTTTATTGTGAATTTTTAAATGATTATGCCGAAGGAGGGGAGGTATTACTTTGCTCTTGGCTCGTGACTTCTGACAGACTCTACCTGTTATTCCACGTGGAAAAAGAACTGATGAAATACATGCATGCCTGAAATCTTCAGTTATGTGGAATGAAATTGAAACACTTGATCTTCAAACTAATATGAGGTTTCATACGACAGGTGATGCTGATGCAAATCAGTTTTCTGATACTTTACTTCAACCAGAAAATGGAAACTTGATGTCTCATGGCTATGATGGACTTATAGCAATGGAAGATATTGGAAAATTAATTGAAAATCATGAAGATTTGTTACAAGAAGTGTTTCCCAACCTCTCTCGTGTTTCCCAACCTCTCTCAGTATTTTAAAGATCATAGTCGGTTACGTGAAAGAGCTATCCTTGCATCAAAAAACGACAACGTTATACTCATTAATAAGCAGCTTTTAGGTCATTTGCCTGGCACATCTCAGATTTATAAGTCTGTTGATACAGTTTGTGCTACAGATGATAGAGTACTTTATAACATTTCATATGCGGGAGGGGAAAGGCTTGAAGAAAGAATTTTTCGGCCATATGCAGAGGGGTGGAGGGAAGGGAACTTCTCGCTGGGGGGAAAGAATTTTCCTCTGCCTGCAACTGTTTGCAGGACGTAGGATTCTACTACCATAAAATTTAAATACCTTTATTCATTCTATTTTAGTGTTTCCTATCTAACAATGATTGCTGAAGGGTGCGGGTCCCTAAACCAACCGGCTAGACGGGCGAAGCCCGGCTAGTTTTGTCTATTAAAATATCCATTATGATTTTTATTATTTTTTTATTTTATTTATTTATTTTTATTTATTTTTTTGCATTAATTACATACATTGACCATTGTATTTAATTTGAATGTACTCCGTAGCAAAGCACGGGTATTCAGCTAATAAATAGATATGGAAGTATCTCTTAAAAATCTTTAGAAAACAGATTTCTATTAAACCTGAATCAAAATATTTTTTGTATCATGTTATAAAAAATTAAGCACTTTAAAGAAAATTGTTTTTGTAAAATTTTACTTTTATTTAAAAGAAAGTTCTAAATAATTTTAAGAATAGGATATTATATGATCTCTAAACAAGAATTAATGATAACAAGATTAAGAATGCTTTTAGAATTAACTTACCTATTAATAAAGTTTCCAAGGTTATTTAGAAGTTCAGAATTATTTTTTAGCATCAGATCACTCCAACTGAAGTAAGTATCCTAGAGTAAACATAAAAACAAATATTCTTACACCAAAATAATATAAATATAATATTCTACTACCAAATTTCATATAAACAAGAGTTCACATGACCATCACTAAATTTTTAAATGTCCAGAATTCTTAAGTGATTTTACACTTTTTCAAGCAAAATTTTTATTATTAGCTGAGAAAAGCTGTTGCAACTGTCAAATATACTATCAAGCAATTGCTGGGTTATTTCAAGCCAAATAAACTAGGAACTAATACCTATATTATTCTGTGGGTTCTTTGGTAGAATCCATTCTATACGCTGTCACTTCAAATACATGCTTTTGTTGTCATAGATTACCATATTCCCCGGACTTTTGGATCGTACCTCGTATTTATCATACATATATATTTTTTATTATATTTATTATAAATATATTATATAATTTTTTAATCTTTATTAAGAAAGAAATTGAAAATATCTTTCTATAGCTAACAAAATGCAAAATATTCTTTTCTAAATATCCTCCCATAAATTTGAGGTGTCTTATTGTCCAGTGCATCTTATGGTACTTTAATTCAGGTATTTTATTTCAGGTTCTTTAATTCAGATTTTGTGCATATTAAAGGGTAAAATAAATAGATTTTATTGTAATGCACAGCTATTTAACATTCCTGTGTATTAAAAAATTTTTTATCTTATTTTAAGAAATATAAAATACCCATAGCTGTATTCAAATACAAGTTTAAATTTCTAAATTTTATGCTAGATATATGCTCTTTAATCTAATATAGACTGTGATTACAGTACAATCTCATTAATTTACACAACTGACCAGTTGTCAGGATTACCTGAAATAACCTTAAAAATATTTTGCATAGAATGTAAAATACCCATTTATTGCAATAAAACCTACTTTTATATTTAGTACCTTTCATATTTAGTTTGCACAAAACAAAAAGCAGATAATTCAGTTTTACAGAAGAACACAATTTAAATGAAATTAAAAATATGTAATACATTTTAAGCATTAGATGATTTATTCAACACTGTTTCACATAGTTCTGGTTTTGCCACACTGAAATCACAGAGAACAAACATTGGTTTATAAAAAAATACTTGTCTTTTTTCAGCTTTGCATTTAGAAGTTTATTTTCCCTTAATAATTCATGAAGGTGTCACAAACAATTGTAGAATGCAGAAATTGCTTCATTTTTTCTTTCTTTATAAACTCAATTAGTTCAAGTGTTCTTTTATGTTGCTCAGTTTAATTTTTGGCACCTCACTATTACTGTCTTCTTCTAATTTGTTCTCAGAACTTATTGTTTACAATCACACAATTTCTACCCCTGTCAAAATGCACTATTGCAGATAGCATTCAACAGTTTTCAACTAAACCACAGTGTCGTTGTATCTTTCTCTCTCTCACTCTCTCTCTATATATAAATAAATAAATATATATATATATATATGTGACATTATAAGTTGAATCTTGACATAAGTTGAATCTCGTCTATTTCTATAATTCGGGTCCCACATCTGTTAAGAGAGGACCCTTCCTCTCAGAAATAGCCCACCCAAAAGCAAGTGAACATCTGCAAATTCCAGTGGGGAAAATAACACAATAAATTCTTTTCAGTTGATAGGATTATTAGCCATGCCGCCCAGAAGGAGTAACCAAACCCCGTCTCTAGTCATCTAAAATCCGCAGTTCACAATATCTCAGAGATAATGGCTGCAGGTGCCAGAGATAAAGGATCAAAAGTGTCAAACAATATCATAAAGATAAAGCGCACCCAATGTGCTTCGTTAGTAGTATTACCACCCACGAAAAACATCTGTGTTGATGTAAACAGTCGCTGATTTTTGGTACAGACCCTGACTAAGAGAGCAGGCAGTCTGCGATTGTCTGTCTTTGTAAGCACTTGTATGTTCCGCGTCATGCTAGAAGGACGCTCTGATATCCGCTCCCAACTGGTATGAAATAAAGGACTGCAATTTTATAGAACTCTGCCTCGTCTTGTGATTATTATTGTGTGTGTTATGGAATCAGGGGTGAAATGTCACAAGTCGACAGGATTGTTACTTTGCGAAGGAAACCTAATGGATTTTAATAAGAAGAAATCAAATTGATTAAATGAACTTATATGCATTTTTAAGGCAATAGAAGACAAGAAGGACAAACATGGCGGACGAGCCCTGCTTTCCAATTCCCCACACCGAACCGAGGAGGGTATCATGTGTCACCCACATTACGAAGGAAGAGAATGCGGCGATAGCTCACTGATAATATAGTTGAAAGACAGTTTCGTTTTTTAAAAGATGGAAGTTCTGAAGAGAACAAGAAAAGCTCAGAGGGGCTCTGTTTCTCGACTAATTAAACAATTCGAAGAAATTCAACAACAGCCAGGATATAAAAGTAAATTACATGCACTAAAGGATCGACTGGAAATGAAGCGGAAAGAATTATATGATTTGGATTATTACAGGCTTTACCTCCCGCAAAGCTACCATTCGAATTAATGTCTATTGACACTATCGGAGGTCTAGGATATTATAATTCAAGGAAAAAATATCTACATTGTGTAATGGACCATAGCACAAGATACATCTGGACATTCGCAAGTACCACCTCAACTACAGACACATACATTAATTGCTTAAAACAAATTTTTCAGATTAACAAACCAAAGAAATTATTAAGTGACAGAAACGCTGCATTCACATCAACCAAGTTTAAACACTTCTTAAAAAACCATAATATATCACAAATTTTGACCGCCTCTCATAGGCCTGAAAGCAATGGGAAACAGGAGAGAGTAGGAGCCACCATTATGCAAAGAATGCGCTGTAAAATTAATGGGGATACACAGAAAACACCCTGGCCGAAAGTTCTAGAACAGGTTACCGTAGATTACAATAATACCCCTCATCAAGTTACCTCATTCCCTCCAATATATCTATTATATGGATGTTCCCCATACATTTCTCCATTAGCTGAAACTAAGATTTACCCAGATTTAGATAGAGCGAGAGAGATTGCATACGAAAAAACTATCATTGACCATCAGAAAAACAAGGTACAGTATGATAAAAAATTCAAAAACTCCCCGTTTAAAGTAGGTGATACCGTCATGATAGACACATTTCATTACCCCAACACCCGCAAACTAACCCAAGCGTACGAGGGGCCTTTTACAATCACAAAACAATTATCCGATGTGACATATGAAATTAATAAGCGAAACCCACTGACGAAAACAGACGTCGACGTAATTCATGCATCTAGGCTACGATATTTTAATTCAGCACAGAATTTTGAATTGTGTGAGGGAACGAAACCCCAGTCGCCCAACAGCTGATAGCAGATAAACAACCTAGAGAGGCGAAAAGAAACCCCAGTCGCCAAACAGCTGATAGCGGATAAACAAACCGAGGAGGCTAGGAGTAACAGTTGAACCCTGACCCCACCCAACAGAAGTAGGTCAAACGACGAGTAGTGTTTTAGAGGGAGAGGAAAGAGCGAGTCCCCGATTCCTTTGAGTGTGTAAAAAGATACGAATAATAAGTTACCTTAACCAAACTAGCTGAAGTTGTCAGAATTATTTTATTATTTTTTTTAATTATGAAGTTAAGGAAAAAAATGGAAGGAGGAAATTTGTACCTTTCAGTAGAATCTTAAATTCATTTAAATAGGACAGGCTTATTCAAAGACAAGCTATCATGGGAAATTAGTACTCTGATTAGCAGATGTCATCATAAGTCAGAACACCACAGCTAGGTTAGAAGGATAAGGTAATTGAAAAATTGAGCTTGAGAGAGATGAATACTGGAAGGGTGAAAGGATTAATTTTCGCTCAATGTAGAGCTCTAGAAGAGTAAAGGAAAGAGATCTTGAGATTAAGGAAAATAGAAGTTATTCCCCTGTATTAAAGAATATAGTGAATTAAAAAACATGAGAGAATTTAAGTGGAATGAAAGAGATGAATAATCTAATAATTGTAAAAAGCATTGTGTTCATATGATATATTTGTGTCTTAGTAAGGATTTTATTATATTATATCACCTGTTATTTCTTTTTCATTATTACGCACTATTATCATATTATATATTTTATGATCATACTGGCATTATTGTGATTGTATAGATAGTAATTATTATCCGAGTAAACCAGTGCTCTAGAAGTGCAAATAGTATTGAGTTATATTTTTCTGAATTGAACTAATTTAGTGCGTGATTGTCAATATGTTTTCCTATTTAATTAATGTTGAGTTACGTTTACCTGAATTGAAGTATTTAATGTATCATTTCTGTGTATTGATTTAGCATTGATTTACAAGTATCAGAATTGAATTGTTTTTGTGTATGATTTCATGTAGATTACTATTGAATTAGAACTGATTTTCGGTATAATGTATCTGCATGGAGATTCAATTAAGCCATATCCATTACCATTTCTATGTTATTCTTTTCATGGCTATACTAGTATATTATCTTATTACATATTTTATTATCCCACTAATATTGTTATAATTATGTACTTTTAATTACTATTAGACTATTGTTGTAATTGTGCACCTATTAATTTGAGGCCGAGTAATTGTATTGTTATGGTATTGAACACGATGACTGGAGATGGAGGAATTTAGATAGGTGGAGAACTTCTCCAGAGATACGGAAAGATTTATAATTCCAGCTAACGTATGTCGATATAAAGAGCTTGATACTGCAGATCAAGAGTTTTATGTCGATTATGACTTAAGTTAAAAATTGAAGTAGTAAAACTTATAATGTTGATCTTGCAGAGTGAATTAGGTGAGGTCCCAACATACTCACACTCAGGTGTCTCTCACCCTATGCAGGCATAGGATGATAGCCTCTTGGGAGGGGGGATGTGACATTATAAGTTGAATCTTGACATTATAAGTTGAATCTCGTCTATTTCTATAATTCGGGTCCCACATCTGTTAAGAGAGGACCCTTCCTCTCAGAAATAGCCCACCCAAAAGCAAGTGAACATCTGCAAATTCCAGTGGGGAAAATAACACAATAAATTCTTTTCAGTTGATAGGATTATTAGCCATGCCGCCCAGAAGGAGTAACCAAACCCCGTCTCTAGTCATCTAAAATCCGCAGTTCACAATATCTCAGAGATAATGGCTGCAGGTGCCAGAGATAAAGGATCAAAAGTGTCAAACAATATCATAAAGATAAAGCGCACCCAATGTGCTTCGTTAGTAGTATTACCACCCACGAAAAACATCTGTGTTGATGTAAACAGTCGCTGATTTTTGGTACAGACCCTGACTAAGAGAGCAGGCAGTCTGCGATTGTCTGTCTTTGTAAGCACTTGTATGTTCCGCGTCATGCTAGAAGGACGCTCTGATATCCGCTCCCAACTGGTATGAAATAAAGGACTGCAATTTTATAGAACTCTGCCTCGTCTTGTGATTATTATTGTGTGTGTTATGGAATCAGGGGTGAAATGTCACATATATATATATGGGAGGGTTAAAGAATTTTTGGAGTATTTATGCCAAGCAGAAGCCTTTTTAAATATAAAAGAATCGAATAAAGCATTAATTATAGCCAATTTTACTGATATTTAAGCTGGTGAGAAAATGATTGTCAGTAAAATTAACAACATAAAATTGTATTATACTCATAATTTTCACTAATATTGTACTTTTTACTTAATTTAATAAAAAATTATAGGCTGAGTATGTTTCAACCAACTTTAATCTATTTAGTTTAATAATTATTTAATAGTTTTTACTCTGCATTTAGCTTTAGGAAAGATGTTTACCAAGGAGGACACTTAATTTTTCATATTGACAACATGGTTGGTAAAGTCACAAGAGTAATTTATTCCAAAAAACAAATACTGCAGCTCAGGATGGTCAAACAGCAAGATGGTTTTGTATTAGTAATAAATAGACATTTGTAATGAACTCTTTTAAAATTTGATTCAGGTACTATTCTAGTTTCTACATAATACATATGAATTCAGCTTTTAAGATCGTTCTTTTAGGCGTAGCGTAAATCAAACCAGCTTAATTTGACAGTCATGTAACCCTTCTCAAAGCAGGGAATTTAAAAAAAATAAATAAACAAACAAAATAAAAATTAATTAATTAATTAAAATTATAGCTATAATCAGATAAGGTAGTACAGGTATTCCTCGACTTACGACCACTCAACTTACAACCACTCACACTTACAACCAAAACTTTTATTAATTTATTTTTACTTTACGACTGAAATTTTTATTTATTTATTTTTACTTATTTTTATCTTTTTCTCAAAAATTTTGTTTCTTGAACATACAGTGCATACTTATATGTATTACATTACTATTAAAAACTACCTTCGATAACTTTATTAAAAAACTTGTAACTTATCTTCTGTCGCAAATTCTGAACCATTGGATTGTACTAACATAATAAGTAGTGATGGCAAAGAATAATTTATGCCTTCTAAATAAAGTGCAATGCATCTTAAATTACATATGTATTTATGAAAGTAAAAAATACATGTATGTACATATACAGAAAATTTTTTTGTTTGAAACTTGACTTACGACGAATGTTTCGGTCGTAAATCGAGGAATATCTGTAATTCCATTATTACAGATATTATTAAACCTTAGCTTGCAAACTCTTCTTCTTTCCTAATAAAAGATTGTTTTTCTAATCATAATCAATAAATTAATCTATACTATGAGAAATATTTTCCCCTTGACTAAAACAAGATGTGGCAATAGCTAATACAACAAGCTTTCCTTAGTATGTTAATACACTTACCATGCCTTCTGGCCTCAGATACAATAAGTAGAACCTCCATATATCAGAGGGTATTCCAGTATTTTTAGCATCATCTCCAAAAACACCAACTCCACGGCTCTTAGAGAACTTGACATCTTCATAATTTAAATATTCTAAAAATAAGAGATGCTAATATTATAAGAGACAGAAGTTTCAATAGAAGGATTAAATTCGAAGATATCCAACAAAGTTAGAAATCTGTGTTATTATACAGTTGATTCCAGTTAATTGGACCACATCAGGACGCAATAATTTTGATCCTAATAACCAGCTGGTCTGATTACATGAACATGCTCTATTCGGCTTATGCAATAGGATTTGTTTCGGTTCTTTAGGATTCAGTCTGAATAAGAGGCTGGTCCGATTAACTGGTGTTCCAATTAACCAGATTCGACTATTTTAAGAAGAAAAAAAGAAACTCATGAGTAAAATTCAAACTGTTAAATAAAATAGAAATTTAAATTGATCTGCTTCTTTTGAATGAAAATGAAATCACAATTTAAAATTTATTAACATTACATTAAAAATTAAGTAAATATAAATATGAATCGTCCATGTCTATTACAAAACAAAGTAAACTAATATTAGAAGTGTCTATGAAATTTTGTATTTTGGCCTCAGGGGCATTTTACTTGAATTACATTTTATTTCAGCCATTATTCAGAGATGCAGTGTACCAACTTGAAACAACAGACATCTTAAATTTAGAGTAATCAAAGCAACAAAGATCACTAATCACATTCTGGTTTACTCACAATCTGAGTATATTTCTAAATGCCATTGTAATGGAATTATAACTGAATTTTTTCCCTGCTTAAAAACAAACTTTCATAAAAAATTTTAATACTTCAAGCATTTTAACAATATTTAAACAAATTTATTTATTTTAAATTTAAAAAACACACACTTTTATACATGTAAATATTGTAACACAGCTCACAGTATGAAAGTAAAGCATATAATTTGCAGGAAAGCTTCCAAATTAAAAACTCCAACAGGATTTTAAATTTTGTATGCCAAATACAAATGTTCATTGAGGAAGGTTCAAAAATAACTGTCTTTGATATCTGATTTAAAATTTAATCTGTTATAAACAAATTTGATGTGCTTCGCATCCCTAATCAGTATCTTTATTATTGTGAAGGTGATGAATGTGTAAACAGTTTCAATAAACTAATGCCGTCAATATTTTTGAATCTGAAGCTAGAAAAGCTTGACAGCCAAAATATTTTTCTGTAGACAAGATTCACAATCCATATTCTTTACCCTATTATGTGATGATGAATTTACCATCATAATTAACATTAAACAACCTCTATACTTAAAGATCAGGTTCCAATTTTAAAAAGTTCAGATGAAGATTTTATTGCAGTTATTACAGAAAATATATCAAATGATACAAAATATTATCAATCTATATGTATAAAACAGTTCCGTAACTAACTGACTGACTGACTGACAGATAACGCACAGACCAAACCGCTGGACCTAAAGGGCTGAAATTTTGCATAGTGATCCTTCTTATAGTGTAGGGGTGCACTAAGAAAGATTTTTGAAAAATTCTTCTTAGATTTTTTTAAAATTAAATTTTTAAGCTGTTTTTGTAAGTTTTTTTAAGTTTGTATCTAAAATAATAATCTGAAGGTTATAAAAGTTATATCACGAGAAAGATCATAAAAATTCCTTTAAAATGAAATCGTTTTCTAATCTGTACCTTCATTTTCTGATTTTTCGTGAATTTTTAAAGATTAATTTTTAGAATTTATTAAATGCTGATCGCAAGGTTTTTCTTTATGTGATACTTTAAACTAATTTTGCATCACGTGCATAGCAACGAAATAGAGAAAAAAATGTTTTTTTTTTTCTTGTTAATGCAGCAGACGATTGGACATTATCCAAAAAAATATTAAAATACAGTAAAAGAAATGTTCCTCAAAGTGTACTATATTAACTGTACTATATTCTTCAGTATGTTCTATTAGATTTAATTTGAAAAATTTTCTTCTACATTATTTTGTCTATAAAAATATCCCTTAAGATTTTTTTATAAATATATATATTTTTTCTTGGCATTAATTGCATACATTGACCAATGTATTTATTATAAATATTTTTTTTGGCATTAATTGCATATATTGACCATTGTATTTAATTTGAATGTATTCCATAGCAAAGCACAGGTATTCAGCTAGTTTACTAATAAACAGTATGCTTAAGATACACTTAAGAGTCATACAGAGCCTTAATGTCTTAAAAAAGCACAACAAACCTGTAGCTGATAGATGATTAACAACAGTGAAATTGTCTTTAGTTCCAATCTGAGAGGCAGGAAATATAATAGCATGGAAAGGAACATTATCTTTAGCCATAAACTGATAAAGCTGGACATCATCTGGTTGATACCACCACTTTTTCCATTCTTTACAGTAATTAGCAGTGATGGATAAGTAACCAATTGGAGCATCAAACCATACATAGAACACCTGCACATGAAAATGGAGAGAAATGTGATTTAACTATTCAAACAAAAATGTAATTTGCAATTTAGATAGAGAATTTGATAATAATAAAAAAAAAGTATTTTCGTCAAAACCTACATTTGTGCATTTTGCAACATGATTCAATTACTGTTTTATATAATTAGATGATGAATAAAATTATTTTTATACTATAATTTAATATGCCTTTTTAGCTAAAATGTTTCCAGAGAAGGGCCCGAAATATTGTTTTCTAGAACAAAATTATCTGCTATGTCAAAAAGGTCTTATTTTTGTACAAATAATCATCTTTTCCTAGCACATATCACACCCCAGAAAGAAAAGTGACAACTGAAAAATGCAGCATTTGAGAAAAATCAACTAAAAGAATACTATACAGCTTGAACTAGCATTACAATTAAAACTGATACAATTGCCCTCAGGTGGACATATTGCAAGATAGAGATGTGTCGCTTTCCGTGCACAATGGTGCACTTCATACATATTTTTCAATGGCAGAACCTCAAAATGACTTGTGTCACTTTTCTTGCCAGGTTGCGATATGTCTACAATCACACAGAAAGAGATTAATAATGAAACAGCAACGTCACTTTGATAATATAATCAATGACTTACACAGCAAAATTTCTGTTTTGATTTAAATTTCATGTTACTTCTCATACATTCACTTTTCAGAACATTGATCAGAAAATTTTTATTCAATAAAACATACTGTAGAGCTTCTGTTTTCTACCAAAATTAGTAAAATATAACTCAAGGTAACAAAAGTTGAAGTATTAATAATGATAACCTCATCCAATTATAGGCTATTTTAGTTCATCAAATATGCAGATTTCATGTATGATGCAGAAATAAAATGGTCATAGAAAATTTATGAAAACAGATCACTAAAAATTAAAATATGACAGGTTCGATGGCAATAAAATTTCACAGTGTGGATGGGTACTGTTGTTATGACAAAGGCCTACCTTGTTAGGGAAATAAAAAAATTTACAATTACAATTTTAATGTCTACAGTACTCTATTTTATTGTCTTGGCAAAGCTAGTCTTAGCACTTTTTAACGGTCTTTTGGACAACATATCAAATAGAAGGTACAGAATATAAATCATTTATCTCACAGACATAAATACAATGCAAACATAGATGCATTAACAAAGGAGATGGTGTTCTCTTTTAGTTAAAATAAAATTTTTACTGCTACAGAGTTAATATTTTTTTATCTCAGCTTTCAAAAGCTCATTCATATAAAACATATATGAAATTTTACTTCTTTTGAGTCTCAAATAAAATTCATTGAAGGGAAAAGCATAATATTTAACCCATAATACAGACGCTGTTCACACATTTTTTAGACGATGTATATTGTATTCACAAAACTAAATTACATAAAATTCTTGTGTTTTAAATGTCCTATTTGACATCCCTTATTCTGAACTATCTTTCGACACCGCAATTTCCAGGATAATAATGCCTTTTGAAGTGTCAGAAGAGGTATTCTATCCCATTCCTCCTGAACAGCTTTCCAGAGTCCTGTAAGGGTTTTGGGACGACGTTTGGATAATGCAGATTTTAAAAGTCCGAAAGCACAAAAATCCATAGGTGATACATCGGGAGATTTAGTAGGGATATCAGTGAAGGGTATGGCCTTGATACCAGTTTTTTGTTCCATTTCTTTTAGGAAATTTACAGTGGATTTTGATATGTGACTGCTAGCTTTGTCCTGATGGAGTCTCACAGACTGATGGCACTGTGGGTAAAGCGATGATATTTCATTCAGAAAAATTGGCGATAAAATATGTTCCTGATAGTATTTGGAGTTAATCTTGACATTTTTTCCACTCTCTTTATTTTTAACTTGCCATTATAAGAAAAACCAGCAACAATCATGAATCCCTTAGAAAAACTTTCTTTCGATTCTTTGAACCATGTACTTAAATATTTTTCTCCCCTTTTATGATAATAAATGGCTCTTTTTTTGTTGCAATCATTTAAATACACCCATGATTCATCTATTGTGACAATTGTTTTCCATTTTTCTTTAGATAAGTGTTTCTCATATAGAATTCTGCAGCGTGTCCTGCGTTCAGCAATATGATTTGGAAGAAGACGATGCACATTGCGTTTTTTCGCTTTCTTAAGATTTAAATCAACATTTATCATTTTGTTTACAGTGGACACCGAGCATTTTAATGATTTTGCAACTGTCCTTTGACTAGGGGGATTTTCTTTTAACATTAAACAACGTACCTTTGCAATAGTCGAAGATGTCCGTTTTTGCAGATGCGGACAGGGCCGCCTTCAACTGATCCAGCACCTGGGTCAAAATAATACAGCGGGCCCCCTCTCCACTCAATATTTGAACATTGTATACATTTATTTTAGTCAACTCTTATTTTAACCAGGCCCCCTGGAATCCCGGGCCCCGGGGATTTTGTCCCCCCTGCCCCACCCTGACGACGGGCCTGGATGCAGACTTCAGGGCATTTTTAACATTTTCACTGAGATGTGCTTTCATCGAGTCCATAATTAGAAAAGCTTTAGGATGAAAAAATGAATTTTTTCGTTTTCGCCTGATGATCTGTAGCCATGACATCACAATTTCTTCAATCATCCAGCCTTTCTCATTTACACGAATTTCAAAACCTTTAGGAGAATTTTCTCTTGGGAGCGTTTTTCTTCTAAATATTAACATCTGCGGCAATTTCAAACCATTTGCAGCACAGCATAAAACTGCCGTAAATGAAGTTCTTTCAATTCCTATAGTATTTATAGGAATACTGCTTGTTCCCTGAACATCGACGGTCCTGGTAGGTGGTATATCAAATGATAATGGAACTTCATCCATATTAAAAATCAAATCCACTATAAAATTATTTTCGAGAATAATTTTTTTACAAAGTGTCACAAAGTCATCTGATTTTTTTTCCCGGTCATCAGGTAATTTCTGACCGACCATTGAACGACTACGAACAACTAAATTGTTTCTTTTCATAAACCGGTAGCACCACGTGGGCCCACCAGAGAAGTTTCCAATATTCATTTCTCGTGCAATAAGTTGAGCTTTCATCCTTATATTTGTTGTAGAGACAGCTTTCCCATTTTCTCTCTCTTTCAAAATCCATTTATTTAATTCTTCCTCTAATTCTGGCCAGTGAGGTTTTCCATGGCGATTAGCTCTTTTACGTTGGTCGCATTTTTCAAAATTAGTCTTTTTTTTTTCCAACAATCGAATATTTGATTCGTCAACGTTAAGCAATCTTGCAGTTTCCCAATTTCCTACTTTGGTAGCCTTTTCTATAACTTTAAGTTTAAAATCTGCTGTGTAACTTACACATTTTCGCTTCAACATGACGATATATGAACTTGAATATTTTCAAGATGAAACAGCTCAGGTCAAGACAGAATGCGAAATGACGCTAACGACTAGCAACTGTAATATCCTTCCGAGGAACCAAATTCGTTCTTGAACGTAATTAGACAAAATTATAGCTGAAATAAGTCAGCCGAGTCATGAAAGCTTTCAGTACCATCTGTTATTTATTTTATCAAACATGAACGGCATTTCTTTCAAAACTTTATTGTAAGCTTTTCTGATGCAGAATGTTTTTTGTCAGATTATCCGCAGCGGTGTATAATGCGCACAACGAAATTTGAAACTTTTTTAATGCATAATCCGCGGATTATATACAGGAAAGTACGATATACAGATATTCCTCGACTTACAACTGAGATAGGGACTGAGACATTGGTTGTAAGTTGAGTTAGTCGTAAGTCGACTTTCAAACAAATTTTTTTTTTTTTGTATATGCACATACATATATTTTTTACTTTCATGTGTAATTTAAAATACATTGTATTTAGAAGACAAATTATTCTTCGCCATTACTACTTATTATGTAAGCACAATCCATTGCTTCAGAATTTGCGACAGAAGGTACATTGAAAGTTTTTTTAATAAAGTTATCAAAGGTAGTTGGAAAAGTTTGTGTCATCTTTTCCTTGTATATTGTCTGGTAGCAAGCCAGATTTTCCTGAATACGATGATTTACACTTGTGAATCTTTCTTCATTTGGATCCATTCCTTCTAACTGTTGTAGTCCTTTATAAATATAGTGAAAAGCTAAAGCCATTTCTGAAGCCAATGAAGGTTTGATTTATCACGTGGATATTGAAACTATTGCATCATACATTTTTATTAATTCATCATAAATTTTTGCAGTATTGCAAAATATTGCATCATATTTTTTAATAATTATGTAATACATATAAGTATGTACTGTACATTTGAGGGACAGTATTTCTGAGAATTTTATTTTTTAATTTAAAAATTTTGGTCGTAAGTGCAAGCAGTCGTAAGTCAAGCGGTCATAAGTCAAAGAATGCCTGTACTCTTATACTGTATACATAAAATTAGATATGCAATCATAAAATGATGTATACATAACAATCACCAAACTTAAAAGCATAACACATATATTTTAATGCATTTTAAAACTTTTGGTAAGTATCTTACAAAACTCTTTCAAAATACATACTTCTTACAAGTGAATTTTTTAAATCACAAAAAAAAATTAAATAGTTTAATTGAAAAAAATTACCTTGTCAGTAAATCCTTCCAAAGGAACTGGTGTACCCCATTTCAAATCTCGTGTGATGCAACGAGGTTTTAAACCTTCTTTCAGCCAAGAGTTAGAAATAACTTTAGCCGTATTTGTCCATTGCCCATTAGCCATATTTTTGTTTAAGCGCTCTTTTAAGGCAGGTTCAAGCTAATAAAAACAGAAAATAAACAAAGTTTTACTATCAGTAAATTTAAATATATTATAAAGGCCAAATCTATATATATTCATTAATATCTGACAAAAGAAATTGGCACAATCTCTTAAATAAGATTTTTTATTGCTTCTTTATATTACATAGTATAAAAAGTATGGGCAAAAATAGTTTACTGCTGAAAAAATGTGTAACAGCACCTGTTCGGGAGTACTGAGAGTCAGCTATAATGAGAGCTTACCCACAGTGGCCCTGGGAATAAAACTTAAGGCTGCTGTGTGCTAACCTTATTGGATTTGCTTTCTTCAGTGTTGGCCTATGGAGAAAATTTGTCTAAGGATGCCAACTTGGATTTAAAGATTTTTTTTTTAATTGTACTCCACAATGGAGAAAGAAATTTTACACCTTAGGGCATTTTTCATTTTTTTATATGCAAATAATATTTTAAAGATTAAATCATTTGGGAAAAAATCTGGTATAGTATGTTTTAAGCACACATAAATTCCTTTGGTGGACGAAATTTATAACATGAACTCTGTTGGAAGGTGTAGAAAAGTTCAGGCTATCTGGAAATACAGTTTTTATTGGATTATCAGCATTTATGTAGCTGTAAATAGTAGACAAATTTTCTCAATAGGTTATGTTGATTTCAGAGACTGATTAAAGCATCTGGGATAGTTCTTATAATTTTACTTTTCTGACCTTTGCTGAGTATATCCAAATTTTCCTTTTTATGTTATGAAAAAATCACGTCAAAGCTTTGCCGTATATACATCTGATGTGAAATGAGTATTGCATTGATTTTGTGTTAATTTGTTATTTATTTATTTATTGTTATGTTTTAGTCCATATTCTTTCTATTGTACTGTGAAAAGTCTCATGTAGAGATGTATCTTTATTTTGTTCCTGTTATTGAATAAACTGTAAATATTTAATATGCTTCCTAAATTACTGCCCTATTCTACAGCATTATAACAGGATAACATTGAGGTAAGTGAATCAAATAAGGTTAGTACACAGCAGTCTTAATAACAGAGTTTTATTAAACAACCATGACTCATAGTGAAAGATGGCCTGAGTATATAAAAAAATATTATTTTCACAGGCCATTTATTAATTAAATCTTACATATGGAATCTTTAAAAAGGGAACAGGGGAATAAAGTCAAGGGGATAGCTGAATTTTCAAGTCCCAAGCAAGCAGAGAGAAATAAGGGGGGGGGGGGGGGAGGTATTTCAATAGGATGCCTTGAGAGCAATGACAGGATAAAATAGTTTTCAGCCTAAAACTGTACACCTTTCTAAAATGGCAACTCTCACAGAATGCTTATCAGCTGACTAACAGTGGTATATAATAAATATACAGGTTGACTAACAGTGGTATATAATAAATATACAGGCATAAATATACAGGTTTTCCATGCAGTCAAGATTCATAAGAACGAGAGATCTGTAAAAGCTATATTGCCCATTATGGACCAAGAAAAAAAGGCTACAGTAGTAACAAATAGTGAATCAATTCAATAACAAATGATACATTGATATTCATAACTTCTATTAATAAATGAAAGTGCTAAATTATGCACATTCAATGTGTTTCCCTGACTTTCAAATGTCCTAGATTTTAACTTATTTTAGCAGTAAAGGAAAGAGTTAAAACAAAAGACATGAAAGTCAACTCCATCTCAAAACTTAAAAGTTTAAAAAAAGAGGGAAAATCTTGTCTAGATACCACAGACAACTATTAGATCTATTTTATAAGCAAATGGAATAGCAACAATGAGCTAGGCAAGAAGTTGTAACATTTAATAATCATCATTGTGTTAGCATGTGTGTTTAAAGCATGTTTTTGTTATGACATGTTTATGTGCATCAAGTCATTTTGATGCTAAATATTTTAATAAGATTATTTAAAACATAGATAATAGACCAAAATATCCTTTTAAAGCAAATAATTCAAAGAATATTCCACAAATTAAATGCTTTCATTTTACAGATTTCAGTTAGTTTAAGATAAACTAGATATATTTACTTACACACACAAAATCTTATTAGCTTTATTTAAATATTTAATTTGTTGAAGTGAACTTTTTTTAATCCTCTTTAGACTCCTTGTCAAAAATTTTTTTTTTCACCATTTTCATACAAATAAATTTTTGTTATGACTTACTTCATGCAATATGTCATCTATATCAAATAACAAACAATCAAATACACTAGTTTAGTATTCAGAGAACTACTTTAGTATTCATTTCAGCACTTTCATTTCTCCCAATAAAGTTCCATATTTTTAGCTAAAATACACCTAAGAAATAGTGAACAATAGAGCTAAAATAATTCTGAAAAGTAATCATAATATTTAACTAATTCCCAAATACAGAATCTTGAATAAAGTTTTTCCTTTTACTTATCATAGGGTTTCTTTCTTTTTGTAAATCCTCTGTAAATGTTAATTTTTTTATTGTTTTTAATTGTTAAAATCACACATTTATGATAGAATTTAAGCAATAACAGTAATCCTAATAGTTTGCTCCTATTATTCACTATGGAAAAATGTAGATGACCTGCATAGATTGAAAGAAGTAATAGACGTTTAAAAGTGCAGGTTATTTATAAACAGTGGGTAGTGCATTTAAGAATTATGCACTACCCACTGTCTATAAATAACATGCTCTTTCTATGTACAAACCAGCTTGCTTGCATGTTTTGTCTCTCAGCTTATTTTATCCTGCTGGAGCATTACTTACATCTGAGATTCTCAACCTTTTTATGCCTGGGCCACACTCTATGCCCACCCCCAAGCCTGAAAAACGCAACACTAGTAAAATACAGTCTACGCACCCTGAATATCCCTCATGTCTCCTCAGGTTGAGAACCACTCACATGATTTTGAGACAGTAATAATTTACGAATCATACTGTTGAAATAAACAGTATTATATTATTTTCTGAGGTGGGGGGATAAATACCGTATTTTCTGGTAACACGCACCTATAATTTTAAACTGCATTTTTTAATTTTCACTTATATTCTCTGTATAATGCACACCCTTTTCTTGACAAAGAAACCCGAAATGTACATGTGCAGTGCTCTTATCTTTTGAAGCCATTAATTCAAAAGATTTTCCCAGGCTTTTGAACAATGGTATACTGAATTGACAAGCGATAAGGGGAACAATATGTGTGTGGGGGGAAATGCTTGAGGGAGTAAATAATTCCTGGTGCCTTAAATAATTCAGAAAGTCTTTTAGTTTGAGACATGTTCAGATCCTATCTAATGGATAATACGAAGAAATTGATGAAAGAATGTAACACAGACATGGCAGTTATTCCAGGCGGATTAATGTCATTAGTTCAACATCTAGATGTGTGTATCAATAAACCATTTAAAGGAAATTTATAACGACAGTGGAACACATGGATGTTTGAAGGTGAAAAAACATTTACAACAGAAGGCCAAATGCATCTAGAAATAGTGTCATGCCAGTCTAGAAATAGTGTGTGAGTGGATAATAAAAGCATGGAATGAAAGTAAACCTGACATGATTCAAAAGTTGTTTTAAAAATGTAGTATATCTAACAATCTAGATGGAATGGAACATGATTATTTATTTATGGATCAGAATAACAGTGATGGTGAAGAGGAAACATAATTCGATGATGTGCCTGAAGATATAACAGAAGATGAATATTAGGAACTATTCATGTTACCCAATAATTAAAATTTTTAAGTTAAGGTATGTCATTTCTTTTAAATAAACAGCTTTTAGGTACATGTAGAAATCTAATTTTTTTATGTTCATCTTTTTCTTATTTTTAAATCTATCATTTTTATATCCAGCATATAACATGTACTCGTAAATTTCGATGTTATTTTTTCTATTAAGGCTGCTATATACTAAGAAAAAAAAAATGTATTTCCCTTTTCCTCTTCTTGCAGACTCTTGTGGTGGGAGGAGTCCAGTTGACAGTTCGAGAATTCCACCCCCCTTAGAATTGACATTTTGAGGGATTGTAATGGCTCTCTCTATAGGGGGGTTAAGTGCTGCCCCCAAATTTTTTATTTAAAATATATTTTTGTCAACTATTTACAGGTACATAAATGCTGAAAATCAAATAAAATTGGTATTGTCACATAGCCTGAACTTTTCTGCAAAGCGCTACAGAATTCATTTTATAAATTTCGTCCACCGAAGGGATTTATGAGCGTTTAAAACATACTATACCAGATTTTTCCCCGAATAATTTAAATTTTAAAATATTAATTGCATTTTTTTAAAAAAACGAAAAATGTACACAAATGTAAAATTTCTTTTCTATGACGGAGTACAATATTTTTTAAAAAATCTTTGAATCCAAGTGGGCAATCCGTGGACAAATTTTCTCCATAGGTTAACATTGAGGTGAGCAAATCCAATGGGGTTAGTACATAGCAGCCTTAAGAGTGCATATTATACGCCAGAAAATACGGTATGGTCAATATTAAGATTTAAAGGCCAAGAGATATTCACATTTTTACCATGTTTGTGGGGTAAGCTCCCTTATCCCTCTGAACATACAGGTTCGAAAGTTCTTTGTTTTTGACTTCTTACATACTGAAACAGCTTTATAAAAATGGACTAAATCAGCATAGTTAGAAATTTAAAAGTGCCTATATGATATTTTAACAGATTAAGTTTTACTTTTAAAATGAGAACATGAAAAAATTATGCAGAAATAAATGTTTACTTACTTTAGGTAAATCTAAAAATAGATGTTTGGAAGACCGCATATGAGGAGTAGTTTTACAAAGTTTGCACAGAGGATTTTTTAAATCAGGAGCATTTATTAATTTTCCACACTTATCACACTGGTCACCTCTAGCATCTTCATACAAACAAAAATTACATGTACCTTCAACAAAGCGATCTGCAAGAAACCTAAGCATAAAACAATAACATTAGATTACAGTATTTCTATGGTCCTCTTCAAAACATCAATCCATAAAAAGCACTATGCAAAACAAATAAATAATATATTACACAGTTTTAATAGCAGATTCAGAAGCTCTTAAAAGCTCCATATTGACAATATAAGGTACAGCATTTCTCTGATTAGTGTTAATTTCATTTTTCTGCCTCTCTCTGACTCTTATATTTATATATATATATGGTCTAGACCAGGGGTTCCCAACCTTTTTCCTACATCAACCCCTTTTAAAAGAATGATTTTCTTCACCGACCCCCTCACATTTTTCTCTATAATATGCAGCATACAACAAAATTATAATACTAATAATTGCACGTAAAACACTTAAAGATAACAATCTGACTAAGAATATGAACAAAAAATTAGAAAAAGTGGTTCATTAGGTTTATGTTTTATTATATTTGAACAACTTTAGTTTTTAATTTCCCAAATATAAACAAGATTTCAGAAACACAGATTGCAATTGCACAAAAGTTCGATTCAATTAATGTGATGATTGTGCTTAATGCATTGATACAATTTTTTTAATGTTTGACCTGAAATTGCTTATCATTGTATAGTCACAATAACTAACATAACAAATATAAATATATATTTTACAAAACAATTTTACCAACTTATATGTAATTATAATATAATTTCATTTGCCACATATACAAAAGCGTCATGATATTCGACTTTAGATGGGTGGATCACTCCACCCTATGCAAATCTGTATTTATACATATTAAAACGGATATTATTATCTAATAATTACATTCTTAAAAAATTTAATTAAATTTTAAAACAGAAAAATTTATCATTGACCCCCAATAGACCCCTTAAATACAATAGACCCTTTTCAAACTTTCATCGACCCCTAAGGGGTCACCTGGACCCTGTTGGAAATCCCTGGTCTAAACATTCAAAACAGTCTTTAGAAATGCTCTAAAACTTTAAAGTTCTTGATTGCGTGATTCTATGTCATGAAGCATGGGAAATCTCCATTATATTAGGATGATATCATCATTTTAGTTACATAAATCATCCTCTCAAAAAATATACTGCCATCTTTGACAGTTACTTTTTTAGAACAAAGGCTCTCTACTTGAAAACCACCAAAATGCTGTACAAAATACTCTTTAACTACATTCTGCTATATAGTCAAAAGTGGTCTTATTATGTAACTAAAAAGCAAAATTAAAACTTTTTTTTTTTTTAAACCACAGATGTGAAATGTTGATTTCATTGTGTTTAAATACTTTTCATTATGCTAGGTAAAAACAGTTATATGTATCCAGTTTATTTTAATAATTTTTTTTATACAATTGAGCAAAATTTGATCTACACAAATGCTTAATAAAAGCAATCAAACAGCATTTACAATTTTTTTTTAATTTTATTTTATTTTATTTTATTTTATTTATTTTTTTAAAAAAGCTTTTTACAAAGTTGTTTGATACTTTTGACTGAATTTGACAGAATGATGGTCTCTCTAGAAAACATTTAGTTGAAATGTAACTCAGTTAATGATATGGTATTTCAAAATAGCTACTGACAAACGAAAAAAAAACAAATTGTTAAATACATAGGCTGGTTTCAAAAAATTTAAATTCCAGTTTATTATTTTGAAATAATGGTGAAAGATATACTGATAAATAAATTTTCAGAATTATTATGCACTTTTGAGAATATTAGGTCATTTGGAATGAGATTGATATTTTCTGAGGTATAGATCAGAAGCTTTTATAATTTGAAACATTAAATATTAATACTCTGTTTTTTATTAATGTTATCATATCCAATGGGTTTTAATGCTCCATGCAATATTATAGCTACAAAGGTATATGACACATGACTGATATTTCCAATGACTGATTTACAGGTAATTATAGAAACAAATAAAAAATGGCGGGGGATTTTTTTATTAATCTCATGTATTTTAAATGTTGGTTCAAATGTTTCAGAACCATGTATAGGTAAAAATTCCTAAAGAATTCACTGCAATAAATTACCTGTTGCATGTTTCACAATAAAGCTGCTCCACAGTTTCAGTCAGCAGTAAGTTTTGAGCATGAAGTTTATTAAAAATGTCCTGGGCAATCCTTTATATTAAAGAAAACATAAGTTAAAAATATACATCATTTATAGTAATAATTATTCTAGTTTTTTTTCCACAATTACAGTGCAGCTTAATAGTAAATAAACTTTCTGAAAATTGAAAAGAAATAACTAAATGAACCACAGTAGATTTGTTAAAGCAGCATAAAATGGACATAGAAACAAGCATGAACTAATAAATATAAAAACATTTTACCCCACTGATTCAGTATAGAAATGATGTTTAGGTGTTGCCTTAATGCATTTTTTCCACCTGGGATGAAATGTCATATTTGATGCCTTTAAAACTGAAGCTGAATTTCAAATGTAATGTATATTGGATTAAAATACATTTTATAAACTTTCTTAATTAGCTTTAAAGCCTATTTTTTACTGTTTTTGCAACGAAGAGATATCCTAATTTTTTAAGATCATTCTCTAGCTCTAATTTTTATGCAAAATTTAATAAATTACTCTTTAATCAGGCTCTAAATACTTCCATCTCCCCTAATTAATTTTTATTGTTTGATGAACACAGCATAATACCTAATTAGGTTTAATTTTATAAATGGTATCTCATCAAATAATTGACACATGTTGCCAAAAAAGTTATTGTTGGAATGTTCTTGAATGACTTATTTAAAAATTAATTCATAACCTTTTGGGGGAAAAAAAATCCTAAAATTTTCTAATTCCTATTTTTAATTTTAGAAAAACTCAAAACTTTTTCTAAATTTTAGAAAAAAATTTTAAAAAAAATTTTTTTTTTTTTGCTAAATTTGTAAAAATTTATAAGATTTTTAAAAATTATCTTACTATTAACAGCTGAAGGTAAACAAATGTTAGTTTGTTAGTTAGCAGACACGGGGACGGGCTAATCTCGCGAACCGAGCATAGCAGGATATCGCGACTGGTACCGATATACGCGGACGGCCGAGACGCGTGCACTGATGCTATCCTCAACTTTCAAAAATTTAAACTTTTATAATTATTCAATTAAAACTGCCGAACTCAATAGAAGAGGACAGCAGAAAAAGTTGACATTCCGGGTGGGCCAGCTCCTTTCCGTTTCTCAAAGTTCCGTTCACCGAAGTAGCGGTGGCTCAGAGGTATCGCTCCTGACGTCTAATCCTAAGGTCCCGGGTTCGAAACCAGCCGCCGTCGGGTGCAAGAACATATTAGAAGAACATAATTGAAATAAATTTGAAGTACCAGAAATAATTTTAGTTTTAGGAAAGGAGAAGTTAAAGCCTTTAGAATTTTTTTGTAATTGAATGAGCTTTTTTGTTTAAAATGCAAAATTTGAAAAAGAAAATTTTAAATAATTATTTTTTTTTTTAATCTAATATATTTTTAAAAGGGAATAAACAGTTTTTAATCTTTAAGATATAAAGCCATTTCATTTTAAATCAAAAAAAGCAACACATCGGGTTGCCACTCAGCTAGTATGAAACTAATTATTGTTTCCTATTGCTCATAATATACATTTTTACCAAAAGCAAAGTTTAAAAGTTTGCTATTGACAAAAAAAAATCAAAGTTAAATGGGAGATCAAAAATGGCCACACAAATTAGCACTAAATATTGCAAAGGGGAAAGGGTAATAAAGAAGGCATCATTGTTAATATTAAAAGAATTGAACTTCAAAAAAATGTTTAATGAATGGTATATTAAAAAAAATTGTTTTCAATGAAAACAGAAAGAGAAAAAGAGTATTAAATATTTGAATTAACACTAGAAGTTTTGCCGTAATATAGATGACATTTATGGCAGTCTTTCTATAAGGAAATATTTTTGTCAGTTACATACTGAGCAAACTAAACACATGAATCCTGTCTTACAAATAAATATCTGGGAGGAATAGCTGGAGTGTATCATAACATAGATGGCATTTATGCCAGTCTTTCATAAAGCAATTATTCATATCAGTTACATACTAAGCAAACTTAACGCATGAATCCTGTCTTACAAATAAATAGATGGGAGGCATTGCTGGAGTTTGCCACAATATAGATGACATTCATGCCAGTCTTTCTTAAAGGAAATATTTATATCAGTTACATACTAAGCAAACTAAACACATGAATCCTGTCTAACAAATAAATAGCTGGGTGGAATAGCCAGAGTTTGCCACAACATAGATGACATTTATGCCAATCTTTCTTAAAGGAAATGTGCAGTTACATACTAAGCAAACTAAACATGTTAATCCTGTCTTACAAATAGCTGGGAGGAACAGCTGGAGTTTGCCACAACACAGATGACATTTATGCCAGTCTATCTTAAAGGAAATATTTATATCAGTTACATACTAAGCGAATTAACACATGAATCCTGCCATACAAATGAATCGCTGAGAGGAACAGTAAACACGTGAATCCTGTCTTACAAATGAAGAGCTGGGAGGAACAGCTGGAGTTTGCCACAACATAGATGACATTTATGCCAGTCTTTCTTAAAGGAAATATTTATATCAACTAGCCGCTGCGCGACCAGCATGATTGCTTTTAGTTTTATATTGTCTTTTGCAAAACAACTCAACTGAAAATAAGATATGTGAGGAATGTTACCATTACCTGTCATCATGATTATACGTTGTTAAGGGGTAGTGGGAGCTCAGCCAAAAAATTTACAATCATTGCTAAATTCACTATAAAGCTCATTCTAAAACTTCGTGATTTTAGAATTTTAGAATAAAATATTTATTTCCATTACTTCAGAACAGAGTTAAAGATAAAACTGAGAAACCCAACACCAATGATTTTAAAAATTACATCCCTCTCTGTATGTACAATTTTTCAAAATTAAGATTCTACACTTTATGATTACATCAAATAAGAAATTGTTGGGGAAATTTTTTTTAATTTAAAAAATGCAGTAAAAATTTAGCAAGAACTAAAATATAGTGTGGATTTCATCACTCTTTGTATGTACTATTGTTCACAATTCAGATATCTCCACTTAATAATATTAAATAATAAATTGTTGGGAAAATATCTTCACTTTTAAAATGGAGTAAAGATTCAGCAAGTTATAAAATGTAGAGTGGATTACAACTATGATATTCATAAAACTTGTTGATATACACAGTTGAGTATTTCAGATGTAGGAGATACTACAATGACAGAATCAAAAGAACGGACTCTAGATAAACCTACATACAACTGTCCATAACTAAACACTGGATTTGATACGTCTAAACATATTTTGTCAAAAAATCAGCGGTTAAAACAAATGTCGCTGAGTAGCTTCATGGTCGCCACTACATACACGAACCGCTAATGTTTACATCCGGTAGTTGCAGCCGTTGCCATTCGGAGTGTAGAAATATCCCCGATTTTTGTGCCGCATACGTACGCATTTTATATATATAGATTACATACTGAGCAAACTAAACACATGAATCCTGTTTTACAAATGAAAAGCTGGGCTCGTATTCAGTTTCTAAGTCTTCAGTGGTTTTGACCATTGAATAATTGGGCAGTTAAATTAACAGTAATACAATAAAAACTAACTTGTTCGTACTACTACCTCTGATAATTTAATGTTTCAAAGGTTGTAAAATTGAAGTTCTGGTGCCATAATAATTTTTAATGACTAATATGGATACCCACTTTGACAATAAAAATCATAATACTGAACAAGAACACCTAATTCTTTATGGTATTCTTAACAAGAAAACTGAAAAATATTCATTAAGATCTTTATCATAAACTCCCATAATTTTCTTCAAAACTTCAACTACCTACTCAACAGTTTTGTAAACAATATTAAATCACATGACCAGTAATACTAATAATCTTAATTATTCATTCCCACTGTGATAGAATAACCACTCAGTTTTCAAGATGAGATGGTTTTTTTACTTGAATATTCACTGAGATACTATTACTCATAATAATTGTAATAAATTTTATTTATTTGTTAATGAAAACATTAACAATCAAAGAGGATGCTTTTAGAAATTTGGCAAGTCACCAAAAAGTGTTTAGCAATTGGTTATAGAAATGCAATCTCCAAATAATTATACTCAAAATATCACACCAATAAAAGTATTTGTTAAAAGGTGGTGAATTTAGAGCATTAATACACTTACATATTCACATAATAACAAAAAGTATACAGTGGAATCTTGATCGATCGTTCCCTGAATCATCGTTTTCTAGTATTTTTCGTTTATTTCACCCAGTCCCGATGATGATATTGCTTTGTTATGTTCCCACATCTATCGTTTTCCCGTATTTATCATTCAGTTCAGTTCGTTCCTTGAAAAACGACAGATTGAGATTCCACTGTATATATAGAAAACACCAAAAACCACAGGAACTAACAGAAATCAAAGATATTATCCAAATCAGTTTTTTACAACGGAAAAAAAAAAAACGAAATATACACAACTAGGCATAGTATCTCAGAACTTTACCAATAATAGAATAAAATTTAGCTTTAATTATTCTTCATATGATATCTCAGTATATTAGATTTTGATTATGAGATAACTGTATTATTTATTTAGCTAACAAATAAAATATTTTAATACTTTATAATAATTATTTATAAAATATATAAATGATGCAGATATTCAAAGGATTTCCAAGATTTATATTATTCAATTTAAAAGTCACAATAGGACTAATAAATACACAAGCAAATTCCAAAAAAAAAAAAAAAAAGAGAAATTTTAAATTAAAACATTTTAAATTAAGTTACATAACACCAAATAATCTGAAGTAGTTTTTATAAAAATATGTGTTTTGACATACTCTGTTTGCTGGGGAGTGGTAGTTCTTCCAAAATAATCAAAAGAAATGTTAAACCAGTCATAAATTTCGGTATGTAATTTGTTAAATTTATCACAAATTTGTTGAGGTGTCATTTTTAATTCAATGGCTTTTGTTTCAGTTGCTGTACCATATTCATCTGTGCCACAAACATATAGTGTATTATAACCTCGTAAACGAGAATACCTGTAATAGAGAAGGCAATATTTTATTAAAAATACGTATACAAGTACAGGTAACTTAAAAAAAATTACATTATAGCAGTTCAAAGAAATTTCTGCAGAAGGAACTAGACTTACATGCTATATCTTTAGTATTAAGGTGAATGAAAGTGAACGTACCAGTTGATCAACAAGTAGTGTGTCAGCAAATTACAGCTTAGAATGGAACAAATTACTGCTATATGAAGGCCTTATTTGAATACTGGTCCAACTCCACTTTTTAAAAAAAATGGAGTTAGCCTCACTTTCATGTTCATACAAGTCATTTCTATCTTGTTTTTAATCTGGTACACCTCCAGCTTATTTCTGCTGCCAACAGAGGGCATTACAAATCAGACTTCAGCAGTCATTTCCCAGCACTCATTAGACTTTAAGGCTCTGTATATCAAAAGGAACAAAAATGAAGTTGGACCACTATTCAAATAAAGCCTTCATATAAAGGCAGCAAATGAAGGTGAACAAAGAGTAATGAACAAAGTTATTTGCTATATGTATTTGTAGCAACAAAAACCACCAAATGCATTTGTTTGCCTTTGCCAAAGTTCACTAACTAGGCAGTACATTAAAGGAAGTTCATTACTCTTTGTTAGCTGTTGTTCACTGTGCCTATACAGAACCTACAATTTAGCTTATAACCTTTATACTTTTTGTTTGAAATTTCATTTCAAGTAGGAAACTTAATTTCATTGTCTGTTGTCATAACTCAATAAAGCTAGAAAAATAAATCACCACAATTCACTAGATGAAAATAAACGAGTAACTGCACAAGCATTCAGTTTGTTAATACAATTGACCAACTGAATTTCAAATCAAATGCTTAATTTATTTGTAACCCTTCATTCACCATCATCTGCTGTATGTATATGCACCTTCAGACACAACTGAATTATGGCTGTGCGTGAAAAGTTTTGTTTAGGTTCATCCTGACTTAGTTTTTAGGACAGGAATTTTTTTCTGCCCAATAAAATTTGATCATCTATATATATATATATATAAAAAAAAGAGTTCCGTAACTGATTGACTCACTGACATACAATGCACAGGCCAAACCGCTGGACCTAAAGGGCTGAAATTTTGCATGGCGATTCTTCTTATAGTGTAGGGGTGCACTAAGAAAGATTTTTGAAAAATTCCTCTTAGATTTTTTTAAATTAAATTTTTAAGCTGTTTTAGTAACTTTTTTTAAGTTTGCATTTAAAATAATACGTTGAGGGTTATAAAATTTATATCACAAGAAAGATCATAAAAATTCCTTTAGATCTTTTTCGAATCTTTACCTCCATTTTCTGATTTTTGGTGAATTTTTAAAGATTAATTTTTAGAATTTAATTTATTAAATGCTGATCACGTGATTTCATTTTCTGGTACTTTAAATAAATTTATTGTCACGTGCATAACAACTAAATAGACAAAAAAATTTTTTTTTTTTCTTGCTAATGCAGCAGACGATTGGACATTATCCAAAAAAATATTAAAGTACAATAAAAGATATTATGTTCCTCAAACTGTACTATATTAACTGTACTATATTCTTTAGTATGTCCTATTACATTTAATTTGAATATTTTCATCTACATTATTTTGTCTATAAAAATATCCCTTACGATTTTTTTATAAATATATTGTTTTTGTTTTTTTTTACATCAAGTGTATACATTGATTGTCGTATTTATTATAAATATATATATATATTTTTTTTTGGCATTAATTGCATACATTGACCATTGTATTTAATTTGAATGTACTCTGTAGCAAAGTTCGGGTTTTCAGCTAGTACATTAATAAACTAAATGATAGATTTCATTCATGAAATTCTTGTTTTACCAGGAACTCTTAGTTTTGATGAATGTAGATGATCAAATCAAATGATAATTTGGAAGTTGTCTGAGAAAAAAAAAAATTTATTCTAAGATCAAATGTTCTTATTTAAAAAATAACATTTAAATATCTAAATAGCTGATTTTGGCAAAAATATAAACATCGGTCTTTGTAGCAATTGTAATTACTCTAAATACAAGGGAATAATACAAAGAGATATGAGTGTCAATATTACTACAGATTTTTAAGAGTAAATAATAAAAAAAATGAAAATACTCTAACAGAATAAAGCAAACACCTGATTTGTAACAGAAATTTTAAAGGCTTGGTCTCATTATACAGAAAAAATGTTTCATCATACAACTTAATTTTCTCTTTGAAAGTTAAGGCAGGAAAAATATAATTCCCAACACTAAGGCTGGTTAAACTATCAAATATTGGAGGTTGTTAATTATATCATTATAATTATTGGAGGAATTTTGAAAATTAAAAAAATTCATGATTCTAGAATACAGCAATTGGGATTAGGAACAGATATCAAAATGCTTGGCAAAATCACATTGCAGAACTAATTCATCATGATACTAAATATTTTCTGTTGAAGTTAAGTTTAAATATGCATTATTATTTATATCAGTGGTTCTTAACCGGGGGTGTGGGCACCCCTGGTGGTGCAAGAGATCATTTCTAGGGGTGCGAGAGAAGGTTTAAATTTTTAATGAAAATTGCCAATTGAGTGAATCATTTGATGGATACTTTTCCACGGGAAATATAAGCAACATTAATAGATGAATACTCCATCCTTTTTTGTTTGACCTAAATTCAATGGATGACAATGTTTTAATAAAAGACGATCTTATCACAATACGAGCTAATGCACATATTGAAATGAAAGTTGAAAAACTGGACTTAGAACAGTTCTGGTGTATGCAGTTAGAACTTTATCCAGAGTTGGCAAAACCAGCATTAGACACTTTTACCATTTGCCACCACTTACCTTTCTGAAATGAGTTTTTCATCCCTTTACCACATCAAAACAAAAGCCAGAAATAGCTTAAATGCATCTGCTGACTTATGCGAGGCTCTTTCAAAAAAAAAAAGATCCTCGTTTTAAAAGGATAATTATGAACAAACAACAATGTAACCATTAAAAATGTAGATATGGTTTCATATGTAATAATATAGTATGTATTGTAAATGTATTAATTTTTTTATGCAATAAATAAATTATCTTGCAATAAATGTCTTTTTCTAAATAAAAAATAGAAAAACATTTTTCAAGAGGATGTTAAAGCTTACTTTCATATTCAAGGGGGTGTTGACTGTTAAAAAGGTTACGAACCACTGATTTACATAGCAATGAAATAACTGGTTTTCACTTACCGAGCAAATACATCAGCACTAAGCACTGAGCCAATGATATTGCCTAAATGAGGTATATTGTTGACATAAGGCAAAGCACTTGTTACAAGAATATTCTTTTCATCTTTTTTAGGTAAACTATGAAAATAAAGAGAAAAGTATAAATTAAATCGAAAATATCCATCAACAACAGTTAAAATATCTCCACACTATAAGCACACCAAATTATGATACAAGAGTCAATAACTTCAAATAGCTTTAACAAGTTACCAATATAAACAATTATGAGAGTTGATAGGAGAATTTCTTATCAATTTTATAAGTTATGTCTCAGAGAATTTTGTCCCTAATTCTGTTACTAACTGCATAATTGCAGTTCTTAAGTACATCTTGGCCAAGGCGTTGATCCAAGGCCATTCTGAAATGCTGCACACTACTGCCTCTTGAGTTCCCCAAGGAGTATCTTCAGTCATATCTTAAATCCTACCCAGATTCAAAAAATGCAGTCTTCTACACTTACATTTACCGTGCCTTACATTTATCTTCTGATCCCATTTCTCTTAATGTTGAAATTAACTCATAAAAAATATTTCAGGTAGTCTCTTCAAACAAAACAACCGTGGGTTATTAACATAGAATTACTTATAGTTGCTTACCTCTTTTGTATATATATATATGTATCTATATATATGTACGTATGTATATATATACATACATGTATGTCAAAATTTTGATGCATCTTGATACTTTTCTGTTGAACTTGTCCAAGCGATAGACTGAGTTTGGCATGCTGCCAAAATTATAACTCGCGAGGACGGATGGACAGTTTTAGTGTCTTCTTTTTTTTTTATATGCATTTTGGTACTTTTCTGTTTAACTGTTTATTGCTACTGGGTTTGGCATGCTGCCAAAATTATAACTCACGACAGACTCTGAATTTTTTCTTTCTGGAGGACCGTTATTGAGGAATGTAATCTTACGTTAAAAATGCATGTTTAGTATCATAATCAAGAGAAAAGACATAAAACTGAAAGACTCCTAGGAAATTCAGCAGAAATGACATCTAAGCTACACCAGGATTAGTATTCTTTTGGAGAAGCAGCAAAACCTAAATCTGTCGATTAATTTCTCACTAGATGCCACCCACTTGGTGTAGTAGTTAACATTCTGAGCTGCCACAAAGTGGGCTTGGATACAAATCCCAAATAACTTGGTTGTTTCTGTGTCATCCCCCTCACAAGGAGCTCACAAGGAGCAACAATGCTGACTCACCTATATGGTGCTCCCATAGTAAAGTAGCCAGCAAATCGAGGTGAAAAACAAAAGGCAAATATTTCAAAACAAAGTGCCTCCATGTTCGAAAAAGAAAAGAAAATTTCTTACTAGATGCTCCTGGCTTAGTTCATAATGCACCTCTGTTAGATGAGTGTTACATCTCAAAATAGCCATATTTTCAAGAAGAGCTATTTCATTTCTTCTTTAGCTCTTCCTGAAAATATGGCTATTTTGAGATGTAACACTCTTCTAGCAGAGGTGCGATAAGTTTAAGAGATTTTTTTCTTGATTCTGTTTGTGAACTAATTATTTGCAAATAATTAGTGATTTACAATGGAAAATTAGTATCTACTGCCACTTCCAGGAAATGTGACTTTAATAAAAAATTTTGAAATTTCATTTTTGATTTACTTACATTTCAATGTTTTTCCTTCCAACTGAAGAGAGATTAAACACTTTCAAATTAGTTCCTTTAAATACACTATTGAAGTCAGTATTTTATCATTATTTGGAGGATGCAAGCAAACATTTCACTTTTGCAAATTATATGAATTTGAATGTACATCAAATGACCATTTGTATAATTTGATGTATTGCAACCCATGATTTTTAAGAATTTTATCATTATTCCCCAAAAAAAGTTATTTTATTTGTTAGCAATGGCGGAGGCATTGGCTATTTTGCTTACCATATGTTCCGGTATCTGTGAATTTTTCCCGAAGCTATCACCGTAGGTTAAACGTGATTAATTATGCATACATTTCTCTGGGCATGCGTAACCTGTGGCACATGCTCTGTGGGAGTGACTGATTGTATATATATTATGCATTTTTTATTTTCTAGTCAGATCAGAGCAGAGCAGTTCAACAGAACATAGGAGGTGACATTCCAAAGTTACCGATAAGCGTATAATTTATGTCAAAGGCAACAAATCTTGTCTTCGCTTTTAAATGATTTTAAATAAAAGTTAAATGTTCATTCACCTGGTCTCCATTTTCCATTCTCACCTGAACTTTGCTGCACCCTTTTTTTTTTTAGAGGAAGGAAATTACGCCTCATGTAACATTATTGATATTTCTTTTTTTCTCAGCAAACAACAGTTATGCTCTGACTCACTAAATATTTAATACTTATGATAAACCAAACTGCAGGTAATGTAATTTAAAATTTGACTTACATAATATATAAAACTGTCATTTAAATAATTATAAAAGGTTCAAAAAGAAATGTCTATCATGAATTTCCTCAATAATTGCTCCAACTTATCCAGAATGTTTATTATAGTTTTTGCACCTTGTCATAAAAATGAAATATGGCTGAACGTTGTGAGAAATTTTGATACACAAGAATCAAACTTTAACTTGTGTCAAATCATTTTTCTTTTTTAATATTTTTTAGAGAGACAAATTTATTAAAATTTGGGTGTGACTAACACACATTGATTTTCCCTTGCATCTTCATTACACTTTAATGAAAAGTTTTGAGACATGTTTTATTCAAATTTTTAAATTGGGTAAGCAAACTTCCTTTAAAAAATAAATAAATAAATAAATAAATAATCATATGCAACTGATGGTGATTTATATTTTAAAAGATTTTTTAAGATTTGATTGAATATATTTTTAGGAAAATCAACCATTTAAAATCAAAAGGCTCTGCACTGGGGGCAAAATGACTCTACAAGTGTTGTATTAGTTTTCATTATGAAATTTACACTGGATTTGGCCAATAAACTGTCATTTTGAAGGTGAGTATAATAAGAAAAAATTGTAAAGTGAAGAAATTTAAAGTTTTATAATCTCATACAGATTTTTTAATATTACACACACCAAATAAACATGAAACGTTTTTGTCGCTCACAATAATTTTCATCAATTTTGTAAAAATTTTTTAATTAAACTATTTCCCTACGATTTCTCATAAAAATTTACACCTTCAATTTCTTTGCATTAAATGTATGATATCCATTACTTGATCTCCATGACATAGCTAGGACTTTAAAACAACCAAAAGTCCTAAAATTATTTTATTGTTTAATATCCTTCCTTAACATTTGTTTGCAATATCATATTAACAATGCAATGTTACACAAGTACTTAAAAATGCTGTATTATATACACACATTGTATACTTAGGGTTATTTATGGTAATAAAAACATTTTAGGGCTAAAAGAATTTCTTTTTAATTTGAAGCATAAAAGTCAGTTTACATGAATATTCTTCATATGTACATGATAGTTAACTTTTTTGCTTCATACATTTTATCAAGCAGTACATAAAAAGTAATTCTAAGTAAGTGCAAAATTTAATGTTGTGGATTTTATCAAAGTTTATAATTTTAAAATTTAATGAAAAGTAAAAAATTGCCATTTTTCAAAATTGATGTTATTTTTAATGTTAAACTGGAATTTTATGCCAAATCATGAGGAAAACCTACAAAAGTCTGGTATAAAAAAATCTGCTACTTGAGTATGATCACTGTATGTTGCATTCAAAAAGGGACTAACTCAGAAGATTTGAAAATGTGACATCAATATCATGAAATCATAGCAACTGTCTGTTGAAATAAAATGAATCGACTGCACTTCTTAAAAAAACAATCAAACATTTAATAATAATTTTAACACCACACAAATTGGGCAAGTACAAAACACAGGGAACAAATTACACCAGACAACTGCGTTGGACTCAAAATAACGTCTTGGTCACGTTTGACTTTTTTTAAGTCTTGTTGGTTGGCAAAGCAAGAGACAGGATGCCACTCAAAATGCAACACTGTATCTTACATCCAAAATCAATCTAAAGCCATGAACAATCTTGCTGTCAGAATATACTTAATTAATAATTATGAAATCTACACTATTCACGAGCTTGGTAAACTGTGTTATACATGAGAATATTTTCATAGAAAATTTCTTATTTCAATTATTGATGTTGCTATCAATTATAAATTGTTTATGCAATATTTAGCCTATTTTAATTAGGTGGTAGACTAGTATTCCATGTATACTTGAACAATATGAAATCTACACTATTCGCAGGCTCAGTAAACTGTGTTATACAAGAAAAATATTTTCATAGACAATTTCTTATTTGAATTATTGATGTTGTTATGAATTATAAATTGTTAATGCAATCTTTAGCCTTTTTTAACTAGATGGTAGACTAGTATTCCATGTATACTTGAAAGATATGAAATCTACACTATTCACAGGCTCGATAAACTGTGTTATAGATGAAAAATATTTTCATAGACAATTTCTTATTTCAACTATTGATGTTGCTATGAATTATAAATTGTTTATGCAATCTTTAGCTTATTTAATTAGATGGTAGACTAGTATTCCATGTATACTTAAAAGATATGAAATCTACACTCTTCACAGGCTCAGTAAACTGTGTTATACATGAAAAATACTTTCATAGATAATTTCTTATTTCAATTATTGATGTTGCTATGAATTATAAATTGTTTATGGAATCTTTAGCCTATTTTAATTATATGATCGACTAGTATTCCACGTATACTTGAAAGATGAGGAAACACATTTAACTCAAACCACAAGACAGCAATAATTATGTAAAGAAATCCATAAAAAACATATAATTGTACAGTTATATTTAAGTGACTCTGACTTACATAGGAACTTCCTTTTTCCTAGGAGCAGGTAAAGAATTTCTTCCCTTAATCCAAGTTTGATATGCTGAAGTTATTTCATCAGCACTAATGTCTGGTTCTCTTAGAGACTGAAGAAAAATACATTTTTTTATTATACACATAACTTATAAATTATACATTTTTTAATAAAGGTACAACTGCACCTACTTCCTCTTTTGCTTCCTTTGACGGTTCAGTTTTGGCAGTTTCTAATGTGAAACCAGAGATGTTCACTGGCATAAAGAATTTATTTGGTTCTGATATTAAACAGGCACCAGCTACCAAATTTTTCTGTAAATATAAATGTGGATTTCTTTTAATTTACATTTTAAAGCATTTTACTATATTTAGAAGAAAACTGAAATTTACATCATATTATGGAAAGTAAATAACAATTATTAAGAATTATTATAAACACATATCCTTACAAAAACACTTTGCAAGAATAAAACCTTTGATGGAATATTTAACCTATCAGTACTTCATGAAGACATGAAGTTATGTCACAGCCCTCTATGAAAACTATCTACTGCTTATAAAAGGGAGGAAAGGTTTTTAAATTACTTGTTGTATAAAAAGTCATACTTATAAAACCAACGCTCTAGTTTTATACAAAAGTGTATTAGGGAGTAAAAATTTCTATGAAAGTTTCTTTTAAACCTGCATTTTTAGTTTTTTTTAGACTTACATTTTAATAATATGAACATCCACTGTAAAACATGATATTTTAAATATGTGAAATAATACACATTGTTATATGCACTTAACACAAACCTTTTTAGACCACTTTTTAAGTTTTTCTAATGTAAGCTACTCATTCTTAAGTTAATAAACACTGGTGTACATGGAACTCAGAACTATCTATGAGTGGATTACTGAACAAACAAAGAAAAAAAAAAAAAAAAAAAAAAAAAAAGATTAAAAATACCATGTACATCACCCTAAAGAATATCAACATGACTCACAGATAAAGAAAAACACCCGATATCTTATAGGAACAAAAACTTTAATTCTACATAAGTTTCATTATTTTAATTAAACCCTGTTGGAATCACTACCCCCAGTTCCCTTTTAAGGATACACTGGGCATTTTTTTAATTTTCTATGTTTTCTAATTTCTTGAGCACATCTATGAATCAATAGCATGGATAATTAGGAATTCAGTACATATAAATCATGCAAACTTCAATCAGATTTTTGTGGTTTAATTTAAATCTCAGTAGCATGGATTCTCATTATAATCATCAATTTTCCTCACAAATGCTGTAAAGCTTAATTCACACACATAAAAATAAACACAGTTTTGGCTAAATGCTAGAGAAAATTCCTTAATTTTTATTATATATATTAGCTAAATACCCATGCTTTGCTATGGAGTACATTCAAATTAAATACAACAGTCAATGTATGCAATTAATGCAAAAGTATATATATATATATATTTATTTATTTATAATAAACGTCAATATATGCAATTAATGCCAAATATATATATATATATATATATATATATATATATATATATTTATAATAAAAAATCGTAACGGATATTTTTATAGACAAAATAATGTAGAAGAAAATATTCAAATTAAATCTAATAGAACATACTAAAGAATATAGTACATTTAATATAGTACAGTTTGAGGAACATTTCTTTTACTGTATTTTAATATTTTTTTTGGATAATGTCCAATTGTCTGCTGCATTAACAAGAAAAAAAAATAAAAAATGTTTGTCTATTTTGCTGACATGCACATGACGCAAAATTAATTTGAAGTATCACAAAAAGAAAAGAAACACTGTGATCAGCATTTAATAAATTAAATTCTAAAAGAATAATCTTTAAAAATTCACCAAAAATCAGAAAATGGAGGTATAGATTCCAAAACGATTTCATTTTAAAGAAATTTTTATGATCTTCCTCATGATATAAATTTTATAACCCGCAGATTATTATTTTAAATGCAAACTTAAAAAATAGACAACAGCTTAAAAATTTAATTTTTAAAAAATCTAAGAATTTTTCAAAAATCTTTCTTATTGCACCCCTACACTATAAGAAGAATCACCATGCAAAATTTCAGCTCTTTAGGTCCAGCAGTTCGGTCTGTGCGTTATCTGTCAGTCAGTCAGTCAGTCAGTTACGGAACTGTTTTAAATATATAGATATATGTGTATGTGTGTTAGTTAGATATGCAGAAAACTTAAAATTCCTTATTTTATTTCACATATCCTTCCTGACCTAGAAATTGCACCTTTTAATAATTACATTGTCCTTTTAATTAATATATGCCCTTAAAAGTTCTATATTTGAAATGCAAGGGTAGAAGATTCCTCTTCAGTGTTAAAACTGTCTATTCATGCTTCTGGATCAGTCTATTTTGCTGGAATCCAAGGGAGAAACAACTCAGAAATTGATATTTGTGATGATTCTGTTAGGCAGAAGCATGGGAGATTTCAGAGTAGATCAGATGCATGCTAAATTTTAAAGTACAAATGAAAATGCTATGGACTGAAAGACAATGATTAAAGTATATTTTGAAATATTATTACATTACAACCACTATGACTACACTATGGACTTATGAACTATATTGTAGAACCTCACACACACACACACACACATATATATATATATAGTCAAACAGTTGAACCCCCGTTATAGCGAACCAGGTATATAACAAACTCATGGATATAATGAACGAAAATTTTGGTCCCCACGTTTTCCTATTGTATTTAATGCTAATTTATCCTTTTATAGCAAACCTCCGAAATCTTAAGAACTGGCTATAACGAACCTTTTTTTCAGTCAACTACGGAATTTAATTTTTTAAAAACTTTTTAAGAATGTTTAAGACACAATGAATGTTGAAGAAGAAGATGAAAATTTACCTATCGCGATGTGGATAAAAAAGCACAAAATTTCATCATTCTCAGATTGTGACATTCAATTGTTCAAAACATGTGATGATGAAGTTATTACAATTGAAAATCTGACTGATGAAGATATTATGGAAGAAATTAAAATGAATCATTCTGAAATCAAAGATTCTGCATCTGATGCTGATGAAGTGGAGCACATAAATGACAAAATCCCCACCATCTCAGATGCTACAGCAGAAATGCATGTAATTAATAAGTTTTTGTCTACACAAACAGTGGAAGAAAGAGTGTTGGAGTCATTTGATGTATTGGACAAAGAAATTCATAAAATGTTTTTCAAATCGGCATTACGTCAGCAGAAGATTACCGATTATTTCTGTATCAAAACAGTGAGCAACAATTGAAGGTAAAATGAATTTATTTCCATTTGTCTTCATTTTTAGTTAATTTAATAGGTATTGCGTCAGTTTAATGTAATCAATTTTAGTCAATTTAATTCATTAATGATCATTTTTAATAGATTTTATCATGTTTTTTAATGCATCCTTATTGAATACACACAGTAACTAATGAGTGAAACATTTTGTGAACTCTAACATTTTTCTTAATATTTCGGATATAGCGAACAAAACTTTTGGTCCCTTGAAGTTCGTTATAATGGGGTTCGAATGTATATATATGTACAGTGGAACCTCAATCCATCATTTTTAAAGGGATCTTTTGCACTGAATGATACATGCAGGAACATAACAAAGAAATAATATAATCTGGATTGGATAAAATAACACATGGGAAAATGATGATTTGGGGAACAATTAATCAAGGTTCCACTGTATATAAATATTAAACATAATGCAAAAATACATATTTTTACTAAAATATTTAATGTCATGAGAAAATATATATTTACTATATATAACAGTTACCTTCATTGCCTCAATTTTAGCATTGCCGCATAGTTTAGCAAAACCCTTATTGAAAGCTGGATGATCTCTCAGAGAACCAATCCATCTTTGAATGTGAGTAAGATTGGATACTAAAAATATGTAAAAAAATTAGTAAAATAGGCAAATGCATTTAAACTACAACTAAAAAGAAAGTTAGTTTATTAAAATATTCTAAAAAAGTAAAATAATATTTTAATGGTATTTAAATTTTGATAAACTACAGAATATTATTACAAGAACACAAGGCAAAATACAACCTTATTAAATAATGAAAAAAGTATAAAAGCCTCGCACACATGAGAATTCATTTTAACATTTGTAAACAATCAGTATGCATTTTATAGAAAAAATTTAACATCCTTGAGAAAGGAGTTACTCTAATACTAAACTAGTAAGTTTTATTTTGCGTTTTATATTTTTAGTGAATTTTGATAGATTTGCTTCAGTAAAAGGACCATTATATTATATACACATGCATGAAAAAATGTCAAAAGTATTATTGAATTTTTTTACCTTCTAGTAACAATGATGCTTTGGATAAACAATACAAATTTGCCCATATCACAATATCAGCAAGGCCAGCAGATTTCTATTAGGAGATAAAACTTTATGAAAATTCTAATTTTGATACATAATCTAATATACATATTGTAAAGTAACAACATTCCTTTTATTTCTATTTCCTAATAAATATATATGAAATAGTAACTTTGGGGCTTTTTAAGTTTATTTGAAATAAAAATAGCATAAATTGTTCATATTAAGCCAGCTATTATAAAAAAAGTTCTTTAAGATTTTTCATAACTTTAATTGTATTATATATGTCATAAATTAAAGTTCAGAACAACATAATTACACAAATAATGCACTTGATTGACCAAACCCACTATGGTAATTTAAAAACATGAAAACTTAACTCTTTTTAACATCACAGCGCATCATTACCTCCCCAAATTCTGAGACAAATAACTTGACGTAAACATAAAAGTCTATGACATTCTTTCTTATCAATGTAGTACTATCAACAATGCCATCAACAATCAATATATATATATATATATAAATGCACACACACACAGAAATGATTAACTAGCCACTTATCCTAATACTGTTGATGATACAAGTATAAGACTAATAGTTTTATAATGTTCCTCTGTTTTTTTTTTTTTTTGTATCTTCATCTCTTTCAATATATATATTTCTCGCTATTCTAAAAAAAAGTAACTGCCGCTGCCGCAGCTGTCAAAAGCTTGTCACGCTATCTCCTCCGAAACCGCTGGGGGTATGGGGTCGAGACCGATACCAATCGATGCAGAACAATGTGGGGAAGAAAGTAAGACATGTCTCATATTCGTCGGACTTTAAGTTTTTTTTTTAATTTTATGTTTTGTGGGAAAATATTGACTTTTTCATGTTCAGATTACGATAACTCGCCAAAAATGGATCATAGAATTTATTATTTTTTTTACAATCTAAGACTACAGACATTTCTCCTTCAAACAAGACCTCATTTGTTTAAAAATAATTTAAAACAGACTGATATTTTTATTAAAATTGAAAACCCACTTTTTGGAAAAATTTATGCGTTTCGAGATATATAAATTCGATGCTCTCAGACTTATTATGTTACAAAGAAAATATTTATATCAACTGGAAGATGAAAGCTTTCTCATTCATATAAACTTCATTTCAAGTCTCTATCTTAAAATTTCGATTTTTAATTGAATTTTAAAGAAATACTTCAAAAAAATCTTCTCATTTGCTTCCTTTGCAGAAGGACATGAAAGAAGATCCGATTTTTCACCCATAGTCGGGCTTCATCCATTTCGCCGGGAGGGAGGGGGGGGAAGCTTCAACTGTAAACAAATGAATGACTCAATCGCTGTAAACAACTATTGAGTCATTCATTCACTTGATTCACCAGAGGAGCGAGCGTAGCGAGCCTAGGGGCAAAGCCCCTAGTATACAAAAATTAAAAGGATTAGAAAGTCTACAATAACTTGCAAATCAAATGTAAAAAGTTAAAACTACATAAATTTTAACTTTTTTTAATTATTACACATATAATAAGGACAAACCTAAATAAAAATTATAATTAAAGGGAGTTAAAATGGTTATTCCTTGAAATCAAGAGAGCAAACAAATAGAACAGTCAATTAATAGTTTTTTGTTTTGTTTTTTCAAATGTGAGGACACACAATGTCAAAAGACAAAACAGTAAATATCTGAATAATGTGATCAAGATAAACAAAGGCAAAAAAGGTACCTTAAAAGGAGAACATAAATGCAAACTCTGGTTTAGCTATTTAAAACACTTTGTGGTTTTATACCTAGAACATCAAATTATTCTAAAACACCCATTTTAATTTTATTGACTTTGTTACATTGCTTTTCAGCAATGTAACAAAGCCAAAGAATTCCACCAGTCTGCTCAGAAGGAATCATTGTAATAATTCCCTTAAATATGTCTATTCCTTTCCATAACTATTATATGAACCCTACCTTTATATCTCAATTTGTGCCTATCCCCTACATGCATGTACTTGGGGCACTTAAATGTTGCTGTGGCAAATCCCCCCATATGGTCATCTGTACAAGTGAAACTAAATTTTCATTGTCCTGATATGAGAATCCAAATGAGCAGCATATAACATAAGAGTAGAGAGCAGATGCTACCATTTTTTCATCTGTTCTTTGTAAGAATGTAAATAACTATCTATCTCTATATTTCTTATGAGTATGTAAACCAATTAAATATAAGAGTGTTGTCCAAAATGTATTCAAGAAAATACAATTTTTTTCCTCTCAAACATAGCGAGTAAACTCACTAAGTTTACTTAAGCCCAATTACAACCCACGACAGCAAACATGTCTCCTTCTTGTTCTGGAGACGTTACATATACTCATTGCTTTTTTCTGGGGGTACGTGGGGATACGGCGTATACCCACCCTTTCTTAAAGTACAGGTAGCCCTCCTACAGCATGGCATCTTACAACACAGTTTCGCTCTAACGCAATAAGATAAATTGTGGGAACCCTCGTATAACACTGCAACCTGTAACATGGTTTCGCTCTAACACGATAAAACGAAAATTGTGAAAACCTTTGTACAACACTGTACTTATACAGCACTAGATAACATGATTTTTGTTTAACACATTTAAAAAGTAAATTACCTTAAAATAATGACCGGAAGGAATAATGAACTATAGTAGCTTTACATGAAAATGTATAAACAAATTATAATTTATTCATTTATAACTCTATAAAATTACAAGAAGGCCTAGACTTAGCTGAAAATCTTGAATCATTCTTCCTGAATGCAGACGCTTCCGCTGAAAGAAACCGAAAATTCGAAAGGGAGATGCAAAATTGTCTATCTCCATGCCGTGAAATCTACAATGACCTTGTAAGAATCAGCAAATAAACCAAAATTACTGATTTTTTAAAGAGCATAGAAGGTGCAAAAAATCTAAATGAAGAAAAAGGCTCCGAAAGTGAAGGTGATATCGTTCAATTGAAAAAACATTCTCGTTTGATTGTACTGAGCAGTGATGAGGAAGAAATTTATTAAATTAAGGTTCAATTAAATGAAAATAATATTTTTTAATTTCTTTTTGTTTCATTTTATACGCACATTTATATTTTTAATAAAAATTAAGGTGCTTATATGGAATTTTTAAAAAAATTTTTGTCTTTAATAAGCTTTCAGAACATAATCATCTTTTTTGAACTGTCTCTGGGTCTCATACAACATGGTTTCATACAACACGGCATTTTCTAGGAACCAATCTACCATGTTATAGAAGGGTTACCTGTATTATTTTGGCTTAACCAAAATTTTAAGAAACATATGAATCAATTGTTAAAATATAACAAAACATATTTTTTTTAAATTACAAGTTTTTTGTCCCCCTGTGACATGACATGTGAAAACACAGTACAAAAAATATGCACCTTTATTTCAGAAAACACAGTATACCGACGTATTTTTTTAGAAAAAAAGCTCTGCATATACTTATATACTAAGTAAAACTCTTCCTTTTTACACATTTGTATTTTGTTTATAAAGTTATTGCATCATTAAGTTTGCTTATTTTTAATAACAATTTTTTAAACAAATCTTAGATAAAAATATGTATAGATTATGAATTGCAGTTTTCAAATAGAACAATTAATATCCTCAATGCAAGTATACTCCGAATAATACTCACTATGCTAAGATCTAATGCTATCTGCTAAAAATAGAAAAGTTTTTATTAACGTCTGAAGAGGAAATGGTCTTATTATTGGGAATTCTTCCTTAATCTTGCAAATTAAAAAGCAAAAACATTAAGCCAATAGGTATTATTTTTAAAATGGACATTTCTATTAGACGTTTTTGACAACAACAAAAATATCACAGACTTATATTTCTTATTTATAACATAAATTAGAAGCCTCAATAACATCCAAAGACCTTTTTTGTAAGACTATTTTTCCTCTTTCAATAAACAAAATTGATTTTCAAAATCAATATTTCATTGTAGGAAAAAATACTTAATACAAAACGCAAATGCATAATTCAGCAAAAAAATGCTTATTTTATCAGTTTCTGTTGATGCATTTATTATATTTCAATTTTAAAAATAAAGTGCCAAATCACTTTTGTAAGGCACTAAAAATGTTACATAATATTTTTGCATGTTACATAATATATACTAAGTCCCTGAAGAAACTAACAAGTGTTTTGAATTGATTGAACAGTTTTTAATACATAAAGAGCCTACACACTATCTTTTGTAACCCAATTTGTATGGTGGTTTGTATATCAAGCTTGTACTTAGTGGGCCTGTCTTCAAATCACAGCTAAGACATGGATGTTCCTGAGCTGTCCCGTCATAGGGGTGACATTGGTTCATTTAATGGGCACTTTCATTAAAAACCAACCTACAGATTTTGTGAAAAATAAGGACAAATGTTCTCAGGATAACTACCTGCCATATTAGAAGAAAAAATATCACTTTTTTCTACAGATAAACATAGAAATAGTGGTAAATCCCATAAACTCAAGTTTTACAGCGATACAAACTAAAACTAAATTTTAAAAACCAATAAAGAGAGAAAGATTAAAAAAAACAATAACAGCAAAATTCCTAAAACAGTACCACTTAAAATTATCAAATAAATATATATATGAATCAAAATTTTTAAAAAAATTAACACTGTCATACTTGCTTTAATAAATCTGTTAAATTTATGGCAAATTTCAGTGATTTGACTTAATTTTAAACTACATACCTTACTATTTAGATAATCTTGTCCACTTAATACTGCATTCAAATAATTTAAGTTATTTTTGAGACACACAGGACCAACTTCACTCTTTCCAGTTTTCAAAAGAAATGATACTGATGGCTATATTAAATCAGATAAAGAGAAAGTAAGAACTTTTACTACAAAAATGATACTTTATAATTAAAAAGAATATAAAATAGTTATATAAAACATGTTACATAAACTTACATTAGTTTACATTATAATCAATTTCATACAATTTATTGTGAAAACAACTGTCATACTAAAGAGCTTAAAGATTAGATATAACAATTTGGGGGAAAAGGGGGCTCCTAATTTTGAAAACATTACACAATGATAACTCCAGTGAGATGTCTTGAAACCTACATCATGGCAAATGATGATCAACTATATTCAAGAGTATTCTTAACCTATTTTTCCAGTCAAACAGTTCTTTGAAATAAAAATTTTATCCTTCCAATTGATTTATTTTGCTAATAGAAACTTCAGTTTGCCACCAATATAAATATCTTATATTAATTACATTAAAAGTTACAAAACTTATATGAAATGCAATAAATATACAACACTTATTTAATGCCTAACAGATTTTACTTTACAACAATTTCAGAAAAATGCAATGCTTATTCATTTGAGGCCTACTAGTATCTCTACCAGACTTAAATCAATATCTAAAGGTTGATGTTTATTAGCAATGAACATATATGCACATGTCTAATCTAATATCTAAATTTCGGAAAAATTCTTTACTAAGTGAAAGCAAGTGTTTAAATTCCTCATGGCAATCTAAAAGAAAGTCTATATAAATCCAATTAAACTATCTAAAAGTGAATGTTATAAAGAGGATCTGGAGAACATAATCTAGACACTCAGTGGCTGTCATCCTTGATAGCCAATTGGTTACTATATATTCATATTTTTTTTATTAACTAAGAAAAGTTTTACAAATCATGGAAAAGTAACACAACTAAAAAACATGAAAAACTATTCATTAGTAGGTTTCTGTCAAAATACTCAAATAAATTGACAAAAGCAAAGAAAAAAAGGAAGCTTCAATAGGTCAGAAGAGTTGTATGTTTCATAATTTACTTAATTTTCAAGCATTAAAAAGTGCTTTTTGGTTCAGGAAAATCGATTTTCACAAATTCTATGGCAAATGAAAGCAAATCTATATATATAAAACGCGTAGGTATGCGGCACAAAAATCAATGATATTTCTACATTCTGAATGGCAACGTCTGCAACTACCGGATGTAAACATTAGCGGCTGTCCGCGTGTGGCTCGACGATAGCACGTAATTTGGTACAATTTAATTGCTGTATTTTACTTATGAATAATTTTAATTTATACACAAAATAATTTTAATTTATTCATTTAATATGATTAAGTGGAGATATCTGAATTGCGAACAATAATACATACAGAGAGAAATGTAATCTATACTATATTTTAGTATTTGCTGAATTTTCACTCCATTTTATAAGTGAAAATTTTCCCCAACAATTTCTTATTTGATGTAATGATAAAGTGTAGATATCTTAGTTTTGAAAAATAGTACATACAGTGAGAGATATAATTTTTAAAATCATTAGTGTTGGGTTTCTCAGACTTATCTTTAACTCTGTTCTGAAGTAATGGAAATTCACATTTTTTAATCATGATGTTTTAGAATCAGCCTTATAGTGAATTTATCAATGATTATAAATTTTTTGTCTGAGTTTTCACTACCCCTTAACAACGTATATTTATGATGACAGGTAATGGTAACATTCCTTACATATGTTACTTTCAATTGAGTTGTTTTGCAAAAGAAAATATAAATCTAAAAGCGACCATGCTGGTCGTGCAGCGGCTAGTAACAAAAAATTACAGTAGATTTCAGCAAATCACTCCTAATTAGAAATATCTGTATCAGAAGAAAAATATTATTTGGAATACAGTACATTTTAAGCTATCTAAATAGAGAGCGATATCTTGTTTTTGAGAGAGAAACCAAAACTGAAAAGTACTTCAAAGAGTACTTGTGCACAAAGGCACGTACAGATTTTCAATTCAGATATAAACAATTTTAAAGACCGAAACAGCTTACTACCAAAAGTCAAAAACCTTATAAGCAACAATAAGCATTATTTATCTGCCTTAAAAAACTATATATTACATTAAGGGAAACTTACACATGGCTTATACTCATTTTTAAAAACAAAATTAATAAGTTTTCTCTCTTAATAAGATGCAAGACAATTTTTTTTTAATCTGAAAATATAAGTATGACTTTTTCAATTCATATGAATTGCACGTCGAACTTCACTGACAGTCAAATATTTTGCTTGATAATAAATTTTATAGGTGTAATACCGGTTTTCAAAATCAGCCTCATTCAACCAATCTTTAATGAAAAGCTGCAAACTTATCCTAAACAAAATCCTGACCATTCAAGTTTAACCCAGATAAAAATGTGATGAAAATTATAAGACAAAAACATATACCTGTAAAACAGTAGATTCCCATTCTAGCCAGGATTCGGTCATATAATCAGTTTGTTCACCTTTTAAATCTTTTAGGTACCTACAAAAAATATAAAATATTTAATATGTGAACTTCTACATATTTTTCAAATACCTTACAAGTAGGTATGTTTTGTTTTTTTAAATGTGATGGCTTACTAGGTAAAAATTGTAATTTCTTGATGACATAAAAATAAATCAGAGCAACAAAAAAATTCAGATCAGTTCAGTCACAACTATAAAGAACTTTTCAAGAAAAAAAATATGGTTTACATATAATTTGACTGTATACTTCTGTGTTTATAATATGTATGCTAATCATTAGACAAAATGCTTTAAATAATGAACTAAAAGATTAAACAATACTCATTTATAGAAAACCTTCTTACTAGTTTACCAGTACAAAAAAAGATAATATAGCAGAATAAAGTATTTTGTGAAAAATATCTATATATTTAAGTTGCTAAGTTGATTCTTAGGGCAATCAGTGAGAGAAAACTACTGCATAAATTTACTTCATTTTGGTTTTAAACGAAAGGTTCAAATTTACAGATGTGTCAAATTTAGTTTTTGTTACTGCAATTTCTATAAATTAGTGATAAATTACAATTAAAAATTGCACTCTGCTCATGCTCAGTGACATGTTTAAATCTGGCTTTAGATACTTACTAACCTCGAGGCCGCATAAACACGTTAATTTGTTTATTCCGAGGAATCTCTCTAGCTCTCTCTCTCTGCCATTTTTATTTTTAATTATGTTTGTGAGATATAGAATTAAACCTGGCAGAAATTATTTATTTCATGCTGTTGAGTAATCATATTTCTTTTTATTGGGTTCAGCAGTAATTTTTAAAGTGTATTTCTCTATTCTTATGACTTTCAACATTTGGCAATGATGTGTTGAGTATAATTTGTGTATTAGTACATTTATTTACTATCCAGCCATCATGTTTTGACAGGTACCAACCAGTAAAAGTTTAAAATCTCAAAAAAATGAAAACTCAAATTATAGTTTTTAAATGCAGTTTAGCTTTCTGCATAGTTCAAACACCTTTGATTTTTGTAAAGGTTTACCAGTCAGTTCATATATAATAACACAAAAAATATTCATGAATAAGGGTTTTGATATAAACTGACAGGCTGAAAAGACAAGAACATCAGCTATTATTTAGAATGCAATCTTGTGTCAAGATTAATGTTCCAATTTTAGTTGCATTTACTAATTCATACATATACTCTAATATTTAACTTCACAGAGGTCAGTGGTGCACCCAGGGGGGGGGGATTTCTTTTTATTAATCCCCCCAAAGAAATAGAAATTGCATTATGAATATTGATTTTGCATTATAAATACTTTTATCCATTCATCTCGCTCACCCCCCCCCCCCCAAGAAAAAATCCTGGGTGCACTACTGACAGAGGTTATAAGATTAATTCTAGAAGAGAAGATATTTTAAAGTTCTGACACATGATGTATAATATTCATAGTTAACCACAAATCAACAATATTTATTTCTAATAACGAATAATTTTTAAAAGCATAAGTTTTTAAAGAACAATATACCTGCAACATGCATTTGAAGAAAAAAAAGTAGAGCCATCATCAGTTTCAAAAAAAGGATACTTCTGAAATTTCTTACAATCTAAACCAAACAGAAAATAATCAAGTAATTAAGAGGAAATTATTAGGCAATAATCAATACTTCAAACAATTAAATAATCGAATAAACCTTAACAAATCATCAAGCGCTAAATCATAATTAAAACATGTCTCTGCCTGCATAATTTTTTTAATATCAGCATAAAATACTTTCAAAAATCTGTCACGAATAAACATTTACTTGTAGTAATTTTTACATGCATAATTACTTCCATCTACACAGTAAGAATGAATAATAAACAATTTGTCGGGAACACAAATAACATCAGATCTTGATATTTTAAAAATTTTGTGCTCCCTATAAATACATTTTCTACAAGAAAAACTGTTACTTTTTCATTACAGTGATTAATTTGCGCATTGAAAATACAGAAGAAATGTCAAAATAATTGAACAATATATGATGCAATTGTGTCAAAAAAAAGTAATCACACCGGCCTACCAAAGCATTTTATAACTTCAACATTGAGTGAATAGAATTCAGATGTGCACAAAATTTTTACAGCATTAATGCAACTATCATCACTAACGTAAAGCTTCATTTTACAATTAATTTTTAAACAAAAACAATATCCACGTTTAAAAATATTAACAGACGGAACTGAATATTGAATTTAGTTACGGTCTTAGTTGGATAAAATCGAAATATTTTTTAATACGGCTAGAGGTTTCAACAACGACAAATTTTATTTTAGTTTAGTAGGAACAATTGTATTCTATTTTTATCATCATTATTCTTGTCTTAAAACATTTCACCGTGTGATTTTAATTTCTCAATTTAATTTAATTTAATTTGGCATTACCTGCAATTTATAACTTGTTTCGGTTTCCATTTGCGAGCCAATCTGCACATCTACCGTTTCTAAAAAGATGCATATCTATAAGAAAATGTTCAAAACACGGGCAAATAGTTATTTTTGAAATTTAGACTTAAAAAAAAAAAAGTATGAACCTCAATCTGTAAATACTTTAGGTTAATCATTAGGGCATGTTCACATAGGAGTCCGGTAGCGGAGCGTTAAAGAAAAGATGACGTTAACACGAAAATAAATCAATCATAGGCGTTAAAAATTTCGTAGATAATCGTTTGGAGGTTTGTCATTGGTTAAATATATTTCAATACTTTAATACCGGACTACTATGTGAACAGGTCCTTAGCATTAGGGCCTGTTCACATAGGAGTCCGTGGCGTTGCGTTAAGGAAAAGATGCCGTTGAGACGAAAATAAACCAATCATATGCCTCCAAACGATTAGAAATGAAATTTTTAACGCCTATGATTGGCTTATTTTCGTCTCAACGTCATCTTTTCCTTAACGCAACGCAACGGACTCCTATGTGAACAGGCCCTTAGACAGTGACGTAGGGAGCATAACTGGCACCCGGAGCACGATAACTTTTTGACTCCCCACTTCTGAAAAACATATAGTGAAAATTAGTGCAGAATTAGTGAAAAGGACCATTTGGCGCCCCTCTGCGAGAGGCGCCCGGGGCATGATAGACCCCTGAAGTTCACTGTATGATGTCAAGTGTATTAATAATTCACTGTAAAGAGCAACTTCTTTAAATAATTTTATTAATAAGAAATAAGAGAGAAAACGATAGACAACAGATTTTACAATGAATAATTCGCCATACATGGACATGAACAAAAGGTTTTCGTGAGGTTCCAAATAGGGCTAAGAAAGCCCTTTACCCTCGGTATGGATATGGGAAGCACTGAAGCTTTTCACGCATGGTCCATGGAGTAATGAATCAAGTTTAAAAAAAAGAAAAAGTTAAGTTACAAAATAAATTTAAGAAGTTACAAAAATAAAATAAAAACATTAGAATTTAGTAAGTTAAAGTTAACACAAAATTAAATCAGCAAGACTTGTCAAAATAAAATGTTCCAATATAAGATAGATAAAAAGCAAAATATAGAGATTAAACTCTCAAAAGTCGAAGTAGAGCCACAGAGGACCGCGAGCAGCAAAGATATTATACGCTGGGATCAAACCCAGGATGGGAAAGAACTATCAAGCAATCCGTGCTTGAAAACAGGCCGAAAAAAGGAGGCAAGATGATGAATTTGTATTACAGAGGTTAAAAAAGATCAAGCTTAACTACTGGTCGAGAGTAAAATGTGCCCCGCAACCTGATTGGTTGACGAAACAGGATCCAGGAGCTTAGCAGCAGATATTATCAGGGAGGACGGCTCACAATTTGACCATGAGGATTCGCAGAGGCATACAGAGGCTGTTAACACATTTTTTAGACGATGTATATTGTATTCACAAAACTAAATTACATAAAATTCTTGTGTTTTAAATGTTCTATTTGACATCCCTTATTCTGAACTATCTTTCGACACCGCAATTTCCAGGATAATAATGCCTTTTGAAGTGTCAGAAGAGGTATTCTATCCCATTCCTCTTGAACAGCTTTCCAGAGTCCTGTAAGGGTTTTGGGACTACGTTTGGATAATGCAGATTTTAAAAGTCCGAAAGCACAAAAATCCATAGGTGATACATCGGGAGATTTAGTAGGGATATCAGTGAAGGGTATGGCCTTGATCTCAGTTTTTTGTTCCATTTCTTTTAGGAAATTTACAGTGGATTTTGATGTGTGACTGCTAGCTTTGTCCTGATGGAGTCTCACAGATTGATGGCACTGTGGGTAAAGCGATGGTATTTCATTCAGAAAAATTGGCGATAAAATATGTTCCTGATAGTATTTGGAGTTAATCTTGACATTTTTTCCACTCTCTTTATTTTTAACTTGCCATTATAAGAAAAACCAGCAACAATCATGAATCCCTTAGAAAAACTTTCTTTCGATTCTTTGAACCATGTACTTAAATTTTTTTCTCCCCTTTTATGATAATAAATGGCTTTTTTTTGTTGCAATCATTTAAATACACCTATGATTCATCTATTGTGACAATTGTTTTCCATTTTTCTTTGGATAAGTGTTTCGCATATAGAATTCTGCAGCGTGTCCTGCGTTCAGCGATATGATTTGGAAGAAGACGATGCACATTGCGTTTTTTCGCTTTCTTAAGATTTAAATCAACGTTTATCATTTTGTTTACAGTGGACACCGAGCATTTTAATGATTTTGCAACTGTCCTTTGACTAGGGGGATTTTCTTTTAACATTAAACAACGTACCTTTGCAATTTTCGAAAATGTCCGTTTTTTCCTTGGATACTTGTTTGGAATTTTTGTCCCACTTGAGGCTCCAATTTGACGTTTTTTTTTTCTTTCTTGTTGACGATATTACCTATCGACGCTTTAAATATCACAAAACCATGACACTCACATCGTTTTTGGATAACGGAGTATGCATATTTCTCTTCGGAAAGAGCATAAATGTAGCCTTCGAACCACTGCTTTGTTAAAAACGCCATTTTGAATAAAAACAAAACTTTCAAGCCGCAGACGATAATTTTCACTTTTAAAAACATAGTACAATTGCAATTATTTCTTTTGCAGCAAACGATTTTTTATTACCTCTTACCAAAATCGTCTAAAAAATGTGCGAACAGCCTCTGTATTACACCAACAAGACGACACACTTCCTTTTTCAAAAAAAGCGTAAGAGGATGTGACTGCATATAATTAAGAAAAAAGGGGGGTGAAAATTAAGTGGTCTAGAATGAATTTAAGGAAAACGGAATGACATGAAGAAAAAAGGTAATCCCAGGGTCAAGCACTAGAGTCGCTCTAGGTCTACGATTAAATTCTCTATTGTCATAATCAGGAAGATTGGCAATTTCTTCATTAGGGCTGGAGTAAAGACTATTATAAAATATAGTGGCGAGATTAATTATAGCCAGGCGAATGGGTTCCATATTTAGATCTTTGTGGAGGGAGTAGTTAGTTTTATATCTATTGGCTTTAGTGATTAGACGTAAGGTTTTATTTTGTGTGCATTGCAATTTCTGGACATGACTGTTAGCCGCTGACCCCCATACAGGTACTGCATAAAGAAGTAAAGGTCAAAGTACTGTTTTGTAAAGCAGAAGTTTATTTTCTATACTCATCTCCTTCTGGTACAGGAGGTGGGCGATATCTTTTATAGCTTTAAAAAAATTGCAGATATTATTAATATTTTTCTTCCAAGTAATCTTACTACCCATGAAGATACCCAAATATTTCACTTCCCTTTCAAAGTGGATGAGCTGACCATAAACGTTAACTGGGGGTGGGGGAATTCTGTTGTATGAAAAGAATATAGCTTTTGTTTTACTAGGATTTAATTTAATACGCCATTTATCAAACCAGAGCTCAAGAATGTTAATGTGACGTTGAAGGTAAGTATGCATATATCTGACATTATGGTTTTTAGCGAGAATGGCTGTGTCATCAGCATAGAGGGCAAGCGAAGTGTTCGGGGTGGTGGGGATATCATTTATAAATACGTTAAATAAGACCGGTCCGAGTTTCGAACCTTGAGAAACTCCCGCATTAACAGGGCGTAGGGCTGAAGTGGTACCAGAATAGCTTACAGCAAAAGTTCTGTCCGAAAGATACTATTGTATAAGTTTAATTATGGCAGCTGGCATTTTAAATTTAATGAGTTTATAGATAAGGCCACTGTGCCAGACAGTATCAAAAGCTTTAAGAATATCAAAGAAGACAGCATCAGTCTGCATTCTGTTCTGTAGTCCATCATGGATGTACTCAGTAACACGAAGCAGCTGATGTGTAGTAGAATGTTTGGGTCTGAAACCAAATTGGGCATTGGAGAGAATATTATTGCTATCGATAAAATTATGAATACGGCTACAAAAAATGTGTTCAACCACTTTAGAAAGAGAAGATAAGAGACTAATGGGCCTGTAGATTTTAGGAAGGGAAAGATCCTCACCAGGCTTATGAATTGGTAAAATAATGGCCGATTTCCAGGGATGCGGGTAGTATTTAAATTTAAAGATGTTATTAATTAAATCAGTTAAACAGTTGGCATAATGAAGGGGGAGATTTGTAATGGCATTATTGGTGATACCATCTTGACCAGGGGCTTTTCTATTAGGGAGGGAGTTAATTGCATGTAAGACTTCGCTAACAGTGGTTTTTTCGATCTCACTATTGTGATTACTGGACTGAAAGTTCTAGAGGATATCGTAGACTTTATCAATTGTAGTTGGGCAAAAAACACGAGAGTGGGGATTGAATTGGGTTTCATAATTAGCTGCTAAGGCCTCAATTTTGTCAGAGTCACTAGTTAAGATACCAGAACTGGAGTTAAAGGTTGGAAGGGGCTTATGGGGTTTCCTAATTCTCTTAAGATATTGCCAAACTGAGTTATCAGTGGGAGCTAGTGACTCAATAAATTCTTTCCATTTATTATTTTTGAAATTTTTGATTTTAGCGGAAGAACAATGCAAATCTTCTTTAATGGTGGATCGAATGCCAAGAAGAATTATAGGTAGAACATCAATCCAAGAATTTGACGTTTGGAGGTGGGATTTCAGGCTGTTTTTCAAAATTCGGTGTTGGCGTTCGATTAGACTAGCGTTTCCCAGCCTTTTTTGGCTCGCGGACCACTTGATTCATGCCACTTCATCATGCTAAATGGTACCACTTCGTAAAAATGATTGTATTTCGTGAAATTTGTTATTGCTAGTGTGTTATTTTATTTGCATTATAAATTTTATAGGGTGACCACATAACATGAGACATTTGCATTATAAATTTTATAGGGTGTATTCACATCACATAATGAGACAAATTACATTGAAACACGCTTAAACGTCAAGCCGTATTATAAACTCACTGAAATTATAAACTCACTGTAACATATATATATATATATATATATATATATATATGTATGTGTTTGTTCAAAGTTTCATATTTATCTACTATTTTGTCATATTTCGTTTACTAATAAATGGTTTTAATAAAAACACAAAATTATTAAAAACCAATTAATATATTTTCTTATCATAATCAAATATTTTTATAAAATAAATTTAATGAGATCCTTGTGCTTGTTTCGAAAAACATAATTTTTTGAAATTTGGTTCAAAAGATGCGAGGTATACCCCTAAGTCTACAGCTGCGTTCAATCTGTTTCGATACTTATTTTTTTTTTTAAATATATGAAGGAAAAGCTCTTTTTACTAATTCCGTACTAGTAAACGGTAATAATAATTTAAGAGCTTTCTCAGAAAGTTGTTCATATTCTTTATCAATGTTTAACCAAAATTTAATTAGATTGTGTCGTTTGAATTCTACTTGTAAAGTTCTGTCACGTGATAATTCTATTAAATTTTCTTTATCTTTTATTGATAATGTTGTAGCTTTTTCTAAATTTTCTTCATAGAAGGGGTTTGAAATCCAATTATCATTTGTGTTTTCTCGTTTTGGAAAATACTCCATGAAAGACAATTTTAATCCTGTTAAATGTGCTATTATATTTTCTCGAATATCTTGAGACAGACTAACCTTATTTTCAAACAAAAAAAAAATATGTAGATTTTCGAATACTTCCGATTTATTGTTTTCGATACACTGTTTCCAAAAATCTAATTTCTTAATCATACTTTCAATTTTATCATTAACATTAAAGATCGTTATCGAGCTGTTCTATAGTGTCAAATTTAAGTTATTTATTTGCAAAAAAAGTATCAGATAAATATGCAAGCGCCTGAAGCCAATTAAAATCATACAATTTCGAAGAAAGATCAAAAGGATTGTCTTCAAAAAATATCCGTGCTTCTTGTCTAAGTTCGAATAAGCGGGTTAGCACCTTACCACGAGATAGCCATCTCACTTCTGTATGAAAGAGTAGAGAAGTATGAAGACTCATCAAGTCTTAGCACATAACTTTAAAAATTCTTGAGTTTGTGAAGCTTTTCTTTATAAAATTAACAATCTTTACCGCATCGTTGAGAACGAGTTTCAGTTCTTCTGGAAGGTGCTTTGTTACTAGATTTTGCCCATGGATACAGCAGTGGCTCCAAATTACATTAGGAACTACATTTAAGACACGTCCGCGAAGACCAATATATAAACCTGACAATGACTTGGCACCATCAGTACATAATCCACAACAGTTTGATCAACTAATACCTTTCAATATAAAATAATTATCAATATCTTTAAATATTTCTTCACCCGTTGTGTGTGTGGAGAGAAAATGACAAAGTAAAAGATTCTCATCAAATTCATTGTCTTTAATGTACCTAGCAATAACAAGCAATACAGCATTGTTTGTTACGTCTGTGGTCTCATCTACTTCAATTGAGAAAAATTTACTTTTTTTATTCTCTCTATCACTGTTTCCTCGATATCCTCGGACATATCGTGAATTCTTCTCGATACCGTATTGTTTGAAAGAGGAATACAACTAATTTTTTGGATATATTTTTGGTCAATCATAAGGCCAACGGCATCCTTTATACAAGGTAAAATTATTTTTCTCCTATTTGATGACTATAACCACATTTGGAGATATGGTAACTAATACGATAACTATCATCTACTGCACGTTCATTATCCTTATTAGCAGGTAGAATGTAAGATGATAAAATAGACACGTTCTTTTGCTCTTTTAAACGTTTTAAAAAATCACAATCTTTTTTTTGGTAATCCGTATGTTTTGTATGTAAATGTCGTGAAAGAAACGAAGGCTTCATGCATCGATTTAAAAGCACTACCCCACACACTATCCACTTGGGCTTAGGACAGTCTTCGTCTCCAATATACGAAAATCCATATTTTATTTATTCATCACAATATTTTCTCTTAACGCCTCTTTGAAGAACTGAAGACTGCGCGATTTCAACGTTTTGAACCGAATTTTCAAACCTGTCATTTGTGGAACTCGGCAATACATCACTGTTCGTGCTTTGCTTGAGATTTTGGCACGTACCAGTTCTTAACCACTGATCCATGACTTATCTTTTAAAAAGTTAATCAACACGGGTATGAATGAATTTTAATAAACAAAGACGATACAATCACAAACAATAACCTGTCACTTATAAGCCTCGCGGTGAAGTGAACGAGAGTGCAGCACCATCACAACAGTGGCGGCGACATCTCAAGTTACTGAAGGCTAAAGGCTAAATTTAAAAGTGCACTCCAAAAAACCGATATCGATTGCCGGATTTTCGATCATCGACTGTACATATTAACAACTTTACTGTATAATATTATTAATTAAAATAATTTTATGAATTATAGGAAAAAACGTTTCTATGATATTTTTATGATTTAATTTTTTTTATTTTTTATGTCCGCCATTATTGATTATTTTTCGCGTACCACAGGTTGGGAAACGCTGGATTAGACCATTAGCTTGTGAATGATAAGCTGTGGTGGTGTTGGCTTTGAAACCTAGATATTTGCTAAGGGATTGGAAGAGTTGGCTTTCAAACTGGCGACCTTGGTCAGATGTTATTCTTTCTGGAATTCCAAATCTGGAAATCCAAGTCGCTTCAAGGGCATTTGAGATGGAATCTGAAGTTTGGTCTTCCAAAGGAACAGCTTCAATCCACCGGGTGAATCTATCGACGATAGTAAGCAGATACCTAAAACCTTTGCAAGAAGGTAAAGGGCCAACAATATCGATGTTAAGGTGCTTGAATCGTTGATTTGGAACTTTGAATTCAGCAGCTGGAGCACGGGTATGTTTGTGGACTTTGGCTTGTTGGCATGCTAAGCATGCTCTAGACCAGCGGTTCTCAACCTGGGGGCGTAGAAGAATTTCAAGGGAGGCGCGAGTTAAAAAAAATAAGTAAAATAAAAAGTAAAACTATAATTTATTGTACTCAATTTGAAGTCACAATGTAACCGTAACGTATTTTCGACATACGAACATGAACACGATAATTGTCGTACACGATAATTGTCGTAATTGCAAAAATACGATAATTGTCGTACGTCTGGACCTTGAAAGTGACCTGAGGTGTGCTTTGTCACAGTTACAACCTAATATTCAAAAACTTGTCAAGGACAAACAGTGCCAGCCGCCTCATTAATGTTGTGAAAGTGACTGGAATTACATGCCAACCTCACCTAGATCCTTGATTACCTCAAATATATTTGATCTGTATTTAATTCTTTGATTTCATATGTTCTAATAGTAATATGTTCCAAATTAAGATATGTGTAGAAATATTAAATTTTGTGTATGAAATTATCTATTCTATATTTCCATTTAATAACCAGCTTCAGTTTCAAATTCCGATTGTACTATACTTGTATTGACTACATATGGTGGTGATGGGGGGAGGCGGGACCTCACATCAGTGTTCAAAGGGGGGCACAGAGCCTGAAATGTTGAGAACCCCTACTTTATCAGATAAAGCGTTGGTAATTAAACTTTTCCACAAGAATGGTGAATCCACAACTGTTGTATTGCGAAAGTTTCGCACAGAGAAAGAACTGAAGGCGCAAAAAGCCCTATTTCATTGAATGGGATACTGACTTTAGTACGACGTTTTGAGGAAACGGGGAGTTTGGATGATCGTCCACGAAGTGGCAGACCATCCTTGAGCGTGGACCACGTCCATATTGTACAAAGTGTCAGGGAAGATTAAGCAACCGAGACATCAACGGGGAGTAGCACTGCTCGTGAAGCTGGGAAATGAACTGGGATTCCGGAACCATCGATTTGACGTATTCTGCACGGAAAGTTGAATCTGTATCCATACAAAATCCAGGCACTTCACAAGTTATTACCGGCAGATACAGATGCAAGAAAAAGTTTGCTACGTGGGCTCTGGCACAAATGGAACGTAACCCACAATGGTCGCTGAACGTCATGTGGACGGATGAAGCCAAATTTTCATTGCATGGTGTCATTAATACGTAGAACAGTCGTATCTGGGCGACATCAAACCCTCGTGAGTACCTGAGCCAGCCACAACATTCTTCTCATGTGACTGTTTGGTGGGGTGTCACCGCGTCTTTTATTCTGTGCCCTTTCTTTTTTGAAGAGCCTTGTCCTGTATCCGACAGGAAAACCTGTGCAGTCACTGCAGCACGGTATCTTACGTTGTTGCTTGACCACGTTAAGCCTGCATTGCAGGAAAGACATGCGTTACCTGTTGTCACCTTCATGCAGGATGATGCTCTGCCCCACGTTTCACGTGCTGTCAAGACGTTTCTGTTGGAATCTTTCACTGAAGACCGAGTGATAAGTCGCGGTTGTAAGGTTCAATGGTCCTCACGATCATCAGACTTTATCCCGGCAAATTTTCGATTGTGGGGATACTTAAAATCTCGTGTGTACCGGGATTCTCCAACCACTTTGGTGGAACTGAAAAATGCCATTCGACAGATAGTCGCTGCCATCGATGGCGATATGCTACACTCCGCTGGAATGGGCGTAGTGACGAGCCTCACTTGCCTATTACCTTGAGGTGGTGGTAATATTGGACATCTGTTACTTTAAAATAAATGCACAGTCTCATGTTATTGTGATCTGTTTGATTTTCTGATTGTGTTTGCCTGATTTGCATAAAACGTCTCAGTATGATGTTTGAGCGCCCTCTTTCGGTTACTTTTGGAAACATTTTTTTTTTTTACATGGAAAAAAATCCAATGTCCCTCTGATCCTATTGGTGCAAACAGAAAAATTTTCCGAGCATTACTTCTTTTATTATGAATTTTTGAACTTTGCACGAATTTATGACGTACCCGGTATATATATATAGTAAGTATGCCGAATATGAGATCCCTTTTTATTTTCATATATAAGTAATAAAGTAAGAGTAGGATTATAGTACCAACGTGATATCCTTTTAATACATATATTTTACTACATTTAACAATGACAGAAAATTGAAAATAACCTTACAATTTTCTTGTAGGAAATTATAAACACAAGTGTTCCATTTTTGGCGTCTGAAAAAGTAGTCCTAATAGGAGACCCCATTCTACAAGTCTAAATATGAATTAGAATTACTGAAAAGTTCTTAAAAACAAAACTGTACACAATAATTAGTAGACAGTTACCTATATATACTAATAGGTGAAAATGAAAATTGGCATTTTAAAGAAATTAGTTGGTTTACACTACAGGTTCTGTTTACTTTTTTTTTTAGATTCAAACTTTTCACATTGTTTACAAATAAAAAGTTCGTCAGATCCACAATCTTCATGGGTCCACATGAAACACCTTCTACATTGACGCCACTGCTCTCCCCGTTTGTCTTCTGAAAATAAACAACTACAAAAAAGGCATTCAGCGTCGTTTTCATCAATGCTATCATCACTGCTGTCATGGAGAGAAAGTTTCTCATCATCTTCAAATGAGCTAAGATCATCATAGCTATAACTAGGCTTATTCCTTCTCTATTTTTTAACTGGTGTTTCATTTTCATCCATCCTTAATTTTCCCATTCCTGTAAGGACCCCTTTTCCTTTTCCTTTTCCCTTTATTGTTTCCTTATACTTTTCTTTTTAATCTTAATCTCCTTTTCCTTGTTTATCCTTTGATTTCTTATCTTTTAGGTCTATTCCTTTTTTTTCTTGTAAGAAACAAATTTGTTTTCGAATATTCTGCAGTTCTTTTATTATTGCTTCAATCAATTTATTTTTATAGGGCTATGATGTGATAATATCGGCTTTACGGGCCCTACCTGTTTTCGAGGTGTTTTTCTCAGGTAACGTAGGTAACGGATTTATTTCTTCAGGAGTCACTAAAAACTGGTTTGAACTTGTTGTTTGATCAATACCTTCCACATTGTAACTACTGCTACATGGTAGTGTATTTCGCCTGGGCGTCATTGCATCTGCAGCTTCAGAGGAAACAAGGCTGTGAGAGTGAAAACTAAAATGCCTAATATGAGACCCTATCTCATATTAGGCATGATTTGGGGTCTCATATTGGGCACGACTATGTTGTTGAACACGCCAACGAATTTTTTAGGTTAGGATTGACGTTATCTTAAAAACAAACAGGTGTGTTTACACTCCACATTTATAGCTATCTATCCAAAACTAACAGTTTTAATAAAAGTCTTACCTTAAAGGTGAAAACAGCCAATGAAAATGGTGATGCAAAAAAGTCGACGAGCACACATTCAGGAAAAAAAAATACTGCACCTTTGCGTGTGCTTGTAAACACTCGACTGACTCACCAATTACGAATGGTACAATAGACAACTGTTTTACGCTCCAGTCGCCAGGCGGCAGGAGTTTATACGTCCTATAAGCTGGGGTCTCATATTAGGGAAGGTCTCATATTAGGCATACTTACCCTATATATATAAAATTTTGTATCATAAATTTAAAAAATAGACACGTGACAAATATTTAATACAGAAAATCAAACTGTAACTCATTACAAGGCTGAAAGTCATTACTGGAACCATTCGGCTTTGTGAAATCAATTAACAAAACATTTCAGTCGATGCGCATTTTCAGTATGTTTCTTGTTTTATAAATTGTGAGGTTAAAGTATTTGAACCTCACAGAAAGAGGAATTAAATATTTTTACTCTTAAATGCAACTATAGATATATCTAACTTCAAAAAAGCCATATATGTAGAGTTGGAACTGAACGAATATAATATTCCACTGGAAAATAAGCATACTGTGTGGTAGGAAATATAGCGCCAAAATTAAAGCATACTGTGTGATAGGAAATATAGCGCCAAAATTAGAAAAATAAATGAGTCATTTGAAAAACCTTAAAAAGTGCACTATAAATAAATATAAATTAACTCTATTTGTAGTGACGTAGCGAGCATAACTGGCGCCCGGGGCATGATACCTTTCTGGCGCCCCCCCATGAACTTGAGGACCAAATGGTCCAATGGTCTTGGGGACCATTTGGCATCTCTCTGCGAGTGGCGCCCGGGGCATGGTAGACCCCCTTACCCCCCCCCCCCCTTCGCTACGCCACTATCTATTTGTGAATTTAAAAAGCAAATTCACCTTTCTTTCTCAGACGCAGAGCAGAGGAATGCTAACACAGTAAGCCAAGGTAGGTAACATGGCTTAACAGCAAACCAAGGCACACCATTTTGCCTGTGTAGGCGTTCTTCAGCGCTACTTTTCTAAAATAAAGTTGAATTTGCTTTTCAAATTCGCTCATAGAATTTTCGGTTGTGTTATTCATATGGAATATTTTAAAGTTTTTATTATCCCTGATTATACCGTGTGTTTGGGAAAAGTTTTGAATCTTTATTTAGTTCGAAATATACCTGAATTCGCTTCTGAAGAACACATCCGTAAGGTAGCAGAAACCAGGATCAAAAGGAAATTTGAAAGAATTTTTTTTTTTTTGATTAGGTCACTGGTGTTTCCTTTATTGGGCACGATGCCCCCCCCCCAAAAAAAAAAGCATTCTAGGGGGCGGGAACACTTTTCTAACGAAAGCAATTAAAGCCGATTTTTAGTAAATACAAAGTGATAATATGTGAGGACCCAAAATTTCCGGGCGGTTCCTTCTAGCCCTTTGCCTACCTATCCCCTTGTCCCCTACAAAAAGAAAAAAGCGAAAGAAAAAAAATCATCCATTACGAAGTGGACTCGGTACAGACGTGATTTTTTTCAAATAATTAAAAGTTTTTTTTTTTTTACGTAATGGCATTTGACCATGCACAAATACGTGAGAGCACAGAAACAAATACGAACTGCAACTCGTTAGTCTTTTTGGCTACCTGCCAAGATTTCTATTTTAGGAGATAAGAGGGAGAGACCGAATTACCGATTAAGCGCATGCAAATTTGTGTGGTTAGAGAAATGTTTTTCAATCAGTGAGTCACGAGATCCTAGAGGGGGGGGGGTGGGGAAGACGGTGTCTCTGGGGAGGGAGGGGGGGTGCGAAACGATATCTTAAAATTTTAGCAAAAAAATTATCACAAAATGTGTTTGTTTGTTTTTTAAAAGAGACAAAAATAGAGGATAAAGCTTTTTAGCATGTAACAAAAACTTTAATAAAACATTTTTGCATTTTAAAAAGTTTCAGTGAAATTTTTAATACTTAATGGTCTAATGCAGTGGTTCTTAACCGCGGGTGCGAGAGAGCATCTCTAGGGGTGTGAGAGAAGGTTCTAAATTTTTAATGAAAATTACCAATTGAGTGAATCATTTGATGGATACTTTTCTACGGGAAGTACAGTGGAGTTCCGATAATCTGAAATGTTTGGGACCAGACAAGGGGCGGCTCCAGTCCAGAGTTTTTTTTTTTTTTTTTTTTTTTGGGGGGGGGGGCAGCAACGTCGGCTCTTAGGGTTATATATATATACACTGCTGGCCACTCAAATTGCAACACCAAGAAATACAAGAGATATCACAACAAAATTTATTTTGTAGATAACATGTTGACCAAGTATCAAATGATTATATTTATAGACTTCTGTGAAGTGTGGTTCCTGCCAAAATCAGTAGCCAGAGTAGCCGCCATTGTTGGAGATCACCGCTGCCACACGCCTCGGCATTGATTCAAAGAGACTTTGGATGAGTTCTTGGGGTACAGCAGACCAAGCAGCTTCCACACGTTGCCAAAGTTGATCTGCTGTGGCAGCTGGGGATGGAATCTGGGTCAATCGTAGAGCAACCATGGACCACATGTTTTCTATCGGCGAAAGATCAGGAGAGTGAGGCGGCTAGGAAAGCAATTCAATCTGGCGAATGACGAAGAACCGTTGGACATTGCGTGCCACGTGTGGTCGCGCATTATCCTGTTGAAATATGGCTGTGGGCAAGCCCTGAAGGTAAGGAAGGACAACTGCCTCCAACACCTCCGAGATGTAGCGCTGGCTGTTTAAAGTACCGGCAATGCGTACTAGAGGTGTGCGAGAGTGATATCCAATACCGCCCCATACCATAATACCCGGTGCAGGACCAGTGTGGCGGTGCATAACGCAGCTGTTCAGCATCCTCTCTTCACGGTGTCTCCTGACTCGAATGCGACCATCGTGGTGTTGCAGACAGAAGCGTGACTCGTCAGTAAAGACAATTTCATTCCATTCTGCCGTCCACATCCTTCTGTCATCGCACCATTGGCGGCGGAGACGTCTGTGGTTCTGCGTCAAGGGTAGACAAAGCAATGGACGTCTTGCGGACAGACCACTCTGCTGTAAACGGCGTCGAATGGTACGCGCAGACACTGGATGATGCGTTACAGACTGCATGTGCTGTGCTATGGTTCGTGATGTGACTGAGCGATCCGTCACTGCCATGCGCACAATTTGCCTGTCATCACGTGAAGTGGTGCGCTGAGGTGGATACGATCGAACACGCCGGTCCGTCGTACCCTCCTGCATCCAACGATCACATATCCGCATTACAGTTGTTTGGTTTCGTCCAACACGAATATCGATTTCCCTGAAAGATAATCCACAATCTCGATAGGCCACTATCCTTCCTCTGTCGAACTCGGATACTTGATCAAAAGATGATCGCTGTTTTCGACGAGGCATAATTGATCGTTTTTTTTAAAAAAACCACAAGAAAAACACAATTGCCGAACTTGAAATAGTCGAAATCTCCAAGCCTTAAATAGCGCTTTGAAGTGGCGCGTGATGTGCGTCTGCGCTGAAATTCTAATCATTTGCATATCTCACCTCCGCTAATGCATGTTGTAAATTTCATGTTATTTGCATGTTTCCTTCAGGGTGTTGCATTTACAGTGGCCAGCAGTGTATATATAAGAAATAAACATCGTCTCATTTTAAATTTAAACTCATTTAGTATTAGGTCTACGATTATATGGAAAAAAAACACGCCTGGCATTTTTTTTGGGGGGGGGGGAATTGTCCCTATGCTCCCCCCTCCCTCTTTGGAGCCGCCAATGGACCAGACCCTTTTCGGATTAACGAATTTTTCGGATTAAGCGAAATTTTTCTTAAAATAAACTTAAATTGCATAATAACGTGCGATTATATAAATATTACATATTACGCGTGATTACGCAGTTTATTTTATATTGTCTGTCTAAACTATTTTTTAAGGTATGTCTGTACTGTAAGAACAGTATCGTACAGTACAGTAGAGTGTAAGTTGTTCTAACGATACGTCACAGTACTCGACTGTTGGATTTTAGACGATCAGCAGATTGTTGAAATGGTTTTGAAAGAACTTGTCAGCGTCTCAGATGAGAGTGAAGGTGAAGCAGACGGTGACAGCGAGTAGAGGGTATCCCACTCAGACGCCGCCACTGCATTTGATGTTGCGCTATACTACGTAGATCAACACTCCGCCACGACCCATGCGGACGCCATTTTTCTGATGTGTTGGCGTAATTTGGCTTCAAGGGAGAGGTATTCTTCCCCTCGACAAAAAAATTTAACAGCTTTTTTCAAATCAATAAAGTTCAGTAATAATTAGTATAGTAAATTGTCTAATTTTGAATTTTCTTATAATTTTTAGAAATATACTTTATATCATTTAGTATCATCGTGGTTTTATTGTAACCGTAGTTCTTTTTGGCTTTTCGTTTCGGATTAAGAGGACTTTCGGATTACCGAAGTTCGGATTATCGGGACTCTATTGTATAAGCAAAATTAATAGATAGGTCTCATTTTTGTTTGACCAAAATTCAATGGACGACGACGCTTTATTAAAAGACGATCTTATCGCAATACGAGCTAATTCACGCATTGAAATGGAATTTGAAAAACTGGACTTAGAACAGTTCTGGTGTACGCAGTTAGAACTTTATCCAGAATTGCCAAAAGCAGCATTAGAGACACATTTACCATTTGCCACCACTTACCTTTGTGCAATGAGTTTTTAATCACTTTTGCACATAAAAACAAAAGCCAGAAATCGCTTATATGCATCTCATGACTTGTGTGTGGCTCTTTCAAAAAAAGAGCCTCGTTTTAAAAGGATTATTATGAACAAACTACAACAACGTAGACATTAAAAATGTAGATATTCTTTTATATTTAATTAGCTGAAAACCCGCACTTCGTTACGGAGTGCATTCAAATTAAATACAACGGTCAATGTATGCAATTAACGCCAAAAATATGTATATATATATATATATATATATATATATATATATATATATATATATATATATATATATATATATATATATATATATATATATATATATATATATATATATATATATATATATATATATATATATATATATATTCATAATAAATACAACGATCAATGTATGCAATTGATGTAAAAAAAAAAAATACATTTATAAAAAAATCGTAAGGGATATTTTCATAGACAAAATAATGTAGAAGAAAATATTCAAATTAAACCTAATAGGACATACTAGAGAATATAGTACAGTTATAGTACAGTTTGAGGATCATATATTTTACTGTATTTTAATATTTTTTGGATAATGTCCAATCGTCTGCCGCATTAGCAAGAAAAATTTTTTTTTTTTTTTTTGTCTATTTAGTTGTTATGCACGTGACGATAAATTTATTTAAAGTACCAAAAAAAGAAATCACGTGATCAGCATTTAATAAATTAAATTCTAAAAATTAATATTTAAAAATTCACCAAAAATCAGAAAATGGAGGTAATGACTCCAAAAAGATTTCATTTTAAAGGAATTTTTATGATCTTTCCCGTGATATAAATTGTATAACCCTCAATTTATTATTTTAAATGCAAACTTAAAAAAAGTTACAAACACAGCTTAAAAATTTAATTTTAAAAAATATAAGAAGAAATTTTCAAAAATCTTTCTTAGTGCACCCCTACACTATAAGACGAATCGCCATGCAAAATTTCAGCCCTTAAGGTCCAGCGGTTTGGTCTGTGCGTTGTATGTCAGTCAGTCGGTCAGTCAGTGAGTCAGTCAGTTACGGAACTGTTATATATATATATATATATATATATATATATATATATATATATATATATATATATATGGATAATATAGTATGTCGTAAATGTATTAATTATTTTATGCAATAAATAAATTATCTATCAATAAATATCTTTTCCTAAATAAAAATATAAACATTTTTCAAAGAGGTGCAAGAGCTTATTTTCAGATTCAAGGGGGTGTTGACTATTAAAAATGTTAAGAACCACTGGTCTAGTGGTTACATAGGACCTGTTAACATAGAATCCTTCAGCGTCAGCGTTAAAGATTCCGTCAGCACCGATTGGTTAAACTGGTCAATGATTGGCATACTATTGCTTAAAAAAATTTACGCTGATGGTGACGGATTCTATGAGAACAGGCCCATACTTTGCTATGAGATTATAATACGAAATCGTCACCGACATTGAGTCTGTATCTGACAGTTTTGATAGCAAACTTAAACGAGTATGATAGTCCACACAAATACTAGTTTGGTGTAAATCGAATCAAAATTTGAAAAGGTTTCTTTTTCAACAAAAAAAGTTATTTTATATTTATAAAAAAATAACAAACGTTATTTTGTCAAAATTCGTCAATTCTTAGGGAAAAGTGTTCGAGTCGTCTTCTGGTGACAATTTTTGCATTTGTTGGAATCGAAACACAAGACCTTTAAAAAAAAAAAACTGTTCAAAATCCATCAAAATCTTAGTTTTGTTCTGTTCTTTTTTTTTTCTTACGGAAAGTATTTGTTCTAGAGTTATCCTTTTGCACTCTTTATACTGTCCTTTGATTTTATTTCCTCAGTTGAGAAAACTGTTTTTGTCCACATCGCGTCCGTTCCGGGACACGGCTGTTTCTCTCCTGATTTGGGTTGAGGAATGGATACCATTATTGAAGACAATGCAGTTTAATCCATCTAATGACGAACATACATAACTATTTACAAATTATTTACACATTAGCACATGCACACAGGTAGGTATCCTCCATTCCCCTCTTCTCAGAGCCAGGTCCACCCACGCCCTGGCATTCTTCACGGGCCCCTACGCAGCTCCCCGTCACCACGACCTCTCGTGACCTCTCCAGGAGTCTTCGTCGCAGGCCGGATCCTCACAGTCCATTAAAATCTCTCGTATAATTTCTAGAATACATTGAAATAATCGAGCTTTTGCTCCTTGATATCAATCAGTTAACCATAAAGGATATTTTCACCCAAATTGCTTTTTTTAATTTTTAGCAGGGGTTTTATTTCAGCAGTTTCATTAGTTTAGATCAACACACAAACCAATCAACAAATTCATGGGTCACGTATTTATTTATCAAGTATTACTAATTGAACAAGATCTACCTAAATGCTTAATTATTCAATCGTTGAGGAGCTGTTTTAAAAACAAAGAGAAGATGAGCTGCTGAGTTTATGACAGTCAGAAGTCAATCGTCTGCGATGCGTTAAGGAAAATCTGCGCTTAAAAAATTCGAATTTTATATTTTATATTTTTTTGGGGAAAAAATCTCTTCAAAAGTAGGGGAGGACACTTTTTGGAACACGTCTTTTGCGAAAGCAAAATTCACCCTGTACGAAGGAGTATTTTGATGTTCCATGAGTGTATGGTTAAAAATCAAGAACGTCACTCGTAAAAGCGGATGAGACTAGAAAATAAAAATCAAACTGAAAGTAAATAAAAGAAGAAAACTGAATGCATGAACTTGAGATGAAAATAAAACGAAAAAAAATGCAACCAACCGGCTGCAAAACTAACTGGAAGAAGCTTGTGTAAATAGTTGAACAACCTGCATACACAAAGAAAACCGTTGCCTCTAATAATTATTTAAAAAAATAAAAGTTGTATAAAAGAAAAAAGAAAAAGTATAAATACAAGAAATATAATGGGAGAAAAGCAAATGAGTTTGTTCAGTCAAAAGAAGTTATTTTTGAGGACTAAAAGAATTAATTGGCCATGTACTCAAGGATGGTAGCAAAAATAAAAATTAATAACCAAGAGAGAAAAAAATCTTTTAAAGTTAATCGGGACTTTTTAAAAATAGACTATTCTAAAAGAAGGCAATACAGCAATGGCAAAAAACATTATTTATCTTTTATATATCAAAGATTTTAAGGTAATTACTCATTTAAAAGACATAAAAATATACATAATCGAAAAGTCATTGTGTGCGTAAAATTTATTACTATTAACGATTAAAAAGAAATAAAGGGCTAAACTCTGGAATAAAAAAATTTATCAGAAATGGGATTACATAAAAATCTTTTGGCGTCACGAATCTTTTGTTTTTGTTGTTTTATTATTGTTGTTGTTGTTGAGGCGGATCGCGCCACCGCGGTAGATTTTGTTGATGTTTAGCCAAAAGTTTTTTAACCTTTTCCGAAAACTGGAATTCCGAGCTTAGTTATTTATTTTATGGTACTCCTTCTTCTCTGTATACTTTACACATGTATAGTTCGATGTTTTTATTTGTTAAACGATAAATTATACACCTACAAAGTATAAAGTTTTCGGGGCTATTTTTTAAAATTACAAATAATCAAGAAAATACATAAAAATAATTTATTATGCACAAATAATTTTAAAAGTATTATTGTATTACATATAATCCATTTAAATACTTTATATTATATACTACAAAGTACAAAGTATTTTATATAATTACAAATATTTTATTATATGATTTAACTAGCTGAAAACCCGTACTTCGCTACGGAGAACATTCAAATTAAATAAAACGGTCAATGTATGCAATTAATGCCAAAAAAATTAAATATATCTCTATATATAAAAATGAATGTTTGTTTGTTTGTTTGTTTGTTTGTTCGTATTTTATGCGCTGCCGTACCGTTCATCCGATTGCGATGAAACTCGGTCAACTTATTGCTTGAACTTGCGCGAAGGTTATAGACTATTTTCATCCCGCTACGACGTTCCATTCCCGAATTATGTTAGAACAAGTTTGCGCGGTATCAACGGATATTTTTGTTCAAAGCCATTGTAACATTTCATTGTTGCCAATTAAATTCTAACATTTCCGTAAAAATAAATAGACATGAATTAAAAACGTGATTTATTCATATATTGGCGTATGCAAGAATGAATTTGATATATTATTTTCATGTACAGGGCAACGCCGGCATGTTTCTTTTTAAAAATGAAAATATAAGGATGGAAAGTCATTCATTTTCAATGAATGTGTTATCTATCCATTTCATGAATTGAAACTATCCCAAGGTACCTGTTCAAACTCAAATATACTGCAGGACACGTTGACTTAGATAGAAACACGTGCGTTTAGCCTTGACGCGATGATTTATATAACTGAAGTGACATTGAAACATAGCAGATGATTTAGTTTTGAGAAAGAATTACAATCATGAAATACGTGTATATTATAATTAAGTAAGTCTGAAAGTGGCATTGAAACGTAGCAGACGATTTAGTTTTGAGAAAGAATTCCGAGCTTGAAATACGTGTATATACTTTTTCAGTGAGTCAGTCAGTTAGTCAGTCAGTTACGGAACTGTTTTATATATGAGGCGGTGAAAGGCAAAGTGGTGTAAGTCAGTAAGTCAAGTGTTGTAAGTCTGTGGTTTAAGTCAAAAGCGTTTTACTGCAAAAACTACAATAATTCCACTATAAAATGAACAAATTATAATTCATAATAATTATTATGATATTGCAAATAATAATTATTTGCAATTCCACTATAAACTGAACATGGAGATTACATTTTTGCCCTCAAATAAAAAAAGTTGAAAATGTGACTTACACCACTTTGCCTTTCACCGCCTCATATATAGATTAGTTTATATTGTAAATACCGTTTTCAGCAAAGTTTTTACTAAGGTATTAAATAATTAATAATGTTATTTGCCCATGTATATTCAGCAACAAATCTTATAAAAATAATTATGCTAATATTTTATATCAGTTATAAATTTATGCTACATTTGAGCCTGAATGGACTGCTGTTTATTTTTTCGCCTACTTCAATATCAAGTGAAAAACTTGAAAAACACATTCTTAGCTTCCATCATCGATTTTAGGCTCTCTCTTTTGTTATTTTTAATCCTCTAGGAACTCCATCCTTCTTTCTTTTTTCGAAAACACAAGTGCTGTTTTCAAAGAAGGTTTCTTCATAATTAAATGATTCTGTTTCCTTGCTCTTTGAGATCCAAGCATCTGTAAATCAGTGAACTCCTTTATGAGACTAAGTGAATTTAGATGTTTATCACAAACTGAAACTTACAAAATCAAGCAATTGAAACCAGCTTTATTCCAAGGCCCGATTTAAGACGCAAACTCGCCAAACATTCCATTTTATCTGAGTCGCTCGTGTCTGGTTAGCTGTAAGTGTTTTTGGTAGTCGCTTTAACACTAAGGCTTGTTTCACACTAACACGATTTTTATCATCTGTCGTTTAAACGATGCCGTGTGCAATCTATTTTGGGATGAAGAGCGTACGACCGGTTTCACACTTGCCCGTGAATCGTGAAATGTCGTGGTCGTGTAAACGACACTCGGCTGTCGTGCTGCAGTCGTCTGGTCCCTCGGCACTGAACGACTGTTGTTGTCGTCGAGAAAAACCAGCTAATGAATAAGGGGAAGGGATCAATGGCGCAGTACACATCTAGCCGGCACTTGTCGTTTGCAGTCGATACGATTGTTTCCTGGTTTTGTTGTTCTTGTTTGCTGTTTTGAGATAAATATATATTCCAAAAAATAATTAAACAACGGAACTGATTTTACTTTCATTTATCCTTGCTTACAGATCATCCGAAAAAGAAAATATTTTTAACAGAGGTTGTGTTAAATCAGTTCAAAGTTTTTTTTTTATCATAGCAGAAGTCGATCTTGAAGTACTAATTACACTAGTTCATGATCGTCCTATTTTATGGGATAAAACACAAGAATCCTATAAGGACAGGGTGTAAAGGATTTTAGTTAAATGATTAAAACCAGTGATTAAAATCATGATTTAAATCGAATGATTTTTTTTAAATCATTGATTTTAATCAAAAATATTATTTCATTCATTGCTTTGAATATTTTTTTGTATATTTTCCTAAGGGTATTAAATTTAAATATAAACAGGAAAGAAAGGAGACTATTATGTACGTATATCTTACATCTCATTCATATAATTCGACTTACTCCCTGTATAACTCATTTGCTTCTCGGAAAATTTTCCATTGTGTGTATTGGTCTACTTTACTTATCAATCTTGACACTGTGATAGTACACTTACTTTATCTTGATTGGTCAGATTTGTTTCTGAGAATAAGTCAGACAACCAATCCTAAGTACTCTTAGAGATTAATTATGAAGTGGAATGTTTAACAATAAATGAAAAAGACCAAGCTTTAAACTTTATTAACGAAAGCATTTTATTAAAATTCATTGTGCTCTCTCCTCTTTTTAATGGAACTTTGTTTGATAAAAAAGCTTTAAAATCATTAAATACCTTACAGTGGGGGAAATCAATGGCAATCCTAAAGAACTGTATGGATCAGAAAGAGTGTGATATATTATGTACTGCATGATATATGTGATATGTTATGTACTGCAAAAGAAACAACTGCTGAGATAGAGAGGATGTTTTCCACCTTTGGACTCTTACAGAGTAAATTTCGAAATCAATTATGTGTAGAAAAGGCAGCTAAATTAGTGTTTATGTTTAAATCTTTAAATAAAACTTACTAATTTTTAAATACTTTGATAATTGTAGATGACGAAATAAAATGAATTATTTTCCTTTTTTATTTTTAGTTCCAAACCATTTTGTTATTGGTTGTTTTTCTTTACTTTAATTTTTTGTTTTTAAATTATTAAAAATTATTTTATTGACAATGATTATCAATGTTTGAATTTGAAAATGTTTACTTCCTGCATTAGTTATATAGTAGTATAGTATATAATTTTAAATATATGGTATATATAATAGTTTATATCACATAAAATTGAAATATAAAAAAATCATGATTTAAATTAAAAAAGTCTGATTTTTTTTATTTAAAAAAGAAATCATGATTTTTATACACCCTGTTAAAAACGCATTAATTTTCTCATTAAGTGAATACAGTAAAAACATATCATCAGTGAATTCACTCAAAATACAAAGAAATACACTGAAAACTAATAAATACACCATATTTTTTATTTCATATTACGCTCGTCTGAACGCGTGTCGGCTCAGCCAGATGTCGTTTACACGACAGCCGGGTAAGTGTGAAAAAGATCCACTGTCGTGTCGTGGTCGGCTAAATGTCGGACGGCATCGTTTAAACGGCAGACGATAAAAATCGTGTGTGGAACACACCTAAGACTCCTATTTTATGAAAGGTTATTGTTCATATGCTCATTTTTAATTTTTAAAGTCTAAAGGCTGAGGCCTTTCACTCTGCTCAATTCAAAGCTTATCTTTCATATGTAAGCCGAGACAATGGCCTCCTCCCCAACAGTTCATTAATAATATAGCTCATTTTAATATTAATATTCATTTCACAAAAGGTGCATTGATTATTCACTGAAACTTTATACTGCACGCAGCTAAAACAGTGAAACTCGCGAAACCAGAGATTTTATGACAAAAGAACGAGAAGTGACTCTGCTCTCAGCTCAATGAAATTTCTATAAGGAAATTTCCGCCATCACCTCATATTGTCATAGAAACGCTTCGTACTATTCAGCCAAAGTAAAGTATTGACTGTATACTAAGGTTTTGACAGACTTCGACTTACTATGAGAAGACTGGAACACAGAGCCGTTGGTAGAACATTTTGCTCACCAAAGCGACATGGATTTTTTTTCCTCCCCTCAGCGTTGTAACATATTCCGTGCTTGGTGTCAAAGCCGACACGCTAGGTAGCGTCACACCGGTTATGTTTAGTGATAAACAGCTTACTAATAAGAACTTTTTACAATGAATATCAATTTATTAGAGATTCTGGATTAAATACTTCACGATTAGGTCATGTTCTGGAACATACATTTTACATTAATAATGTCCTTTGAAGTCTGCGATGCACGCTAAAGATTGTCCGTTCAGCTGGCTGGCTGATCTGTCGCTACGGATCGTAGATCGGACCTTCAGGCAATAAAACTCTAATTGCAGAAGTCTCAGTTGCTGGGAACGGATTCCACTCGTCGGAACAGGCTGGAATGAGGCGAACTCGAACTCCAGACGCAGTGTGATCTGATTATCACAGAGTAGTGGACGGTTCGTCCCACGTTCTCACCAAAGAAGCTAGCTGCTTCGAAAATACTAAAGATCAAGTTTTGATCTCCAAACGACCCTTCTCAGCGAGAAAAAGGTCTTCTTCACACAGGGGGCTGAGCCTCCAAAAATGTCGAAGTCACTCAAAGTGACTGGAGCTAGGAGATCAGCTATCACTCCTAAACTCAGGCTTCGAAAACTCGTCTCAAAACTCGTCTCTTCTCTAAAAATCTCCTGCATCCGTTTTTAACACTTTTTTCCCTGGCGGGATCTGTAACATCCTCCGTCTCTCAAGCTTGATTCGGATAGGCTGGTCTGCCTAGGCCGTGTGCAAAACGGTGCTTGTTCTTTATTTCTTCAGCGCACGTTGGGTCATTAAGTCGTCTCATCAGGGGGGTGGTCTGCCTTTGTTAGTCTTTTGTGATATAGTTGTTTGGAAATTTGTGTTAATTTTCTCCCCTAGATGGCACTGCATGTCAATGTAAGTTTAATATTTACTAAGTTTTGTCTATACTCTCGTGGCAGGCAATAAGGAAATTATGAGCGTATGTAAGCTCTCATCTTTAATAATTCTTTGAATAAAAATGTATATATGTAAAAATAAATTAATGTAAGTTTTAGAAGATAGATGTTTTTCTTGATGCACCTTCTACCACTCAACCACGGATGTAATATGGTGCACATCGACTGTGAACTGGAACTGAATTTATTTTGATTAGAATGGACACCTGCTGCGCTTGAAAAAAAATGGCTCAACGGATTCCTTCAGCGTTTGGATGCTGAATGGAAATAAGAATTTTTCTTCGGATTAGCTGTTCTTACTATTACGGATACCTTAATTAAAGGTAAGGTCTTTTATAATATTTAAAAATGGATAAGATTGCAAAAATCATAGAAAAAAGGAGCACAGTAAGAGCTAATATAACGAAATTGATTAAAAAGATTCAAACTTTGAATTATGAAGATGAACTGTTGAAAATCTAACAGAATTAATTGAGTTGTTAGAAACGAAAGAAAAAATACTTAAGGAGTATAATTTAGAAATTGAAGATCTCATATCGGATCCAGTTAAATTCAAAACCGAAATTGCTCAATCAGAAGAGTATGATGAAAAAATTATTACGGCTAAAATTAAACTCAAAAATAAAATTAAAGAAATGAATAAAAGGGACGATCAAAGTTCCCATGGAAGTAATAACACCTCAAATGTTACTGAACATAATTTTACGGCATTAAAATTGCCTAAATTAGAAATTCCGCGTTTTTCTGGTGATTCTAATTTCATGGAATTCCTTAACTGCTTTGATAGCGCAATAGGGTCGAAAGATTCCCTAACTAAAATTGAAAAATTTCAGTATTTAAAGTCCTTGCTTTCTCCCCCCGCCTATAATGTGGTTGCTGGATTCGAATTAAATGAAAAGAACTACGATTCTTGCCTTGAACTTTTAAAGCAGCGTTATGGTCTCACTGATTATAATATTAATTTGTATATCTCCAAATTACTTAACTTAGAACCGGTAAGAAATTCCTCTTATGTAAAAGGATTGCGCAAATTGTATGATGAGATAGAGGTAAATATAAGAAATTTACGCGCACTAAATGTAACCGAAGGATCGTATGGTCATTTATTAAATCCCCTACTCTTAAAATTGTTACCCCAAGATTTAGTTTTGGAATTTCACCGAAAACGAAATAAGGAAAAGAACTGTGAAACTTCGGATATTATGACTTTTTTGAGAAATGAAGTCGAATCAAGGGAAATTTGTGAAACTGTAATGAATTCTTCCAAGGTTTGCGAAACTAAACGCACCTCTTTTCAAAGTTATCAAACGGGACAAACGTATCATAAAAATTATTCGAAACCTAAACATTTTTCAACCGCTGCAACATTACTTGCACCAGTAAAAAATACATGCATATTTTGCGAATTAAACCACGAATCTATAAATTGTAGGAAATTTGATGTAGAACAAAAAATTAGTAAACTTAAGTCTGAAGGACGATGCTGGGCGTGTTTCAAGCCCAAACATACCAGCGGAAGCTGTCGATTAGGTATTTCATGTGAAATATGTTTTTCAAAATTTCACCATAAATCAGTTTGTAGGAAAAATGGTAAACCTTCTAATGGTTCGGTAGACCGTAGCAAGGAAAATTGTAATAATTCGCGTAGCTTAAATTCTCATGAAACCGAAAATGAAAGGACAAGCTCTACTTCTGAAGTTATAAGTTCTGTTTCTCAATGTAATCTTAATACGAACTGTTCTAAAAATGTTTATTTGCAAACTTGCACTGTCGTAGCTAAATCGGAAAATAAATCTTGCTTATCAAGATTAATGTTTGACAGTGGAAGTTCACGTTCTTTTATAAGTGAAAAATTAGCGAATAAATTGAATTTAAAAACTATTCGGAATGAAGTTTTGTCAGTCTATTCTTTCGGAATGAAGAGCCCAACAGATAAAGTTTATCGAGTTGTTGAATTAACACTCGAAAGTATAAATTCTCTTTTTCGAAAAAATCAGGAATTATTTGTGTCTAGGACTATTACAGGTGCTACCGTTAAATACCCAGACAAAAAAATAAAAGACTTAATGCTGAAAAGGAATTTGCGGTTAGCTGATGATTCCGCTAGCTCAAATAATATAGATATTCTTTTAGGGGCAGATGTTTGCTGAGAACTAATTTATCAGGAAAAGATTCCTATTAATAAACATTTATCAGCTTTGAATAGTGCATTCGGTTGGTTAATTACTGGAGCGGACAAAAACGAAAGTAGTTGTTCTGAGAACATGATTATTGTGAATAATGCGATTTCAAATGATTTGCGAATGTTCTGGGAAATTGAAGAATTTCCGAATGAGACTAAAAATTTATCGGAAAAGGAAAATCAATTAATCAAAAATTTTGAAGACTCTTTAAAATTTAACGGAGAGCGCTATGTTTGTAAATTAATGTGGAAAGATAATGTGGGACAACCCCCCGAATTGGACTCTAATTATGAGGTGGCGAGCAGACGCTTTAATTCATTAAAAATTAAATTGGATAAAAATCTTGAAATTTCTGACCAATATAAAGAAATTGTATGGGATCAATTGGAATGTAATATTGTGGAAAAATGTATTGATGAGGATTTAAACTCAGGTTACTACATGCCGCACAGGGAAGTTGTAAGACAGGATAAGCAGACTACTCGCGTTCGGATGGTTTATGATTGCAGCTCTAAAGCAAATGACAATAAAAATTCTTTGAATGATTCACTTGAATCTGGAGTTAACCTTTATCCAAATTTATTAGATGTAATACTTAAATTTCGGGAAAATCAAGTTGCGTTTTGCGGAGATCTAGAAAAAGCTTTCCTTATGATAGAAATTGCGGAAGAGGATAGAAAGTATCTAAAATTTTTGTGGTTTTCGGACGACCCGAATTATTCGGTACAAACACTTCAACTTAATCGTTTACCATTCGGATTAACGACGTCTCCGTTCGCGCTAGCTTGTGTTTTGAAATTTCACATTAGGAAATTTAAAGATGATTATCCTGATTGTTATGAAATGTTAAATTCTCTGTATGTCGATGATTTGTACGATGGAGCTAAAATTGCTCAGGATGCCTATAAGTTATCATCTTTGGCAATAGAAATATTACGCGTCGCTGGATTCAAATTGAGAAAATTAAAACTAACTGTGAGGAACTAAATAAACTTTGGCGTGAAAACGGGTATGAGGAAAATATGGATTTTGGACTTGGCGAAGGGTTCTTGGGATTAAAGTGGGATCATATTAAGGATGAAATTAAGTTAGATTTAAAGGATGTTAGGGATCCCCTGGAATTTGGAATCACCAAGCGACATGTGCTGAGCATGATTTCTAAAATATTTGATCCTTGCGGACTAATTAGTCCTTTGGTAATAAGAGTTAAAATTCTCATGCAAGAAATGTGGCAAAGAGGTCTAAATTGGGACGAAAACTTGCCAAACGACTTAGAAAAGAAGTGGGGAACATGGTGTTCTGAACTTGTTGAACTGGAAAATTTCAATATTCAACGTAAACTTTTTTCAACAGAAGACGTTAGTGAAGTTTCTCTACATATTTTTGTGGACGCTAGCCCTAAGGCTTATGGGGCTGTGGCATACCTCCGATACTTTACAACTGAAGGAAAAATTAAAATTAGTTTTGTGATTTCGAAAAGTAAAGTTGCTCCTCTGAAAACTTTAACTTTAGCAAGATTAGAGTTGATGGCAGCACTCGTAGGTGCTCGTCTAGGTAAATATATTCAGAATATATTTCCAGCCTTTACTAAAAAAATATTTTTTTGGAGTGACTCCAAAATTGTGCTGCACTGGGTGAAAGGTTCGTCTAAAGTTTGGAAACCTTTTGTGGCAAATCGGGTGGCTCAGGTACAAGCACTCTCTTTACCTGAGTGTTGGAATTTTTGCAGTGGATCGGAAAATCCTGCTGACCTTACTACTAGAGGAGAATCTGCAAAAATGATCCTTTCGAGTTCTTTGTGGTGGACAGGCCCTCCTTGGTTGTCTCAACCGGTTCACCTGTGGCCTAGTGAAAGCTCCTCCAACCGACCTGACGACAATTGTAATGAAGAGCTAATTTCGAAGGAGCTTCGAACTGTAGCAGTGAATACTGTAGCCTTGACTGAACCAATTCTAGATTTGACAAAATACAGTAGTTTTTTAAAATGTCTGAGAATTTTTGCATGGATAAAACGATTTGAAGCTAGAGCGAGAAAAGTAACATCTGAAAGCGGTCCTCTGTCTGCTCGAGATCTCGAAGAAGCCGAACAGTATTTTATCCGGAAAATCCAAAGTGAACATTTTTCAAAGGAAATTAAATCTCTGAAATCTAAAAAACCTATTTCCTCAGACTCTAACATTTTTTCCTTGGCCCCATTCCTGGATGAAAATAATTTGATTAGAATAAAGGAAAGAATGAACGAAGCAGAATTTACTTTAGGTGAAAAACACCCTATTCTACTACCAAAAGATTCCCGATTGACTGAATTAATAGTGTTACATGCTCACAATAAAATGCTTCATGCTGGGGTTGCTGCGACACTATCAAAAATACGTCAAAATTTCTGGATAATTAAAGGAAGGCAGTTAGTAAAAAAAGGTCATCCATAACTGTCTAATCTGTAGAAGATATTCTGCGAAACCTGCAAGTCAACTTACCGGACAGATTCCAAAAGATGGAGCTTGTCTCTGACTTGTCAACAAGTAAGTTCATATTGGCTCTAAGACGTTTTTTGTCAAGGCGAGGAAACTGTCGCATAATTTATTCCGATAATGCCAAAACTTTTAAGTGCGCTAATAAAGATTTCGATTATTTTGATAAAATTGTTAAAGATAAAAGTCTTCAAGACTTCATTTCTTCGGAAAGAATTGCATGGAAATTTATCGTAGAACTCGCCCCGTGGTGGGGAGGTTTTTACGAGCGATTGATGAGAACAATTAAAGAGCCTTTGAGAAAAATCCTCGGACGATCTCAATTAACCTTTGAAGAACTAACAACAATTTTGGCTGAGATCGAAAATGTTCTCAATCAGAGACCCCTAACCTACATCTATAACGACGCCAATGAGCCTGAACCTCTGACACCAGCTCATTTTTTGTTGGTGGGACACAACATAAAATATCCTTTCAATTTTGCTGAACTTTTCAATACTAATTCGTCCAGAGTTTCCTTGGTTAAACGCAAGATATACCAAACAAAACTCCTACAGCAGCTTTGGACAAAGTGGAAAACACAATATTTGTTAAATTTAAAGAATTTCCATGTGTTCAACACTTCAACCTCTAAAGAAAATTTCAAGGAAGGCGAGGTTGTACTCATTGAGGGTACAAACAAATCAAAGTTTTTATGGGACCTAGGTCGCATTACCGAGGTCTTTCAGGGTCGTGATGGACTCGTTAGGTCATGCAAAGTTAAAACTAAAAACACTGAACTTAGAAGACCTATTCAACTTTTGTATCCTCTGGAACTGCCGAACTGAAAAAAAAAAAAAACTTTTTACTATTTTAATTTCTTTCTCTCTTTCTTTTTTTAATACTAGATTATCCATTATAATTGCTAAGTTACTTTTAATTTCAACTCTTAGTTTGAATTCTCATAATATTTGTTTTCATTGTTTTGAATATGAATGTCATATAATTTTATGTTTTTCTTTGTGATAATTTTAGCAAATTATCAGGTGGGGAGTGTTTGGAAATTTGTGTTAATTTTCTCCCCTAGATGGCACTGCATGTCAATGTAAGTTTAATATTTACTATGTTTTGTCTATACTCTCGTGGCAGGCAATAAGGAAAGTATGAGCGTATGTAAGCTCTCATCTTTAATAATTCTTTGAATAAAAATGTATATATGTAAAAATAAATTAATGTAAGTTTTAGAAGATAGATGTTTTTCTTGATGCACCTTCTACCACTCAACCACGGATGTAATAATAGTGTCTTCGCTGTAGACATCGGGGCGCCTCGCTATTGTCAAGTCGCTCCTCGCCTGAGAGCCGAAAAAATGACTCCTTTTGTAAGTGACCCTCGGCAGGAGAAACTATTCCTTTCGCATTTCGCCGCTGGGCCATGAGGAGGGGAAATCTCACAGCGTAGGCATCCATATATTTCACAAACGTTGATGATTAGTTTGAATTCGCCAAAGTTGCAATGCCTGAACTTCACAGCTAGCCCATCAAGCCTCGAAAATACGCCACTAATTTATATTCATATTTGAGGCGAATATATGGATTTGTTTCAAGGCAGGACCGATTGCAGTAAACGTGTTATTTGGCGCTGAAAATAAAACTAACCTCCAAGAGAAGGAAGTTTAAAGAGAAGTCAACTGGAAAAGTCAGAAGTTTAAAGGCCTGTTCACATAGAATCCTTCAACGTCAGTGTTACTCGCGTTTGAATATAGTTAACCAATTACAAACCTCCAAACGATTAGCCACGACAATACCACCCCCAAACAATACCACTTTGGTTTTTTTAAACCAAAGTGGTATTTTTTTTTTAACTGTTAAGGTCTGAGATTGGATTAAAATGTCAATACGAGTAACGTCGACGCTGGCGGATTCTATAAGAACAGGCCCTAAGAATAGCGTCAGCAATAGCAGTTTCGAAATAGTTTTAGCCAATCACAGACCTGAAGACGTTGTTCCCATTGAGTCCGGAGTTTGGAGGTCTGTGATTGGTTAAAATTATTCCGATACGAATAACGCTGACTCTACGCAACGCTGATGGATTCAATGTGAACAATGCCTAACGGAACAGATGGAGGAAGCAAAATTCCAAGCAAAGCAAAATTCATAGACATACAAAATTCCAAGACAGTGGTATTTTCGTTTTTTTTTAGAAGGGAAGTGTGTCTAAACTTACCGTAAGCTTGTATTATTGTTCATGTGGCCCTCGACCCTGAAAAGCTGATGACTACAAAAGGTATTGGTATTCAACACTTTTCTGTACCGAGTGTTGCATCAATAAATCCGTAAGCCGGAATTATGTTCAGTGGCAATATTCCTTGTACTTTATGAAATGGGAAAAAAGCACACTGCTTATATACAGCTACATTATCAGTGAAATTTGCTGTCGATAACGCACTCGCATATCAGCAAGGGAGCTTGACAAGGCTGCTTTATTAAAAATTTGTGATTCTTTTATTTCATAATGATACATAAACAGATGTAATCCGTAATTTAAGGGTCCTTCGCGTGTTTTTCTGTCAGACTTTTTTTTTCTTAGTTTCTATTTTTAAAAAAACTTTATATTTATTATACCATATAGTTTGGAGTTAATTTTATTGATTCTCGTTCTCGGGAATAAAAACTAACGATTATAACTATAAATGATTCAGAGACAAGTTACATTTCATCTTATTATTGTGAGGATTTATTGAACTTTGGAATCATACCCCAAAACTTCTCACCACGAAATTCCTTTAATTTCGTCACGAAATTTCTTTAATAACCTACTCTCAGGTGTATGAGAATCAATGTTAAGATTTAAAAGTTACAGATCTTCAAAAAAGTGAGTAATCTTTCAATGCACAATTTATTTATTTTTTAATTAACGTGACAGAGGGGCGTGATAGAGCTCATTACAGTGCTTATATTAGAAAAGGAATGATAACTTGTAAGGCTGCTTTGAACTAACCCTACTGGATACGTTCACCTCAATGTTAACGTATGGAGAAAATGTATCTACTATTGACAGCTACATAAATGCAGAAAATCCAATAACAATTACAAGATAAAAAGAACTTTTTATATACCATGTTTTTAAATTATCTGTTGAATCATATAAACTCGACAATTCTATGTATTAATAAATACTTTTTTAAAAATTTTTTGATGAATTCTCCCATCAACTTGAAAGAAAATGAAGTTAATTGGAAGTTAACTTGCGTTTAACTTTTCTTTCCCGTTCCGGCCGATAGATGGCTGCACCAGTCTACAAAACAAAATTAACTGAAAATAACTGAAAGTTAATTCAATTCTGCTTAAAGATGGCTAAAAGTATCAAAAAATGCATTGTCATTGTGTTCAGAGCTATTCTAAAAGTTTCAAATGTCTAGCTAGTCGGGAAGTTAGTTAAAAATCGATTGCAAGATTTGTACTTGACAAACACACAAACACACACACAAACAAACAAGAAAGCGAGTTAATAAAAACATAGAAAAAATGGTATTTTCAGATCGCCTGAACTTTACTGCACCTTGCAACACGATTCATTTTATAAATTTCGTCCACAAAAGGAATTTAGGAGCGTTTAAAACACACTAGAAGACCAGATTTTCCCCCTGAATAATTTAAATTTTAAAATATTATTTACGTTTAAAAAAAACGAAAAATGCTCAAAGGTGTAAAATTTCTTTCTCTATTACGGAATCCAATTTTTAAAAAAAATCTTACAATCCAAGGCGGCAATCCTTGGACACATTTTCTCCATAGGTTAACATTGAGTTGAGCGAATCCAATAGGGTTAGTACACAGCAGCCTTAAAGGCAAATTCGACGTGTAGGATTGAACTTTTTATGAATAGAAGGCTTATTTTTAAATCTAATTTTTAAATCAAAAGTAAGATAGAAATAGGATTGGAAATTTTATAGCATAAAGTAAAAAACCCAGGCGATTAGAAAACAAATGTATGGTAAAAAAAATTCAGGTAGTGTCTTCTAACGAAACTACCGCGGGTTATTAACTTAGGATTACTTATCGTTGCTTACCTCTTTTGTATGTATATATATATATATGTATGTATTAGGTATATATGTATTTATATATATATATATATATATGTATAGATATATGTATGTCAAAATTTTGACGCACCTTGGTATTTTTCTGTTTAACTGTTTATTGCTTGCATCTGAAATTTTGCTTTCCAGAGGACCGTTATGGAGGAACGTAATCCTACGTTAAAAACTAAGAACTTGTTTATTGTTAAAAAAAATTAAGGATCTTTATAAAAATTGCAGTCAGTGAGATACGCTGTATGTATCTCTTCTAACAGCCTTAATTTTACTTTTCTCCCCTCCCCCCCCTCCCTCTCTTTTGTGATTCTATCGGGTAATATTTCCACTGATATCATCGCTCACCGAGACGAACCACCTGTTCTAACAAAGAGAGGGAAGAGGAGAAAAAAAAAAGTAAAAAATGAAGAGGCGAGATGAAAAGTCACCCAAAGAGAGGGAAGGAGAGAGACTGAAAACCCGAGGAAAAACCTGAAAAGTTACAATGAAGAGAAAACTTTGACAAAAGAAAGGTTTTAGCACAGCGACGACGGGTCAAGACAGTCTTCCCTTCTTTATATATTTTTTTAACTCCTCTTTTAAAGTGAGGTGGTGAACTCTGGCTAAATGTGAATACCTTTTTAAAAAAAAATTAATGCTTTTGTATAAATTTGATTTTCTTTTTTTTTTTTAAGAATGAGAAAATATTACTTAAATGGAACTTGTGGAGGATACTTAACAAATACACACAGCCTCCTAAAATTCTGTCAAAAATAAAAATCCAAATTGGCAACTAGTTACGGGCAAATAATTATGGGCTATCATCATGATAGGGAGCATTCATAGGCGGTTCGTCGGGTGGGCACGGGTTTGCACGTGCCCCCCCCCCCCCCCCTAATTTAACTTGAAATAAATTAAAACGTGAATAGAAGTTCAGTTAAAATCGGAAAATTGTAGAAAACTTTTAAGAAAGTTGGTTTTTTTTCCTGCTTTTTCAAACTATGAAACTGAAAATTCCGATTAAGTCTTTAGCCTTAACATAGTTTTTAATAATAATATGATACATAACAAAAATTCCATGCTATATTTTTTTCTCATTTTTATTTATATTATATTTATTTTTCTCGTATAACTTTTGAATATTACTCAAACATCAATTCTATTATTCAATTTCAAAAAAGTCATATTTTATATTTTAAGGACAGTCCGGCAGTCAATGCGCTGAGGATTGCCCTAACTGAGTTCAATTCGTGCCCCCCCCCCCCAAAAAAAAAAATAAAATAAGATAGAAGCACGCTATGCAGCAGCGTGCGCAGAAATTTTCAAAAGGGGGGGGGGGGTTATAGTCCAGTCAAATTAGGTTTTCATTTCGCATTAAATGAAGGGGATGAGATTTTTTCAGGAATGTGTAGGAGTTGGCTCCCTGAACAACGCCTAATAAAGTCCCCTCGATTTCAGGAGCCGCGAGGGGTGGGGTGGGGTTCCAAAGGTCACTTTTTTCAGTTTTCGGCGTTTATCTCGTAAACAGGGTGCCGCACAGAAAATTGTCAAACTCAAAAATTAAAGCTTATAAAATTCCCTTCCAAATGGTATATCCATGTTTGTACCCAAGTGTTACCGTTTTCGAGATATGAGCCGTTGAATATGAAAATTTTTCAAAAAAAGTGGCAGCGGTTCAGGTATCTCGTCAAACTTCTTCTTCTAACTCTTTCCCCTTCCATTTCTCAGAAAACTCGTGTAAAGAAAGTGTTAGAGGGAAAATTTTCCTTCAAAATTGTATATAGTTATGCTAATTTATCTTCACCAGGTAAATAGTTAGAGCGTTTTGAAGTTTAGGGGTACTTTTCAACATTTTGCTTCTAAAATGCTCGTCACTCAAGTTTCGTTTCCATGGTCTGTAACTCTCTTAATCACTTTGCATGTTTATTAATTTGATACGTATAGCATTCATAACCCATATAAATAATAAATTATGTATACCTGTACGTATAATGTATATCTCATAATATACAGAAGAACACTTGTAGTACAAAGGAGGAAGTAAGAAAAAAAACCAAAATGTATAAAAGTGTCACTTTAGCTCAGATCATTTTGGAAAATTTAGATATCACACCATATGAAAAAGAAGAAGTAGCTCAGTTACTTCAGACCACAGTAGAAATTATTCCACAACACATTTCCACAAATACCTCCCTTGCCAGCATTCAGTGGAAATTGAGCAACGAATTGTCACGTCTCAAAGGTCATGGGCCAACAGCAGCTTTGTGGGTCCAGTACTTTGGAATGGTGGTGTTGATGAAAAAATTCATTGCAGCACAGCGCAACTGGGAAGATCATATAACATGCGCCCAACTGATGATACCTTACTTCCATGCCTGCGGGCATTTTCATTATGCAAAGTGTACTCACCTAATGTACAACACATGCTGGGACTAACAACTCGCCACCATCAACTTAAACAGGATTTTATAGATCGTGGATACTTCACTGTCAACAGAACTGGAACACCAATGGCTGGTGTGTGGTCTGACATGGCAATTGAGGTGACACTCATGTATGACATGAAGAGTGAAGGAGAATTAACACGTGGGCGAGGCTTTAGTGATTCGGTGTTGGCGAAATGGGCTGGGGGAGCACGCACAGCTACAGCAATAGGTAGTTCACTTGAGATGTTTTGTGGCGTCCATACTGCAAGAGAAGAACAACATGTTGAATTTCGAGCATCACGCATAACTAGAAATGATCTATACAGAAGGAAGCTTCTTCAATGGTTGGCTGATACCCGCCTTTTGCTGAACGTAATTGTTTGATGTCACTTTGAACGGGAGTAATTGGAACAAGTAACGTAAACTGCTACCAGTCCTTGGAATAAAAAAGTCAGCACTGTATGATGCTTTCCCAAAATGTAATCAACTGATCAATGTGAAGAACAGTTTCACGGTAATCGATGGTGGCTTCCTGCTTCATAGAGTAATGTGGAACACCAACACCACCTTCGCCTCCATCTGCGATCAATATGTATCGTACACAATCAACCATTACGGCAGCAGTTCAGCTGTGGTTTTTGATGGTTATGAAAACACGAACTCCACGGTAAGAGACGAACAACATCGGAGAGCATCAAGTAAAACATCAGTGGATATTGACTTCAATAAGAGCATGGCGGCTACTGTTCATCAGGAAAACTCCCTTTCCAATGAAAGGAACAAAACTAAGCTCATTACTATGTTAGTTCAGGTCTTGGGTGAAAGAGGTATACAGTCTACTACAGCCAAAGGAGATGCTGACTGCAGTATTGTCAGAGGTGGCTGGCAAAACACCTCTTATTCAACTATGGTGATAGTAGGTGAAGACAGACCTGCTCGTCTTACTTGTGGCATTCACCCCATGAGACACGAATGTGTTTTTCATGAAGGCCAGACGGGGCAATACAAAAAACAGGCTCTACTCTTCACAACATCTTCAGGTCTTATAATTCAGCCAGTACATTCTCTTCATCCATAGTTTCTCAGGATGTGACACTACGTCAGCGATTTATGGTAAAAGCAAAGCAGCAATAGTACAATGTTTCCAGCGTTATGCCAATGAAACAACAAACATCGTCGAAGTGTTTTATGACTCCAAATCTTCACCAGGAGACATTGCTGGAGCTGAGGAACGAATGTTCCTGCTCATGTTCCAGGCTCCGCCAAATGAGCATGATCTCAATCACCACAGGTACCTTTCATTTTTCTTTGCTCGTACTGACCCCATTAAGTAAATTTAATAATATATATAATTCATTAATATTCAATAATACGTTATACACTATCTGGCCAAAAGTATCCGGACTCCCCCCTAAAGAAGTGGATCTAGCAGATGACGTAATTTGATGCGTAACCGAAAGCTATAAAAGTATTGGTAGTGGTTTGTCAGGTCATATTTATGCGTTTGTGAGACGATGAGTAAGTCAAAGGAGCTTAGTGACTTTGATCGTGGCATTATAGTGGGATGCCATCTTTGTGGGAAATCAGTTCGTGAAAATTCGGACATTCTACAGAAGCTAAAATGATAGTGAAGACTTTGACTTGTTTGAAACTTTTTTCCGAAGTATCAGATTGACGGCTTTTAATATATAGGAAAGCAGTTGATGAAATAAATTGTATATAATACATTTCATGTAAGTAACTGTTGTTTGAACCTACTTAAACCATTTTTTGATTATATGAACAACTTTTATACATTTTGGTTTGTTTTCTTACTTCCTCCTTTGTACTTCAAGTGTTCTTCTGTATATTATGAGATATACATTATACATACAGGTATACATAATTTATTATTTATATGGGTTATAAATACTATAGTATCAAATTAAGCAACATACAGAGTGATTAAGAGAGTTACAGACCATGGAAACGAAACTTGAGTGACGAGCATTTTACAAGTAAAATGTTGAAAAGTACCCCTAAACTTCAAAACGCTCTAACTATTTACCTGGTGAAGATAAATTAGCATAACTATATACATTTTTTAAGGAAATTTTTCGCTCTACAACTTTCTTTACACTAGTTTTCTGAGAAATGGAAGGTGAAAGAGTTAAAAGAAGAAGTTTGACAAGATACCTGAACCGCTGCCACTTTTTTTGAAAAATGTTCATATTCAACGGCTCATATCTAGAAAACGGTAACACTTGGGTACAAACATGGATATACCATTTGGAAGGGAATTTTATAAGCTTTAATTTTTGTGTTTGACAATTTTCTGTGCGACGCACCGTTTTTGAGATAAACGCCGAAAACTGAAAAAAGTGACCTTTGGACCCATAAATTAGAGCATAAATGATCGGGAGGTTAGGCTTAACTGTAGCCGGCATAGCAACCGAGAGCCAGTAATAGTTAATTTTATACACTTTTTTCAGTACTTTCTGAATTTTTACTCCATTTTATAAGTGAAGAAATTTCCCAACAATTTATTATTTTATATCATTAAGTGTAGATACCTGAATTGTGAACAATAATAGTACATACAGAGAGTAATGTAATCCACATTATATTTTAGTACTGGCTGAATTTATACTCCATTTCTTTAAGTGAACAAATTTTTCCCCAACAATTTCTTATTTCATGTTATGATAAAGTGTAGATATCTTAATTTTGAAAAATAGTACATAGAGAGAGGGGTGTAATTTTAAAAATCATTGGTGTTGGGTTTCTCAGTCTTATCTTTAACTCTGTTCTGAAGTAATGAAAATTCACATTTTTTAATCATGTTGTTTTAGAATCAGCCTTATAGAGAATACCCCTCAACAACGTATATTTATGATGACAGGTGATGGTAACATTCCATACATATATTACTTTAAGTTGAGTTGTTTTGCAAAAGAAAATATAAAACTAAAAGCGACCATGCTGGTCGTGCAGTGGCTAGTTGTTAGAATTACATGATGTTACCTTTCAGATGGCACTGGTTGGAGGCCTTATCAGAACAGAAAATGCTAAACTGTTTATTGTTCTGAATTTCTCTCGTGAAGATTATTTGTCATTCGTTATTATATCTTTAGAATTAAATATTTTTAAAAAGAATCCCATAATTGAAATAATGTAGGATTTCATAGGGCTTGTGATATAAAAACTTTAGAGTAGTTTATTTTAAATTTTAACATCGCAACACGTATGGAGCGCTCACTTTAGTCACTACAATTGCAGGAGAACCTGCTGAGACCATTTTCCGTTCTCTTAACCACCATAATACAGTTGCGTACTGTTCTACGATATTTGTGAATGACGCCTCCAGATAACAGCGACCTAAGTTTATTTCCTTTATAGCCATAAACAAGGTCACAGCTATTACAGTTACTTAGGACTACTACGAAGCTCAGCAAAAGACTTTAGATTTGAAATAAGGCACAACGACAAGCCAAGCTCCGACTAAGAAATGAATGAATCAGAACTTACGGGCCGAGTTCAGCCTGCTTATATAATCTTGGGGACATTCTCGATTGTTCGAGAAATGGAAAATTCCCGAACGCGATAACAACGTAACCTAGGTGAAATCTGATTAGTTCTCCGGACACCCAAAATGTCGCTAAATTAGTAGTGAGGCTCGCCAAAATTCTCGAAAATATCGCCAAAGGGTCATTTATTGAAATCTAACGCTCAATAGCAGTAAATAAACGGTATTTAACACAAAATAAGCATAAATTAAGGAGAGATAAAGAATATTTACAAATGTTTTAAAATATTTACAGCTATTTACAACAATATATCAGGAAGAATCCTGAATCCCTAACCTTTATTCGAGTTTGCTCCATACGCGAGACCAGTTCTGGGTAGTCATACACAGGGAACTAAACTCTTCACCTCACTGACAGATTTCTTGCTTACAAGCTATATCCCATCCAATCAGCGGTTCAAGTAGACCTGTAGAACTTTTAACGGCTGATGCCGGAGTAAAAGGGTAAAAATGTTGACAGTCCCTAAAGCCTCAAATTTACATAGCACCTGTAAGGGCTGATATCTAGCTTTATGTGTAACTAGCTGGGCTTCGCCCGTCTAGCTGGTCGATTTAGGGACCCACTCCCTTCAGCAATTATTGTCAGAGAATGGAAACACTAAAAAACAACGAATAAAGGTATTTAAATTTTGTGGTTACGCATCCCATGTCCTGCAAACAGTTGCAAGCAGAAGAAAAATTCTCCTCCCCCCCCCCCCACCGGCGAGCCGGCGTTGCCCGGGATTTTAAGAATGTTTGTTTGTTAACCAAATTATCATTTTAAAAACTAAACACAGTATAAATTACATAGTAAAAAAAATGTGAAAGAAAGACCCTAAAATAAAACTGAGATTAAAATCAAAAGTGCAAAATTACAGAAAATGAAATGAAAAGTATGTTTTAAAATTATAGAAATACAAAAACAAAATAAATTACTAAAAAGTTTGCCTTAAAACTGAGATTAAAATCAAAAGTGCAAAATTAAAGAAAAGGAAACACAGTATAAATAAAAACTAAACACAGCTTAAATAACCTAGAATAATAACAGTATAAATGAAAAATATATATATACATTTATAATAAACCACTAAAAGCTGAAAACAAAAAATGTCAAATTGTGTTTTGGAATGAACTTCTAAAATGAAAATGGCAACAAAGAACGTTTGTTTACAATCTGAGACCGGTAATTCTTCGAAATGTCTTAAAATATAAATTTTTTAGTATAAAATCTGACTTGAAAGATTATTATTTTCATTTATTATTCGGGTTTAATATATGACTTGAAACTTTTTGATTGTATTTATTTTTTATCGTTTTTGCTTCTCGCTGTTCAGTAAGCCCAACATGGCTGGCTTGAGAGTTATGAGGCTCTTCCATTTCTGGATTCACCCTTCAAAAATTGTTGGTTTTTTATTAATTAAAAGTTAACGGTAATAAAATTTTAAATTCGGGCTTCGAGGTGCACATACTCATCGTCTGCACTACCTGTGTGCCGAAGTTCATGACTGTAAGTGCCATAGATTCGTCTGGAGACAGTACACACACACACAAACACTTCCTTTTATTAATATAGATACAATGAATGAATGGTGCTGAAGAAACATTGTCAAGTTATCTACAGTCACAAGCACTTGAAAGTTCTAATAAATGAAATCTGGGATAGACTCACAAAGGATTTTAATTTCAGGAAGAGTTGAAAAAAATGACTAAAAAAGATCTTAAGAGAAGGTAATCGGAACCTTTGAAAGTAAATCACATATTCTCTCTTTCATGTATGTATTTAGTAGTGCAGACAGGGTTCAGTCTGGGAAGGGAGAAATTGAACTTCATACATGGCCAAGATGTAACAGAACTGTTTGGCGTTGTTCGCATTGCTGCCGGAGAGTAGCGCAGAGCGCAGCGTAACTTCGTTGGCGCCAATATTGATGACATGGCCTGTGATTGGTATGACGTAACAAGTGCCGTCGAGTTCTGTGATTGGTTAAACTTTTTATTGTTAATGCTCTGTAAGCAATGTGAACAAGGCCTTACTGCTCTACTACAGTTATTTGTAAGAAGCTGGGGGGCTTTTGGGGAAATTTAACCTCTAAATCTCCCCTTCTCGTTACGCTACTTTTTACATTAAAAGGATTGGCCGGGTTTGTTGTTAACTCTTGAAGTCCCTGGTAGAAAGAAATTAAAACTCTAAGCTCAAAATAACACATGGATAATTTATTCACCGTGCTATCTGAGCAGGGATATATCAACCTATAACTCGATACAACACAGGATTCCTGATAAAAGATCACATCACGAAATGAAAACTGAGAAATTTTCACCCCAAATAGATACTTACCAACAAATAATTTATCGACGCATGGACTAACTCGCCTTTATTCCACATTCATCCTTCGTTGAATTTCACTTACTTCAACGGAATTCGACAGTATTCCGATTCAAGTCATCCCTTCGAATTGGGAAACCTTCCTATATTTAAGTTGTTGCGTCACTGTTTACGTCCAACACTAAAATTAGTAAATTCTAGAGCTCTTTTTTAGGGAGTTGCGAGCTCTTTTGAGGATTGCGTGAGGCAATTTACAAAGAAATTTTGCCTTTAATGGTGATTAGAAAGGTAACAAAGGATTCAGAAGAAAAAATGTAGTACCTTTCGACTTGGGTTCGATACCTATTCGTGATAAATGGTCTTCAAAGTGGTGTCGACCTCTGGAAAGAACGATAACGAGCCGTTGTGAACTATTTGTTAAACATCCCTCGCGGAGGAAATCAGCATTTTCAAATGATTAAAAAAATAAATGAATTAATAAGTCATATGATTGAACTAGCTGAAATCCCGCACTTCGCTACGGAGTACATTCAAATTAAATACAACGGTCAATGTATGCAATTAATGCAATATATATATATATATATATATATATATATATATATATATATATATATATATATATATATATATGTATTTATTTATTTATTTATTTATTTATTTATTTATTTATTTATTTATTTATTTATTTATAATAAATACGACGATCAATGTATACAATTGATGTAAAAAAATATATATTTATTTATAAAAAATCGTAAGGGATATTTTTATAGACAAAATAATGTAGAAGAAAATATTCAAATTAAATCTAATAGGACATATTAAAGAATAGTACAGTTTGAGGAACATTTCTGTTACTGTATTTTAATATTTTTTTGGATAATGTCCAATCGTCTGCCGCATTAGCAAGAAAAAAAATTTTTTTTTTGTCTATTTAGTTTTTATGCACGTGACAACAAATTTATTTAAAGTACTAGAAAAAGAAATCACGTGATCAGCATTTAATAAATTAAATTCTAAAAATGAATCTTTAAAAATTACCCAAAAATCAGAAAATGGAGGTAAAGATTCGAAAAAGATTTAATTTTAAAGGAATTTTTATGATCTTTCTCGTGATATAAATTTTATAACCCTCAAATTATTATTTTAAATGCAAACTTAAAAAAAGTTACAAAAACAGCTTAAAAATTTAATTTAAAAAACCTAAGAAGAATTTTTCACAAATGTTTCTTAGTGCACCCTTACGCTATAAGAAGAATCGCCAAGCAAAATTTCAGCCCTTTAGGTCCAGCGGTTTGGCCTGTGAGTTGTATGTCAGTCAGTCAGTGAGCCAGTCAGTTACGGAACTGTTTTATATATATAGATTATACTCCAATAACTAAGTAATAAAATAAAAAATAAAATTTAAAAACATCTCAGGTCACATCTATCTTACAGTTAGAATCGGCGTGCATGGAACATGTTTTACGATGGTTTTCCCTTCAAAATCGTCGTTTTCCGAAAGAATCATCTCCCCTCGATTGCCGTTCATGCAAGACTAAAACTCGAAACAAGGTAGCCTAATTATTTTTAACCATTCGTAGTAAAATTAAAACACGTATTTATTATTCACTCCAATGTGCATTCACAACCATTTTCGGTTATTCTTAAAATAGGTTCATGATAACTCAAATAACTGATAAAGTTTATTGAATACAGGTTTACTAACGGATTTTCAAATAAACTAAGTTACCTTGAATGATTTGCTTTAAAAATACCATCTGCGCATTTGCAACGACCATGCTATGAGATCTGGGCCACATCTCCTAGCACAAGGAGAGAAGATTCCTAATGTCCGTGAGTGGCCCCATGGCTTTTAAATCTACAATGGTGGCAAAAAGTCCTGAAAACACTAATTTTTTTGCCTAATTTTTGTGTTTGACGTAATTTTTTGTTATAAAATTATCGTACTATCTTAACTATTTTTATTAATTCTAATGTGTTTTTTTCATGCTGATTTCAAATCTCTTTGTAGAATTCATGTACAGTAAATAATTTCATCGATATTTTGAAAAAAAAAATGATAAAACAAGCACAAGGTCACTGTAATAATGAGTGACTGTTTTTTCAACTAATGAAGTGCTCCGTTATTACAACTAATCAGAGAGCAGTAGTGATGAAGGGTTGAAAACACGTGCAGCATGTTTTAGTGAGCAGTTGTGTGTTGCAATTTGAAGTGCTTGTGTGGAAAATATTGGAATTATGGGTAAATTTTCATTTCTGCCTGATAATAAAAGGTACAAAATAATACTTTTGGAGGAAGAAGGTTATGCGCCAAATTGCAGCTAAAGTTCCATATGGTCTTTCTACTGTCGTGAGAACGTTGAAAAGATTTCTGAAACAAATTCTATTGCGGACATGGAGCGATCTGGACAACCGAGAGAAACAACTTTATGTGAAGACAGGGTATTGCACAGGATTTTACTTTCAAACAGAAAGCTCAATTCACCACAAATTTTGAAACAATGGACTTTGACATCGAATGTGAATGTGTACCCAAGAACTGTGAGAGGAAGACTGCTGAAAATTGGATTGCGAGGCTGCAAAGCTCGCCCAAAACCATTACTGACCGATTTTCATCGCAAGCGGAGATTGGTGTGGGCAAGGGATCATTCGTTATGGGCTATTAAAGACTGCGGAAAGGTAACAGTTAGTGATGAAAGTCAGTTTTGTATTTCTGGTAACCAAAGTAGTGCCTATATAAGACGACGCTTTCATGAGGAATTCAGCTCTCAGTGTCTGAAGCCCACAGTAAAGCGCCCGACGAAAGTGATGATATGGGACTGCATGTCTTCTCGTGTTGTTAGAAGACTTCACATCGTAAGTGGAACAGTCAAAGCCAGGGATTACATTGAAATACTACAAAATAAATTGCTATGAACAGCGGGAGATCTTTTTGGGGATCAGTCATTGATTTTCCAGGACGATAATGCTCCATGTCGCCGTGCAAAGGTAGTCCAGAAATGGTTCGAAGACAATACTGTGAATAGGATGAACTGGCCAGCACAGTCTCCGGATCTTAATCCGATAGAGAACCTATGGCATAAAATTGGTTATGATATTTTAAAGAAAAAACCTTCAAACAAACGTGAGTTAATTGAGGCTTTAATATTTTCCTTCAACCATGCTGTCACGAAAGAACTTCTTGTGAAATTGGTGCATTACATGCCAAAAAGATGCAGAGCCGTAATTAAAGCAAACGGCTGGTCCATAAAATATTGATGTTCAAACATGTAACAACCAAATTTTTAAAATGCATATTAAATGTACAGTATTTGTAAATTTTTGTGTTATTCTACTACGTATATTATGTTATTCTATATTGTGTTATTTTGTATATTCTACACCAATGGTCACCAAATGGCGGACCGCGGTCCGTATCCGGACCGCAGACAAGTTTTGTACGGACCGTGACGAAATTGTGTATTTTTACAAAATAATAATGATTCATTCTCAGAAAATAATGTTTCATTCTACAACCCTCTTACACTCCCCCCCCCCCCCACCATCAACACAGCTACCGTTTTGACCTTGAGCTATGAATAACACCCGCTCTCTCCTCTCTCTTACCCCTTTAGTCTGGTCTAGTGCTTGTCATCAGCGTATCAAGTAAAATTCAGAGTTTATGTTCTAGTTACATCGGCACAAATCATGAACCGATCTACGACGGAATAAGAAAAATGTTCAGAGGCTTCTTTATGTATATCTTGGACTCTAGACAAATTTATGAAGCCAAATACTGATGCAGATATTGTAAAAGAGTGTATGCTGGATACTGGAAATGCTTTAATTGAGAATAAAAAGGATATCGTTGACACTATTCGACATATTACATTATCTGCTTCTTTAAGCACAAGGAATACACAAGTTTTGGCAGAGGAAAACTATAAAACTTTGAAACAAACTTTTACTGCCGCTGATTGCTATGCTTTGGCTTTGGACGAGTCTTGCGACATTACAGATACAACACAGCTGATTATTTTTGTGCGCTACCTCGACAGAACCCGTGAACAGTTTTTTAAGAACTATTGACTATTTTTCCTATGTCAGGAGAGGATTTGTACAAGGCTGTTACAGAGTATTTCAAACAAGCTGGTTTGGTCATGACAAAAGTTATATCGGTAACAACAGAAGGGGCAACAGCAATGCTGGGGTGTAGAAAAGCCTTGGTTCAATGACTCAGCAGTGATCCAAAATGCAATGAAAATTTGATGTCGTACCACTGTATTATTCATCACAGTGTGTTATGCTGCAGTCTGAATCCCAGTCTTCAGAATAAAATGCAAACGGTGATACAAATAATTAACTTTATACGAGCAAAATCATCTCTTAAGTACCGTCAATTTAAATTATTTCTTGAAGAGACTGATGCTCAGTTTGACGACTTGCTTCTCCACAACAATGTGAGATGGCTAAGTAAAGGCTTGGTGCTTGAAAGATTTTTTTCAGTATTCGAACAACAGAAGGGGCAACAGCAATGCTGGGGTGTAGAAAAGGCTTGGTTCAATGACTCAGCAGTGATCCAAGATACAATGAAAATGGGCATCAAAGAGTTTCTTTCAAATTGTGATCAAAGAGTAGCAAGCGAGCATTTAGGTTTCCTTGACGTTGAAGAAAACGTGGCAACCATCGCATATTTGACTGATCTTTTTAGGGACTTGAATCTTTTAATCCTCAAACTACAATGCCAAGGTAAACTTGTATGCAAACTTCTCTCAGAAGTAAAGAGGTTTTTTTTTTTTTTTATATGAAGATTGACCTCTTCTCCGAAGATATCAGCGAAGAACGTTTACACTTTCCCCATCTTAAGTCAGTTTGTGACAGTAATGAGGGTATTGACATCAGATAATTTGAAGAGTTTGGAAAAACTTAAATCTGAATTTCAAGAAAGATTTACTGACATTGAAAAAATTGAGAACGTTGTGCAGCTGGTTAACAACAGTTTTTCACTTATGCCCAATGGTATACGGACCAGTGAAGCAGCAGACGGGGCAAGAGCAACAAAGCTGCCCTACAGTTGGAAATAATCGAGTTCCAAGAAGATGTTGTTTTAAAGGACATTTATGCTCAAGTTCCAAAAACTCTTGGAAGTGACCAATTTTGGATTAAAAATGTGCGTGAAAAAAGTATCCAGAACTCAAAGATTTTGCCATAAAATGGTGTACCATGTTTGGCTCAACTTATGTGTGTGAAGCAGCATTCTCAAAAATGAACTTCATTAAGAACTGGTGCAGATCTCGACTCACAGATGACCACCTTAACAACTTGATGAAAATCAGCTGCACAAACATGACCCCAAATTTCAAGCAGGTTGTTCAAAATAAACCCAAGTAACACAAAACCGTTGGCAAGTCGTTGGCCAACCACTTTCGGGCATGGTTGGCCAACGGTGGTTTTTGGCCGTTGGCGCGAGGTTGGCCCAACGGTTGGCGTTCAGTTGGCCCAACGGTTGGCATTCAGTTGGCCCAACGGTTGGCATTCAGTTGGCCCAACCACTGGATTTACAGGATTTGGCCGTTGGCGTTCTGCTGGCCCAACGGTTGGATTTGTAGGGAAACGGTTGGCGTTCTGTTGGCCCAACGGTGGGATTTGTAGGGAAACGGTTGGCGTTCTGTTGGCCCAACGGTTGGATTTGTAGGGAAACGGTTGGCGTTCTGTTGGCCCAACGGTTGGATTTAAATGATTTGGCCGTTGGCATGAGGTTGGTCAACAGTAGGCATTCAGTTGGCCCAACAGTCAACTTTGTAGGTAAGCCTACATTAAATTTATTTGGGGCTATTATGCATTTTTCAACCCAGCCAGCAACTCTTTGTTCATCAGGCCAATGGTCAAACTATCCAAGGGTCAATAGTTTTGACATTTTGCTATTTTTCAGCAAATCGTTTACAAAGAGCCCAAGTAACACAAAACCGTTGGCAAGTCGTTGGCCAACCACTTTCGGGCATGGTTGGCCAACGGTGGTTTTTGGCCGTTGGCGCGAGGTTGGCCCAACGGTTGGCGTTCAGTTGGCCCAACGGTTGGCATTCAGTTGGCCCAACCACTGGATTTACAGGATTTGGCCGTTGGCGTTCTGCTGGCCCAACGGTTGGATTTGTAGGGAAACGGTTGGCGTTCTGTTGGCCCAACGGTGGGATTTGTAGGGAAACGGTTGGCGTTCTGTTGGCCCAACGGTTGGATTTGTAGGGAAACGGTTGGCGTTCTGTTGGCCCAACGGTTGGATTTAAATGATTTGGCCGTTGGCATGAGGTTGGTCAACAGTAGGCATTCAGTTGGCCCAACAGTCAACTTTGTAGGTAAGCCTACATTAAATTTATTTGGGGCTATTATGCATTTTTCAACCCAGCCAGCAACTCTTTGTTCATCAGGCCAATGGTCAAACTATCCAAGGGTCAATAGTTTTGACATTTTGCTATTTTTCAGCAAATCGTTTACAAAGAGGATTTCCCCTTTTTAAACAGTTTATTAAGTTTTAGTATTTAGCCACCAATAATTTATATAAAAATAGTATATTCAAAAAAGCATTTTTGAACAACCTATTTTATATATATTCAAAAAAGAATTTCGGATATACTATTTTTATATAAATTATTTGTGGCTAAATACTAGAACTTAATACTGTTTAAAAAAGGAAAATTCTCTTTGTAAACGGTCTGCTGAAAATTAGCAAAATGTTAAACTATTGACCCTAGGATAGTTTGAAAATTGGCCCAATGAACAAAGAATTGTTGGCTGGGTTGAAAAATGCATAACTCTTTTCCCCCAAAAGTAGTTTGAAAACTACAAAATTCACTCTTTTATGAAATCAAAAAGTTTCCATAGTTAAATATTAAAATGTACAAAAAGCAACAATACATTTTAATTTTAATGTTATTTTTAACAGTTTACATTTTGCTTGACATTGATTACATAAAGTGTTTTGTTTTAAACACTTTATATCTTTTTAAAGAGGATAAATCTTATAGATTATATCCTTAGTGATATTATAAATCTCATGTCACTCTCTCTCTCTCTCTCTCTCTCTATATATATATATATATATATATATATATATATATATACACAATTTATAATATCAATGCTACCTGTTGTTTTTAATCAGTCACTTTACTACATATATAAATTTTTTTAAATAATCACCTTTCCATTATAATCAACTGGTGTCAAATTGCACACTCATGCTGAGTTAATATGACAAATACTTTTTGTAAGATTACCTTTATATAAATATTTTTTTCATTATATATATATATATATATATATATTTTATAAACACTTTATCTTCCAATTTGTCTTCAGGTCTGATACAATATATACAACTGAGGTCTGATTTTTTTAAAACTTTCCATAAAACTGTTATATCAATTTTTGGACTTACCTTGTTTAATATTTTAAAACAGCATCTTAATAAGGCATGTTATAGTAATTTTAATAAAACACAACTTTTCATCAATTTTTTTTTATTTTAACAAAAAATTTAATAAAATTTAATTTTACATTGTCAAAAATACACAGTTCTTTTATCTCTCCCTCCTTCTCTGTCTTTCGAAAAAAGAAAAAATCCCTTTATTAAGTCTCCAACAAATTTTTCCATTATGACTTCTCCCTGGTGAGCCAGTCCGACAGAAGCTGTCAATAGAAAAATAAATTAGTACAGTAAATGAGTCAAAAGAAAAATAGCTATATATGCACCAAACAGTCAAACAAAAATGCCTGATTAAGTTAGTTTTTTTAATTTTTTAGAAACAAGTTAACTTATTATGAAATCTAACCCTAGCATTTACTTCATAATCAAAAATTTCTTCATGTTGCATGAACTTGTCTTAACTATTACTTCAGGTATGTATCAGTAAAGGTTTATTTATTTGCTAAATTATCAAAGCACAAAATAAAATAACAATTTCAAATATGCAAACTAAATTAACATCAGAGACAAATTAGACACTGCACAGATCTTTAATAATTTTAGTACATATTTATTTACATGAATATATCAACTCTCTGAAAACTTATTTAAAATTTAGACATGAAAAATTAAAATATCAAGAGCTATTGGCAGAAATTTCTTTACATTATAGGAACTAATCATCTTAAACTGCTTGCATGTATTTAGCAAAGTTTATTTTCATAAATTAACAGAGCAGAAAATTAAAGAATAATTTGAAATATTTGAACCAAATTAAAATTAGAAAAATAAGACATTGTAGTATATGATAGATAAGATTAATTTCCACATACATTTTACCAATACAACATTGAAAAAATTAAGGTGAAATTTTCCTTCTCTTAACCACACAGTAAACAATATTTTCTCAGTAAAAGTCAAATTAATTCTGTAGCATCAAAAGCCCAACAGTTTGTAAATATATGTTTGTCAACACAAAGTTTTTTATTAGCACAATATCTTTAAAAAAAACCAACACTTTAATAATTTTAGACAATATTTATAACTCCACGAATATAAAAAAAAAATTACAAATGTTTGTACAAAATATCAACCCTACTAATGCCTTTCTATCTACTGAACATCACAGTATCTATATATTTAAGTTGCTAAGCCAGACCGATTCTTTGGGCTGTCTGGGAGAGAAAACTACTGCATCAATTTATTTCATTTTGGTCTTAAAAAAAAGATTTTAATCTATAGATGTGTCAAATATGGTTTTTGTAACCATAATCTCTATTAATTAGCGATAATTTATAATCTAAAATTGCTTTCTGTACATGCTCAGCGACATGTTTAAATCTGGCTTTAGATACTCACTAAGCACGAGGCTGCATAAACTATTGCATAAAATACTGTACTAATTAGATATAACTAAAAATTTAAAACACATTAACATAATGATTTAAAAATACATATTTAATAAAGTGAATCAAATATTACTAGTAGGAAACAAGAGAAAATAAAAAAGAGTGAGGAACAAGACTTCAATTTATACAAATAGGCCAAGAATTCAAAGCAAGTTTTTACCTAGATTCAATCATTCATAAGATAATAACCACACTTCCAGTTCTTTCATCTATGGTACTAAGGAGATCAGGACTGGCAGTCAAATAAAAATTTCCAGAATTTCCAATTCTGCATACCAGTTCCTTGAATACATGATCTTATAGACAGCTAAAAATAGAAAAATAAGTCATATACCATGGGATTGTCAAAATACAGTCTTTAATATTATGTACAAACTTTATAAAATATATTGTTAAAAATATTGCTAAAAATGTAAATATTATAATAAGTAGCAGCTAATCAAATGTTAAAGACAAGTGAATTATTTTAATGAGTGATCAGCTTACTTCATAAATAGTCTTTAATATTATGTACAAACTTTATTAAGTATATTGTCAAAAATTGCTTAAAATGTAAATATTACAATAACTAGCAGATAATCAGATGTTAAAGACAAATGAATTATTTTAATGAGTGATCTGCATACTTCATAAATACTTTGTATTGATATTTTACTTTCAAACAAAATATTTAACATCAAATACCTGTTCAAGTCTGAGACAGACAATTATTTTAAACTGAAATAAAATACAATTGCTAAGTTGATAGTAAGGAGAGAAAAATTACTGAAATTTCACCAAAGCAGATAGCTAATTGTATTTTATCCTTGTATTCATAAGCTAGTGATTAACTGACGCTTCTTTATAAATTTGACGATTTAATAGAGTAGGTTTTCTAAATTTATGAAGTAAACTGTGAGATATAAACTTATAAACAACTTAAATACACTCAGAATAAAAGGTTCAACTTCTTATATAAAATGTTCAGTAAACTTTAATAACAGATATTTGAGCATAAATAAAAGTTTACCATAATGTTTTTATTATAAATACTCTAGTTAGAAATAATCTTACTGAAAGTACAAGGTAAGAATCATCAGTAAACACCAAATTTGATCAACTATTCAATTGAAAACTTTCTGAACGATCCGATTAACTAAAGTAACTCAACCATTTAAAATAAATAACATAAACACATCCATGATTTCAAAAAGTTTAAATACAACCATTCTATAAAGGATTCTAAATATACAGATTACTTATTGTGTTCTAAAAATAGAGGGTTAACAGCAAATACAATTACAGTAGTTAAATTTATTATTTGAGGAAAGCTTTGGCTGTTTTTATAGAAGTATTTTACTTAAATTTACCAAGTTACGCTTCATTTTGATATGCATTTTAGAAAACTACTTGATGCTACTAATTGGCCAAGTACATCATTTTGTTTACTAAATAAAAGTAAATTACTAATAAAATAATATACTTACTCTGGAATTCTTCGTAATATTACAATCACGTGGAACATGGAATGGCCGACATCCATTTCTTTTTACCGTTCATTTCTTCTCCACACGTGCAAACATTTCGACAAACCAGTTTATGTCGTAGTGAATAATGCATTTTGTAACTGTTGGCCCAACAGCTTTAATTTGCAGTTGGGCCAACCATATTTTGTAACCGTTGGCCCAACCACTTCCATTTGCAGTTGGGCCAACCATATTTTGTAACCGTTGGCCCAACCGCATCCATTTGCAGTTGGGCCAACCATATTTTGTAACCGTTGGCCCAACCGCATCCATTTGCAGTTGGGCCAACCACATTTTGTAACCGTTGGCCCAACCGCTTCCATTTGCAGTTGGGCCAACCATATTTTGCAACCGTTGGCCCAACCGCTTTCATTTGCAGTTGGCCCATCTGAATTTCTGGAATTTCTGCCAACGGTAACCGTTCCCCAACGATGCCACGAAAATATGCGGTTGGGCCAACGGTGTGTGTTACTTGGGAAACGTGCCATTTTCCCCATTGAACATTAACCACGATGAACTTTGTGAGACGTCTTTTTTGAATTTATATGTACTTTAATTTGATTTTCTTGTATTCTAAATATCCTAATAAAAAACTTGATTTGATATCTATGCACTTCATTTCACTGGTATCCATTGTCTTTTGCACGTAAGATAAAAACTGATTCCAAAGAAAAGTTTTACTAAGTAAAGCAAGTAGCTTAGGTTAGTAGAGTAGTTGGTAACATGGGGGAAGGGGAACGGTAGAAGGAGTTGAGGGGGGAGACTTAAGCTTTCTGGACCACGAAAGTTTGACAATGTTTTGAAACGGACCTACAGGAAAAATAATTGATGACCACTGCTATATAGCATTATGTACCTGTATTCATCGTAGTATATGTTTAAAATCTTTCTTCATTACATTCAAAAATAGAATGTTCATGTGTTTTTTTTTCTTGTTGTTCGCATGAACTCTTATGAGAAGGAAACGCTGATCAGCATTCCGTCATTTTTGACGGGGGTTATCTACTAGTATATATACATAAGAAATAAACATCGTCTCATTTTAAATTTAAACTCATTTAGTATTAGGTCTACGATTATATGATTTTAGGCTATGAAAAAGAAATACGCCGGGCTTTTATTGGGAGGGGCAATTGCCCCTACTGCCCTCCCCCCCCCCTTGGAGCCGCTATTGGTTACCATACGGTTGATTCAAGCCATGAGTATCTGCAGCTCTCTGACGACGCCATGTTTGTTTAATATCTACTGCGCGTGCGCATGACAAGCGGTCTGTAGCTAAATGAAAGCAAAAGCGACGTTTAGTCTGAAACATCTGCTATTTCGATGTGAGGCATGCCCAGTAATTGACAGGAAGTTGGATTTTGCTGATGTTACATCTACCACCTAGATTGAGAGTCGAAAGCGAGAGCACATTTTTTGGATAACTGCAACAAAGAATTTAAACTGGATATGCCATTTCCAGATTCCAAAGCTTAATGCTTCAACTATGAGATTTTACTTTTTTCTGACAGTTTTAAGAGAACATAAAGAATTGTCATTTTAACTTCTCTATTAAAGCAGATTCTAGGTCAAACAAGTATTATTCACTTTTCTTTTGGTGGGAGGGGAATCTAAACTGCAACTTTTCGCTCTTTGCTTGTGTTACTGGAATTTTTAATTTTTTTTTTTAATCCTTCTGAGAAATAAATTACTCCCCTGTTCAGTGGCGCATCCGGGGGGGAGCCAAGTCCCCCCCCCTCCCTCCCCAGATCAAATCCTGGGTGCGCTACTGCGGTTCGTTTAAAAACAATACTTAAACTCCGGAGTTATCTTAACTTTGGTCAGTTTGAAAGGTTAGGCTTCATTCAAAAAGAGAATCGAATTGGATTTTAAAAAAATACTATCACAAGAAAAAAAAAATAATAATAATAAAGGCATGCTTCTACTATTGTTTGTTTCATACGGACTACTATCTATACTACTTTGTAATAAATGCTAATAAACAACAGTCGAAACAACTGTTAAATGTCTCTCAACTTGTCATGTTTATGACTAAGGGGTTTTCGAATTCCACAATAACTAGAAACATTACCGATCACAATTTTTAGGATTATGATTCATTTGTTATTTAATACCCAAATAGTTTCTACCATGGTTTGCAAAGTAATCCTCTTTTCAGTTTAATAAAAAATAATGTAATGAAGCAGCACGAAGTTGTTTAATTGAAGTTGTTAAAAAGTCGCTTAAGTACTCAGAAAATACAAATAACCCTGTTTCGTATTTGGAACACTGACCTCATATTATATAGCTTGGATCTCCAATAATTTAAATCAACATTTATTACTCCCAAAATATTTCTACTTTTCTTTTGATATAATTCAGAATTCTCTATGAACATACATAGAATATAGATAAAATTCTACATGATGATGAGAATGCATAATGAATATTAATTATTTTAGAGGATAAGAAAGTATGCCTTGAACAAACAGAGACGTTGGATTTCAAATAGCTTTTGTTTACTTCTGTATTCGATAGATGGCAGTCTATTACTCTTTTGCGCATTTATCTTTTCAGCTGAATGAACTCGATGTCCTTTGTTTAAGTGGAAGGAGAAACTCGTGAGTAACATTCGCAGTAGTGACAAGTTGAAGAGACACAATATGGATAAAAACCTGAAGTATTGATAAAGATGAAGGAACGGAAGACTGGATTAAAATCACTAAAATATTTCTGCATAACTTCATTATAATTTTAAGGTGTTTTCTGAAAGTTTGGCAAAATCACAGATCGTTAGCATTGTGATGCCGATGGCGAGTATTCGAATAAAAATAGCAATCCAGCAATCAGTCTGCGGGTTCTGAGTGTTCTTTTGTTTGTTCTTTCACAAGAGAAACGAACTTGATCCACAGATTATTTTGGAAGGAATTTCTTGACGTTCGAAAGGCTCTAAAAAAATATAACAACATCTTAAAAATCAAATAAACTTGAAAATAGGATTAGACATTCAAATATAACTTTAATCGATTAAATAAATTAAGTCGCCAAATCAGGATCGTAGGTTAGGGGAGTCAGATATCCCCTTTACCCCACCCGTACTAAAATTTAAGTCTTTAAAATATGTCAATCTGTTTGCCAAAATAGGCCATGAATCACAGTTTCTTGAGATATTGTACTTTTTACCCGATATATATATTTTTTTAATTAATAGTCATCGATTATTAAAATCTTAGATGACGAGATACATCATGATAACTTTTAATAATACTTTTGGAGTAGTTGCGGACAATTGGAAAAGTGACGTCAAAAATAAAAAAAAATTGTGCAATCTTGTCAAAATAAAAAATAAAAAATAATGTATTTCTGCTCTTGTCATTATTAAACATTAAGAGGGTAAAACAGTCTGGTTAGATTTAGTATTTCCTTAATAGGGATAATTTTAGACACTCTTGTTTAATTAATGTCCTCTTTCCGTGGATCGTCCATAAATATCACCCCATTCTTTGCTGGCAACCATAGTTCCATTCAGTTTCAATAAATTATTACCATGTTTTTATTAACTCGCTTTCTTGTTTGTTTGTTTGTGTGTGTGTGTGTTTGTCCAGTACAAATCTTGCAATCGATTTTTAACTAACTTCCCGACTAGCTAGACATTTGAAACTTTTAGAATAGCTCAGAACGCGATGACAATGCATTCTTTTAATACTTTTAGCCATCTTTAAGCCGTTTTGAATTCATTTTCAGTTAATTTTGTTTTGTAGAATGGTGCAGCCATCTATCGGCCGGGACGGGAACGAAAATTTAAACGCAAGTTAACTTCCAATTCTCGAGATAAACGATTGATCACGCATTTGATACCGCTTTACTACGTATTTGATCATTTTCTTTCAAGTTGATGGGATAATTCATCAAAAAAAATTAAAAACTATTTATTAATTCATAGAATTGTCAAGTTTATATGATTCAACAGAAAATTTAAAAACATGGTATATAAAAAATTCTTTTTATCCTGTAATTATTTTTATCAAATTTCGCGATGTGGGGAGTGGAAAACAACAAACAATATTTCTTTTAATACCACCTAATTCCCCCAGCTGAAACAATGGCAGATCGGGATCCTATGCGTGACGCATTTTTGTCGCGTAAGGGCCTGTTCACATAGGAGTCCGTTGCGGTCAAGGTCAAGGTAATTCATTTCATGAGGGACCTAGCTAAAAACTGAAGACACCAGTTTAAGCTTTAAACCTCAATGGGATATGAAAAAAAAGTAATCATATTTTAGTGGCCTATAATAAGATGTGCCGAAGCAATCTGTAAAAAGAAAACCTCCAAACGATTAGCAATGAAATTTTTAACGCCTATGATTGGTTTATTTTCGTTTCAACGTCATCTTTCCTTTAACGCTAAGCAACGGACTCCTATGTGAACAGGCCTTAATGGTGTTGATGGGGATAACTCAACAAAAGGATGTACCGTTTTAAAATTAAACAACAAGAAGGCAGGTTTGATGCAAAATCCAAAATTCAACTAAGTAATAAATGATGGGTAGATAATTCGTAGAAATCTAAAGAATAGTAGAACTCTTCTTCAGTTTGGAATGGCGGAATTGTTTAAGTATGCATTTCGATATGAAGTTTAGTAGGTTATGCGTTTTACAGCAAATGTTTTGCCCTTCTTTTTTGAAAGAGTTGAGAAGTGACGTTACGTGCAACAGCCTCAGGCGTGCAACAGCCTTGGGGCCTGTTCACATAGGAGTCCGGTAGCGGAGCGTTAAAGTATTGAAATATATTTAACCAATGACAAACCTCCAAACGATTAGCAACGAAATTTTTAACGCCTATGATTGATTTATTTACGTCTCAACGTCATCTTTTCTTTAACGCTCCGCTACCGGACTCCTATGTGAACAGGCCCTTAGGCTCTGTTCACACTGCAGTCTGTTAATGTAAGCGTAAAAGTATTGAAATACACTCTGTCACAAAAAAATATATGCACCCAGAAGAAATCAAGCTACTATCACGAAACTTGGCAGGAATGTAGTCTGGTAAGAGATAAGCAAATGATTAAAATTTCGACCCCAATGAGACAAAGGTAAGCGCTATGCGCATATGATATGCGCAGCTGGGAGAGTTTAAAAGCATGACTGCTCGTGCCATAGGGTTATTCAAACAAATCTGTCGACTTGGATGGACGGTATTGTGACTAGAGATGCCACTGAGACGTAACCGGCGACAGTACGAAACAATTGTCGGACTTTGAGAGGGGGCGTATAGTAGGCCTCAGAGAAGTAGGTTGGTCGAACAGGCGTATCGGCCGCCACCTCGGTCGGAGCGATATGGTAGTTGCTCGATGTTGGCAACAGTGAATCACGGAAGGGATAGTCTACCGTCGCGAAGGGTCAGGGCGTCCCAGGAACACAAACGCGCATGAGGATCGAGCAATGATAAGAGCGGCCACGTCCGCACCAACAACGTCTCTAGAATCGGTACGATACCATTTACCACCTTCGAGACATCCGGTGGTATCAAGGGAAATCAATCGGAGACGACTGGCCGACGCAGGTATAAGGAGCCGACGTCCATTAAGACGCCTACCACTGACCCCACATCATAGACAGTGTCGATTGGATTTTTGCCGATCTGGGACAAGCTGGAGTGTGACCGACTGGAGGCGTGTGATCTTCAGCGATGAATCCCGATTCAGTCTCAATGCTGATGACCAGCGCATACGCGTGTGGAGGCGGCCAGGCCACATTTGTTGATCCAGCATTTGTTGTCGAGAGGCATACGGCGATTACACAAGGTGTGACAGTGTGGGGAGTGATTTGTTGGGACACACGATCACCTCTAGTCGTCCTTCAACGCACTTTGACAGCTCGCAGTTACGTGGACGAGATTTTAACGCCAGTTGTACTGCCTATGCTATCAAGTCGCCCAGGTGCCATTTATCAGCAAGACAACGCTCGTCCACATACTGCGCGACTCTCCCAACAATGTCTTCAAGGATATGACGTACTCCCATGGCCTGCCAGGTCACCAGATCTCTTGCCAATAGAACACGTCTGGTACGTGCTTGGAAGGCAACTGCAGCTGTCCAGGAATACTGGTCAATTAACTGCCCAGTTGCAAAAATTATGGCATGATCTTCCGCAGGAGGTCATAGGTGACCTCACTGATTCGATGCCACGCCGTGTTTCAGCTTATATAGCTGCCAGAGATGGATTTACTACTTACTAATTTGCAACATTTTTCATGCCATATCCTCTTAATAAAACGGTCTGTTCTTCTGAATTTGTAATCATTTGCTTATCTCCTCATACACTTCATACATGATAAGTTTCGTGACAGTAGCTCGTTTCCTTCTGGGTGCATATTTTTTTTTTTTTTGACAGTGTATATTTATCCAATGACAAACCTCCAAACGATTAGCAACGAAATTGTTAAGGCCTATAATTGGTTTATTTCCGTCTCAGCGCCATTTTTCCTTTTTCGCTCACGCTAACGGACAGCAGTGTGAACAAGGCCTATTAAGGCCTATTAACATTGCATCCGGTGCGAGGCGTTACCACGCTGGCTCTAAGATTGTTGACATGACCTTTGATTGGTTTGACGTATCACGTTATCAATGAATTGAGCTCTGTGGTTGGTTAAAAGTGTTAATGCTGACGCTACGTAACGCTCCGAATTTAGTGTGAACAGGCCATTTTGCGTCGGGAACATAAAAAAGAAAAGTGGATACAATTGGTAGAGTCCGTCTGCGTTAACTGCGACTATCGAGGCTAATGAACATGCGCTAACCGAACGAGACCAGGAGCAAACATGGTCCAATGGATACAAAGACCAACAGGCTCAACATATAGCAAATACCTATAAGCTAAAATATCATATTATGGCTATATGAGCAAATATGAGCAATGAACATCTATTTTCAAGACATTTGACTTGATTTGATAATTTTAGGGTTTCTAACTTGTTCAGAAAATTGATCAATAATTGTATGTCCGACGGATTATTTACGTGATTATATATAGTAAGCGATTTTTTTTGGTACAGTTGTACTTTAAAGCCAGTAAAAGGCAATGTTTTGATTTGAAATTTCTACGTTGAGAAGATGTAACGTCATAATACGTCACTTGGACATGACTTGCACGCCATGAACACGTTGGCTACGATGTGTTATTTTAATGACAGCTGCACAGTAGACGTAAATTTTCTGAGTACCGAAAGATCCATTTATTTGAGCTGCGTGGTTGCCCTCCGATGTTAGAAATCCCCTCAAAATGTTTTTTAAGGATCTTAGGGCCTATTCACATAGGAGTCCTTTGCTTTGCGTTAAGGAAAAGATGACGTTAAGACGAAAATAAACCAATCATAGGCGTTAAAATTTCATTGCTAATCGTTTGGAGGCATATGATTGGTTTATTTTCGTCTCAACATCATCTTTTCCTTAACGCAACGCAACGGACTCCTATGTGAACAGTCCCTTAATCTAAGGGCATATGGAGATTTCGCCGCGCGAAAATGGTGTCATTGTGACGCATATTTGTAAAATCTAGCTGTCTATTGAGAATCGTGCAAAAACGAAGTGCAAAACGTTTGCCATTAAACTCATAGAACATTAAAACTTACATAAAAGTGCATACTACGAAGCCTTGTATAAAACGTGCAGAGTCCATTTCTGCTGCATCAATTTTCACGGTGGAGTTTGTGACGTCGCATGAAACCACCGCATGTTCAAACAATACCGATACTGTTAGTATTGGTATTACTCGATCTGTAACATAAAAATGATGTCAGTAGCTCAGGTCCACAGATATGGTATAATATGCACATTGCCTTCCGCAGATAGTACTATTTAGGCGTGCGTCTTGATATCTTTTGCAAGTTTCTAATCTGCTCAAAACAATTGATCAACAACATCAGATTTGTCTAATGGACACATTGTATATTTATCCTGTCGTAACGTCACCTATCGCTTAGTAGTCCCAGGTTGTGGAAAGGTTGCCATTTCGCGTCTCAGAATTTTCCCACAACTTGCTAAAAGTAATGTAAGGGCTTGTTCACAGGATCCGTCAGAGTCAGCGTTACTCGTATTAATATATTTTACACCAATCACAGACCTTAACAATTTCGTGGGTAATCGTTTGGAGGTTTGTAATTGATTAAATATATTTCAATACGAGTAACGCTAACGCTGACGGATTCTATGTTCACATAGAATCCGTCAGCGTTAGCGTCTCCCATGTGAACAGATCCTTAGGGCCTGTTCACATGGGAGTCCGGTAGCGGAAGCGTAAAAGGCGCTGAGACGGAAATAAACCAATCATAGGAGTTAAAAATTTCGTTGCTAATCGTTTGGAGGTTTATCATTGGTTGAATATATTTCAATACTTTAACGCTTCCGCTACCTGACTCCTATGTGAACAGGCCCTAATTCTTCCTGCTGCAACGGATTAATTTTTTATATCATCAAAGCACTTGACCCTTTTTTAACGTAGGATTACGTTCCTCAATAACGGTCCTTCGGAGAGAAAAAAATTGTCCTGCGTCGCGAATTATAATTTTGGCAGCGCGCCAAACCCAGTAGTAGTAAACAGTTAAACAGAAAAGTACCAAATGCGTAAAAAAGGGAAAAAAATAAAGGGGTAAGCAAACGATAAGTAATCCTACGTTAATAACCCGCGGTAGTTTCATTAGAGGAGACTACCTGAAATATATATATATATATATATATATATATATATATATATATATATATATATATATATATATATATTTAATCGATTACTCCTGAGTGATTGTATTTTAAAGCAAGTAAAAGACAATTTTGCTTCGAAATTTTCACGTGGTAGGAAATCATAGGATGTTACTTGGACGTGATCTGTACCGTCGTAACGGACACCAAAGAGCTTACATGTTTTAAACATAAAGTTTTATGAATCCAGAAAAAGTCAAATGCATAACTCGATTTAGTTTGATAAAACACTGAATGAAACAGCTTAATAATAAAAATAATTACAACAATTAAGAGATTTTAAAGAAATAAACTCGGTTCAAAATTTTATGTATATTTTATGTACAGATGTTATTGATTGAATGCATTTTATTTTCTTCCTCTGTTGAAAGTCGCCAAGGCACTCACTCTGTCAAAATGACCCTCCTTTTTCTGAAACAATATTATTACCCTACATATTCTGTTTATCAATATTATTTCCATATCACTTTTTCTATTCCAAAGCCAAATCACTCAAAGGATGATTGCCATGAACCTCAAAGGTCGATATTTTATAATTCGATACATCTTGAAGAATGCCATTTGATCCATATCACAAAATTTCGTCATAACCATGGAATAAGTACCAATATTCAATGTTTAAGGTACGTATGTAAAGTTGGGGCCAAATTCAACTGCATTTGACCTACTTGTCGTTGTGGTTGAAGTTCGACACCCAAGACCAATTTTCACATTGAATAAGCCAACATTTTAACTGTCAATACACCAAAGGATAGTAAAAAAACCCCAACTTTACTGGTTACAACTGACTATCGTTTATCACAACTGAGTCGGTAAAATAACAACTCATAAATTTATTAACTGATGTCACGACAGCCTTCTTTGCATTAGTTTGTGTCCTAGAATTTTCGTAGCATGCTAGGTGAATACGACACACTTCTCCTCAGAAAGACCACTAAGTGATGGTCAAGTGATCGAAATTCTTCGCTAGAAGTCCCGAATTCGATATCTGTATTTGGGAACCACTCAGTATAGGTATCGAATCGCCGAACTCCTGGAATTTGCGTATAGTAGGTTCCTATCAAATCTGGAAAAAAAAAAAAAAAGTCTCAGAAAGTCTCTTCCCGAGGAGTTACATCGGTTAGAGGGAAGAAAGAGTCCTATGAAATTAGTGACAATTTGCTAGTTTCTGAAAAATCAAAATAATAATCGTTAATCAGATAACATATTTTGCTCTGTTGTAGTATGTATAAAGAAAAAAAAACCCAAAAACGGTCTGTTTACACTGAATCCGGAGCGTAACACAGCGTCAATGTTAAAAAAATTTTACCAATCACAGAGTTCGATCCATTGACTACGTGATACGTCAAACCAATCACAGGTTATGTCAACAATCTCACAGCCAACGTAGTAACATAACGCAACGTCTCGTTGATATATTGTAATTCGCCTGTTGCTCCGATTCTAAATATTGTAGAAGCTCGAAAAGAAAAGCAATATTTCCACCTGTTGCAGAAAGTTAAAGAGAAAAAAAGATGACAAAAATAATAACATTAAATTCCTGGAACACAGATACTTTTCCCTTCATAAAACTTAATTTGCATAACTTTCACCCACCTACTCCACACACAAAGACATAATAATAAAATAAATAAATAAAATATCGGGTTTTTTTCATTTATGCCTTGGTATTTTCGCTGAGTCGTTTTTAAAAAGTTCGTCTGGGGGAAATTTGAATTTCTCGAACGTTACAATTTGAAATAAATTATTTGTAGTTATCTATGCTTCTATAGACGTCTAATTTCATGTTGATTTATTTTCTTGCCTGTAAGTAACATTCTCCGGTTGTAAAATCACCAGATATTTTTAACACCCATCGGCCACATTTTAATTAAATTCTTAGAAACGCACTCAATAAATATATTTGAATAACGAAATGCAATTTTTTTAAAGGTTAGTGCTCTCTGTATGAAATTCTATTACATTTTCTTTTTTTTCTGAGTACGTTATCATTCACGTAAGGGACTGTGAGGGAAAATTCTGACAAGAGACTGGTCAAGTTGAACATTTCTCACACTCAGGGACCACTAAGCAATAAGAGATGTCACGTCTAAAAGAACAAAACACAATGGGTCCACTACATTCAAGTTCAGTTTTGAAATGTACACTACCATCTTTTGATTGATGGCAATGCTCTTCTGTGGAAATGACGTCATTATTGTGTATTTTTCCTTGCATCCATCAGTGTTGCTACAGCTACACACAAAAATAGTTTACCGTGATGGAATTTTCGTATGTCAAAATTTTTGTATGTTGATTGAGTCTTATGTTGAGGCATATTGTGTTCCTCCTGCCTCTCGCTTTTTAAATTAAAATTAAAATTAAAATTAATTAATTGATTTAATTAAAAAAATTTAACTTTCAAAATTTAATTCTTAATCCAGCCAGAAATATTTTTAAAGTGTAACTAACAGCTAAAAAAGCAAATGGACTCATTTGCAGGCGTGACGTCCTTTATCGCGTAGTGGTCATAGTTGTGGGAAATTTTCAGCTCAAGTAGTAAATCGCTCCCGTTTCTGAATTTCCCCACAACCTCCCGAAAACATTCTAACTTTACTTACCGAACTTGATCCGTTGCATATTTCAGTTACCTCTTAGCAAACTTCAAACAAAGTCAGTAAAAAAAGATGTGAGAAAGGAATTTTCCACAGTCACATATGATAATTAATAAAAGTCGTGAAAAATGCTCTTTTCATCGCTGATCGACTACAAGGTCACCTACTAAACCACTTAATTAAAAATTTCCTTTAAAAAATAATTCTGTTTTATTATCTTTTCTTTTATTCGGAAAAATATATGGAAGGCACAATTATTTATTACTGTTTAAAATTTGCACCAGAATATAAAAAATAAGGCACTAAGAAAACAATTTTAATGTGCCAGCTGTGTTCTGAGAGGCACATAAATACAGAAGGCATCGGATACGCTTAGAGAATACTTACTTGACCTACTGAATGCAAAAATGTGGATAAAATCGAGGAAATTCTAAATTCTAAAATATTAAAATTATATACTTTTGATCTTATATGAAGCGAATAAGATGCACTGGTGAAATACGGCAGTTACCAGATGATTAATTAAAAGAAGAACAAAAAAATTAGGTTTTTTGTATTTTTAACATCAGTTAAAATTGTTAGGGATTGACATGTAACTGTTTTCTTTTCTACATTGAACGAAGGTTGTGGTTACTATAAATTTCAACTTTTAAATAATTCAGCTTCGAATTTTATTCGGAACATTTAAAAGTAAATTAATTATATTAATTAATTAATCAATCAGTTGAAGAAAATCTTCTATTATTTGTATCATGCAATGAAAAATGACTGCATTTGTTAAATGTAAAGTTAGATTCAGTGGTCAAGGGCCCATGCCGAATGCGAAAAAATTTTCTTTCCGGACGGCCCCTAAAATAAATTTTAAAAATGTATCGGACTCTGACAGGGACCCCTAAAATAGCATTTCGAGGGAATCACCTCCCCCCCCCTGCACCATCCCCCCTCCTTTTTGATGGGCCTATTTAGACCCATAGATCTTCTACTCACGAGAAGGATGTAGGAGAAGAAAAGAACCAACGTGGCCAGGGCACACCTGAACCTCTGACTGAAATTCAACTTTTTCATACGTTATATCTTACAATCTAATGATCAAAACGCCCTTTATGACGTTTCCAACAGACATCGAAGGTCATCCCCTGAAATTTCTCTATTGTTACATTACTGACTCACGGTGACCGAGTTTAGAAGAATGAGACCTAGATTTTCGAATTCGCAAGAATATACGGTCCCCTGTAATCGCCGCTTTCAGATAGTGTTCTGGGATTTAATTCGTTTCGTCTGTACATAAAATTTTGGCAGAATTTTTTGTACTGAATTGAGTCACGCTGTTGAAGTGAGCCTACCAAATAGATGTATGTCATTTTTATGTTAAACTGGTAATTTAATCGCCAATGAAATTAATATCATTATCTGGTGGGCGCAGATAAATAGCTTTGCACTGATGATCATTCCCTTATTAAACATGGAATATTTGATTATTTTAATCAAAGAAATTTGGTTCTTTGTCTACAATTTTTCGACTGTTGCCATTTTCACATGCAATTTAATTGCGTAATTTAATTGTATTTATGTTTTTGTGAGAAATTACATACTTGGAAAATATTCTGCGTTATTCAGATGCAAACGACGCTATAAGAGGTCCCAAATAACCTTTACTACACCGTATTTTCCTAGGCGTGTCAAAATCTTACACGAGTGTTGTATGAGATCCGATTCATTCAGTTCAGACATATGCAATGTTGATCATCGCGGTGAACCTGTTAAGCTTGTGTTTGTGTGTATGACTTTG